>CM049838.1:3045000-3645000 GCA_027422435.1 Schizopygopsis pylzovi
CAGATCAGTGTTAAGTTTCTTACATACACTGAGTCTGAAATTTTCATATGCGTTTCCGTATTCGTCACTTTCCTCTCAAAATGCTTGCTACAGATGCAAAAACACTGAAAATGAACCTGATCCGAATTGTTTTATGACGGATGAAAGTTTCGGAGGCAGTGTGTGGAGGCTAAGCCTCGGCATGGATGGCATGGTGTTCTCAACGCGTAGCAGAAAGATCCCAAGTCCAGGCATTAGCTCTCTTTGGGTGGTTCCCGTTTATTATAAAGGTAGAAAAGATATTTTACAGAAAATGGTATTTCGCCCAGTGCTTAATAATGTGCTGTTGATGGAGTGTGTTCCCCACCATCCACACCTTTCCCTAACTAATTACCACACCTGTAAATATACCTAACTCCCAGTGACGTGCCCCCCCAGTATAATGTGGCTAAAATAATAATAGCTAAATTAACCTATCTAAAGGTGAATATAAATAACTCCTACACAGTGTATAAATGTGATTGACACAATGTGACCTCGTATTTATTTTTTAACAAACATGTTGGACTTGGTGTGCAAAGACCTTTATTCTTGTGCCGCTTATGTATTATTATAGTTTTTATTCATATTTTAATTACACTTTATTGTTTATATTTTCTGTTTTCTCTTTAATTGTAGTTTAAAGTTTTGATTTTGATCTGTTTTTGTTAATTGTATTTTTTATATTTGTATATATTTTATTTATTTATTTATAATTGTTTTTTTATTAATTAGTTTCTTGACTATTAATTACTTGAACTGAAGGAAAATGAGAAATGTTGCATTGGCAAGTAGCCGAAATACTAAATTAAGTGTACGTTTTTTTTGCACTTATTTTATTTCAGTTTACATTTTATTTTGAGTACTTTTAAAATGATTTTAGTTCACAATAATAACTGTTTTACAGATAACACAATATTAAGTAGTAGAAGACTGTTTTTATGCTATTCTAAATATAAATATGTTTTAAAAAATTTAAATACATGACATATAACTTTCAACAGCAATGACATTGAAGTATATTTTAGTTGGTAACATAAATGCTTGTCAATATATTCAGCATTTTAACTTTAACCATATTTCAAAGACAATAGGAGTAATTATAAAATTACAAATAGAGATGTGCTTATGTCCTTCTTAATTAAACTATAATACATTTTCATTAAATTGAAAATATAATAGTAACAACAATAAGTTTAAATAGCTTAACAATTGGCTATGTCAGATTAAATTAAAATCTAGCACGCCAAATGACCAACAAAAACTGTATGTAGCGTAATGGAAAAAAGAAACTTTACTCAAAGATTAAATTAAAATGTGTATTTTTTTATTTTAATTGGTATTTTAACAACACCATACATTATGCATTTAGTGAAAAATAAGAAATTACAGATCGTCTCAATATAAACCCACTCAGAATATAAAGCCAAAAAATGTCTTGTGTTTTAACATTAATTTATATTTAACTTAGTGATTCCTCTTCATGCCGCTAGAGGGAGCCTGAGTACCATATATGTCGAGAACCACTGATTTTAGCATGTAATTTCCATATAAACTCTATTTAAAAGGAAAGAAGTGTGCTTCAGAGTCTAATAAGAAATGAATGCTGCTGCTGCAGGGAGACGCCGGTCTGACCGGGAGGAAGATCATCGTGGACAGCTACGGCGGCTGGGGCGGTCACGGCGGTGGTGCCTTCTCTGGGAAAGACTACTCTAAGGTGGATCGCTCCGGCGCTTACGCCGCTCGCTGGGTGGCCAAGTCTCTCGTCAAAGCCGAACTGTGCCGCAGAGTTCTGGTGCAGGTGAGACTTCTGCTGCCAGCTGTCAGAAACCTATGGAAGCCTGTTTCCGCCAATAAACACAAAATTAAAAATGGTTATTGCAACTTTTTTTCACAGAATTGTTAGTCAGAATTTCGTCGTATTTGCAAGTTAAAGTCCAGTTTTGAAGGGGGGGGGGGGGGGGACTGATATGTTTTCAGAATTGCGAGTTTGTATCATGCAATTATGAGAAAAAAGTCATAATTGTGAGATAATATGTCGCAATTACCTTTTAAATTTTTTATTCAGTGATGGAAAAGGGCTTCCATGGAAATCACATAAACATTAATTAAAAAAAATAATTGTAAGGTACAACGGGGCAAAAGGCGCCTTTGATATAATTTTCTTCTAGTCTCACTTTTTAAAACTTTTCGACGTGTATTTTTGTCTGATCTTTTGATGCGATCGCACGCAAAATGTATTCTGTGCTCACTTGATCTAATTATTTTTTATGTTGTAGATTTAAGTAGCGAATGAGAATTGCTCAAATTAATGCATATATTGGTCTTAATGATTTTCAGTTTTGTTTAAGATACTTAAAGAAACAGTTTTTAAATAACGAAAGAATATGTAAATGTATGGTATTTGGGGTAAAAAGCTCTTCTGCTGTTGGGGGCGCCGTAATTAACATGATAATTAATAGATGGCTGACTTTTCCATTAAGGAAAAATCCTAAGCCATCCGTCATATTTTAGAGGTAAACTTGACTTTATTCACCATAGTAATCACTGAATATTCAAAAAATGCCACAAACCTTCACAGCAGCGAATCCAACGGCTCAGTGCGAACCTATAGTATGGTGAATGACGTCAAGTGGACCGTTCCAAGATGGTGGATTCGCATCTACGTGCCAGGAGCGGTCGAATAGGGCGTCTATATATGTCTTACTGTTTCTAGCACGATTAGCATGGTACTAGCATGATGTTAGCATGTTGCTAGCATGAATAACAAGTTACCCAGATAGCACACGTACGTCTGCAAGATGTCTGGTTAAAGATCTCTTGATCTGGAAAGCATCTGCGGTCTACAAATGTCTGGCAGACATCTTTCAGATGTCCGTTACATACATTGGAAACATATTAAAGTCATCTAATAGACGTCTATTTGACATCTAAAAGGAATCGTCCTATAGACGTATTGCAGATGAGCAAACACCCTAAACAATATGTCTTGCAGATGTAAATGCAAACATCTAATAGACGTCTCTGAGTCGTGTATGTGTGCTATAAGGGTAGTAGCATGTTGCTAGCACGATTAGCATGTTACTAGCATGATTCAAGCTTAATACATAAATACATAAACATAAATTGTGCCATTATGTGCATTTGTTCGACTGGATTTCATTGTGAAAGTTTGCAGGGCAACAGTACGCGAGTGAGTGAGGGAGTAAAACTGTATAGTTAATATAATGTGTTTTTATTACAGATCTCATATGCTATTGGTATTAGTCACCCTTTGTCAGTGTCTGTTTTTCATTACGGCACGTCAGCGAGAGACGAGGACGAGCTTCTAGAGATCGTTAAGAACAATTTCGACCTGAGGCCTGGAATCATCGTCAAGTAAGCAGCTCAGGAAAATGTAATCAGTGTTGGGGAAAGTTACTTTTAAAAGTAATGCATTACAATATTGCGTTACTCCCTAAAAAAGTAACTAATTACGTTACTTAGTCACTTATTATGGAAAGTAATGCGTTACATTACTTTTGCGTTACTTTCGCGTTACTTTTTAAATATGAGCAGGGCTTGATTATTTGTTTTTAATACAAGAAGTTCTATTTATAGCGAATGTTAAAACCCTTTCACACCAAAAAGTGTAATGAATAAACCTCAGAGTGAAGGACGAGTAAATCACGTCTGTACAGAAGAACACAGGAGAAGAAGTTCAACACTCTTCAGCAATAAAAAACAACAACGAAGCACAATTGTTAGTTTATCTAAAGTAATTTTTGATTATTAATATGGTTGAACTGATCATCAAAGGTCAGCAGCAAACACATCGGTTAATAAAATGAGATTAGATATATTTGTGTTGTTTAACATATTTAATTATTGCAGGTTTGCGTTCATATTCTGAGTTTGCATTTCACAGTTTTAATTAATTTTGATGAATACTGAATCTGTTTTTTGCGAGTGGGATGAATTAATACACATTCACATTTAGTCTAGATTATAACTACAGTAAGATCATGTTCACACAGCACACTGTCAGTCAATAAATGGAAAAAAGTAACTCAGATATTTTCTAGTAAATTAAAAAGTAATGCGTTACTTTACTAGTTACTTGAAAAAAGTAATATTATTACGCATGCTGCTAGCGTTAGAGTAACTCGCGTTACTTGTAATGCGTTACCCCCAACACTGATCATAATCGTTTATGAACAAAACTCTAGTAGTATAATAATTTAATCCTGCAGGGAGCTTGATCTGAAGAAACCGATCTACCAGAAAACAGCCTGCTATGGACACTTCGGACGAGAGGAGTTTCCCTGGGAGACGCCCAAGAAGCTCATCTTCTGATCCACAAACATTACCGTTTACATCACATGACCGTGTTTGCGTGAACGCGTTACTGTGATCGTTCATATTCCTCAAGACAAGAAATTTGAATCAAGTTTATATGAATTAATAATTCAGTTACAGTTGCTAAATTATGTGGAAAATGTGATATGTGTTTATTACTGTATCGTATGCATCATATAATGACCGTGAAAGCTAATACTAATTTTAATGACTGTAACTTGATTATGCTACAGAGGTTATTACATAATTTTCATTTTTATGTCATGTATATTAAAACAAGTGTCAATTAATAACACTATTTCATGTTTACCAGGATCAGACTCTGCTTATTTTAAAGAGTATTCAACATATATAACCACTTCTTTATTTGGTTTTATATATATATATATATATATATATATATATTAGTGCTGTCAAACAATTATAACTTTGTTTACATGTTACAAAAACGTGTGCACTGCATATATTTATATATATATATATATAAATACACACACTAAATATATATATATTGAAAATATTTACATGCATATATTTATATAATATATATACATTTAATATATAAACAATATATTTTTCTTAATTATATACAAGCATGTGTGTGTATTTATATATACATAATAAATGTACACAGTACACAGATATATTATATATATATATATATATATGTAAACAAAAACTTTTATTTTGAAGGCAATAAATCGTTTGACAGCACTAATATATATATATATATATAATGTCTAAACTGTTTTTAGACATTGACACATTCCACATTTTTAAAGTCTTGGTAGCACAAATGTGAGAGTACTGGTATATGTGTTAAGATTAGATGATTTTTAGATTAATTAGAAGTTAGACAATTGTAATTATTATTCTTTAAGTTATAGGCTATATGCCTCGTCAGAACTGGACACAATAGCATACAACAAAAACAAAACAAATGTAATAATTTGAGATGCATCGTTACAGTTGAACAGGTAAAATGACACGTGTTATGCGGCTGTTTGTAATGAAATGTAATCAGATATTGTGGTGCTTTCTGGCTTTTCTATGAATAATCATTCTTGAAATCTTCGGGTTTTGATGCCAGAAGATAGACTTTACCCGAGAAGGTTTCTAAAGAAAGGATCTCATGAATGTTTTTCGTCTCCTCCTTAAATAGTGTCTCTTCTAGTCGTGTTCAACACAATACATATGCGTTTTCCTTAACATACAATTCGCTTCCTTCCTAAAGAGAAGGAGCCCCAAGACGTGTTTTTGACAGATGTTTCCTATCTCGAGTGTCAGCTCAATTAACAATTATATCATATATTTTGACTGATAAAAATCTTCTACAATATCAGCCCAAGCGTTCTGGTTTTGCAAAAACAAACAAAAGAACTGAAATAGACATGTTTTTATATTTAATTCAACACATAACCAAACAAATACTATTTACAATGTGGCAATTGATTGCATTTAATTGAACACAATCACACGATCGCTGTAGTATGCATACGTTATTAAAGTCATGTTATTATGGCCACTGCGTGCTATTACAGTGTAAATGACACATGTGTGATTATTGTGCGGGCGGCACTAATGTGTGGCGCTGGAGAATAATGATCCATATCAGTGACAGTGAATCAGGGTCAGGTCTTGTTTCTGGGCGTATCAGAGTACGGCACGTTGTCCAGCAGGAGACTCTCGCGGGGCCGTAACACTACAAACACATTACAAACAACAGTCTTTAGCATGCGGAGACTCAAGATGTTCAGTCTTATATCAACATTAAATACATTGTTCTTATTATGCCAGTGTGAAAACATGGATGCAGGGTTTCTTCAGCTTTTATGAAGGTCAATTTAAGGCTTTTATAGAACATGCAAGATATATATACACTATATTGCCACAAGTATTGGCACCCCAATACTTTTTTAATGAAAGGTTTGACTACTTTAGTAATCTCCATGAGTAGAAATCTTAATGTTTAAGCATATAATGATATTGTAGGGAATTGTGTGCTTCTAATTTTATAGCAACAGTTTGGACAGGACCCTTTTCTATTCTATTCTAAGACAAGGATCAAAGAGAAATGATGATTCGGTCAGTGTGGAAGAACTTGACTGATCTGCAGAAAGACAGCTGAACACCTCTGGTGTGACTTTAAATGAGCCACAAACTCATCACTAAACACCAATGACTTGTGCATTCATTATATGGACAAAAGTACTGGCACCCCTTCTTTAGAAGAGAAAAAAGCACTTCCAAACTGTGGCAACAAAGAAATTCATGTACTTATAAATTGTTTTTTCACCTCTGTTGCAACAGTTTTGAAGTGTATGAAATGTCTGTACCCATATGTACAAGTCATTGGTGTTTGGTGATGAATATTAAGATTTGTACTCATGGAAATTACTAAAGTAGTCAAACCTTTCATTAGAAGGGGTGCCAATACTTTTGGCAATATAGTGTATATATATATATATTAAAGTGTATATATATATATATATATATTATATATATATATATATATATATATTAAAGGGAACACAACAATATGTTCTTTAAATGAAGCGCACTATGCTTTGAATGATCAACACTTCGAAGTACAGTAAGAAACAAAGTCAAGAAGACATACAGTAATGAGAATCTGGGAGGAGATTTATACTTAAGGTGTGTCACTATTTAATAAAAATAACTCTTATGGGCTACAAATATGCTTATTTTTCTTTTGGTTTTGGGATGGCATGTTTTTGGGATTCACACAAATCACTCACAGATTTTGTTTTCCTCCACATGCTCGCCCTGTACCACATTTTCACGAAGGATGGTCTCAACCGCTCGGCCCATTTTCAGCATCTGAAAGATTGAGTTTAATAGACTTTCGTGCCCAGAAGCCTCCACGAGCAGACAAAAATGACATCTTAATATCTAGTTTACTCATATCACGAGATTCAGCTGTGCCGTCACGTGACTTACCTCTTTAATATTTGCCTCTGACGTTTCATTCTTGTTTTTTTTAAATTCTTCATTTATTTTTGACCTGGCAGCTTCATGCCCAGAGGAGTAAAATAAACTCGTGTGAGACATTAACTAAGACATGGTAACAACAACAACAATAATATTAATAATAATATTTTTTTCAGAACGCAAAGATTTAAAATACATACAAACACAGGACAATAATTACATTTCGATAAAAAAGCATCAACACTAAAATAAATAAATAAATAAAGTCATAATAACAAACAATAGATAAACAAAAAATCTTGTGGACTGTTTTGTAAACAATGCAAGTATGTCGAGATGTTTTGTAAGTATATGAATTCCTAATGTATGCTGTAGGATTATTGAGACCTGTCAGAGCTCTGTCGTCATCTTTAAAAACATGTCTTCGTGTCTTGTGCAGATCTCTGAAGACCCGCAGCACCTTTGAATACAAATATGAAGAAACTGCAAAGATACATGACTATATAACGCAATAACACTTTCCTCTTATTTAAAACAATTTAATAACGGCAATTGCATTTACAGAGTTTGAGCATAAACACAGCAAATACACAAACTGTTCAAAATTATGTAAGAAAACATCAATAATGTAAACTCCTGTTGTCTGTCACCTTCAAGCGCGTCCCCATCTTCTTCTTCTGTTCGTGTTGTGATGCTGCGCATGAGAATGCATGCGCTGGAGAACGAGCATGCTCTTCTTCTTCGATTTTATGGCGGGTAGCTTCAACATTAAGGTGCTTTATCGCCACCTACTGTATTGGAGTGTGGACCAGAGTTTACCCATTTTATAAAAAACAAAAATAACAACCTCTAAATTCTCTCAATCAGCGCTGTTCTCTTGAGATAAAGAAATAAACTCTCAAATCCATACGCAACTATATTTTAAGCTTTAATTCAACCATTCACATTTTCCCAAGTTCATTTCTCAATAGTCGTTTGACAAACACAGATAATATGTTCTACTGATTCCTCCACTCCACGGTGCTCACACTAGCCTGCTCTGCTATTTAATAATACATTAGTGAATGCTGAAATTAACATGAACTAAGATTAATAAATGCTGTAGAAGTATTGTTCATGTTTACTAATGTTATTAACTAATGAACCTTATTTAAAGTGTTACCCAAAAATCTGTATTTGATATTGTTGGTTACTAAGAGAAAAAGGAGAAAGGAGGCTGATGGATGCACTATATATATATATGTGCTGTCAAACAATTAAATCGCATCCAAAAAGTTGTTGTTTACTTCACGAGTTCACACTTACATATAATAAACTGAATAAATGGTATGCGTATTTGGCATGCTGTCCGAGGAGAGGGCTCCGAGCTCGGTAATCGTTCCCGAGCCCGGGGTACTCCCCTCGCCCAGGGAGAGGGGTCCGAGCTCGGCATTTAGCCCGGACCCAGAAGCTCCCCCCTACCCCCTGCTGGGGTGGAAACGGATTGGAAGTGTGGAGTTGGGGTGGTGGAGGGATTCTGGAAGACGAGAGATAATGGAGGTAAGGCTGCTTGGTTATTTATAGGGGTTCTCTCTAGCGTTTATTGGATAAGTGATGTGATTACTGATGATGAATTGGCTGTGTTAATTATCCGCGCGTGCTCCTCCCGAAACTTGTTTATAAAACATCACTTAGTGAGTGTGTACTGTGTATATTTAATATGCATATATATACTAGGGATGGGCATTTTAAGCAAATGTAATATTCGATAATCGCTGGGTATTATTCGATTACTATTCGAAAATCGCACCCCTCCCGCGCATGTGCCCGCCCACCCACGCGCACACACACACACACACACACACACACACGCGCACACACACACACGCGCACACACACACACACACACACAGAGAGAGGGGGAGAGACCATCCAGGCTTTCAATCTGTATGATAACAAACTGTTTAGTTAATTAGAGAATAGTCTATCTTAACCCAAGAAAATTAATGGTTGTAAAGTATGATTGCTGAAACAGATTAATATAACATAACCGAATGACGGCATTTATTAACAGAACATTCCGTCGATTATCAACTGCTCATAAGGCTAGGACATTTCTATTTTAAAAATGAACATGAACATTCATATTATTAAAAAGAAAATCTTAAATCTGATTAATCCATCAATGAATATTAGGCGTAAAACATATTACGCGCTAAAACATATTGTGAACCGCCTGAATGACGGCACTTATTATGTGAACATTAATTTTAACGTCTGTCTTCATAACAATAACCTATTTCATAGATACAAATATATTAAATGAACATGTTCACATGCTCGGGAAGACAGGAGTGTTGTTCACAATTAGAACAGTGAACTTTGAATTGAAACAAGGAAACGAATATAGAGCAGAATATATTCTCAGAATTCCCCGCCTGAGTCTGAGCCCGTGTCTCTCTCTCTCTCTCTCTCTCTCTCTCTCTCTCTCTCTCTCTCTCTCTCTCTCTCTCTCTCTCTCTCTCTCTCTCTCTCTAGCTGAGCCATTTAAATAGTTCAGTTTTGGTTTTTAATAGCAAATTGCTCATTATTGTGTTTCCTTTCTTTATTAATTTAATTTAGAAATATGATTGGAACATCCTTTGTTTGTTAAATTCAAGTTTGAGTTTTTTTTAAATACCAAGCGGCCAGCGCAAGTTTGATCAGTTTATCTTTCTCAAATAAATAAATAACTAAATAATTAACGTCATAATATTTTAAGAATAAAGTCAAAATTACGATCATAAAATCATGTTACATTGCCTGAAGTTAAAGTTAAAATTACACCTGTATACTCTGCCAAAAAAATTATAATAAGTGTGGCATCCAACCTGTAATTCTTCACATTTAACACGAAAAACAACACAAATATTTTGCATATAAATATAATATATCAACCAGTGGAATATTATTATTTCAGCAAAAAACGAATAATTTGAATGCAGGGAGCTCGTCATGGCTTCATTAATGGGAAACAGGACGTGAAGGCGACGGAGAAGCACTCTCGTGCAAAGTTTTGTTAACTTTGGTTTATTATTTTGAGTTGTTTGGGACGCTGTAGCAAACGGCCCTCTCACAATATATTGTTTAACAGGTCTATTGTTCACGCAATCAGGCTGCACGTATCAGAAGTTCCGTGCTCCGGTGTGGTTAGCGCTCACACATAGTGTGTGTGTGTGTATGTATGTGTGCCGCGCTCGAGTGCCGACAGTGCAGTTCGCGCATGTACTGAAAGGAGTTGTCTTTCGCGCCCAAATGCTTTTTAATCGCTTACATTTTTAAACAAACAAGGCTTAAAAACGCATGCAAATGATACAATTTAGTGACCACCTGCAGTGGCCCGATCTGGTAAGTGACAAATCCGAGCGTCCTTCACGCCATCGGACAGTCTTTATTGTCAAGCCCTGTTACACCTTTAGAAGATATATTCACAATATAACCCAGAACATGAATGCAGCTTCAGACAGAATGCATTGGTGTGAGCTTTTTTTAAACTAACGTTAGTCATTATTTTGTAAGTTTCCTATGAATGCATCTGCATAACTCAATCACAGAAAGACTGAATAAAACCACACGTATTTCGTTACACAGAACAGAACTAGAAGTCATTTTATTCAACAAATCACATCATTGACATAAACATACATGCTGAGATGAATCCTGTCGTGTCTTGATCTGAAATGAGAGAACAAGGAAGAAAAGTTCAGCAACAGATAAACGTTACCCAGAATCAGCACAACGCGTTACTTTGACCCTCATATAAGAGTGAATAATCGTTCCCCTGTGTTCAGGGTCAGATGGGTAGTGTGTTTAATCATTGGGTCACTTACAATCTATAACAGTTAAGGTAGTTTGATTAATCTAAACTAAAATCAGACTGTAGTAGCTAGTAGTTACATGTTCCATTTCTAAACATACCTTGCTGTTGCCAGTCCTCTCACCTCGTGCTGCTCCTGCTCGAGTCTTCAGTAGCGCGTGGACGGAAAGAGTCTTCTTCTGTGTGTATTTCAGCCAGAGCCTCAGCAGCGCACTACTGCCGCCAGCGTTGTTCTCCGCGAGTCACCGAAGCCGCGTTCGAATCCTGATTCATGAAGATTCGAATCTTTTGCGAATCTTTTGTTTCGAATCTCTAGGCTGAAGCGACGCTGCGCAGAATGATCAGTGTACATCAAAGTATCGCGAGAGCCATTCGAAAGCATAAGATCCATCTGCTCTTTTATATGGCAAGCCGTTTTAGCCTAAAATATACTAAGTGTTACTCGTCGTAATTGCATTTTTACTAGTAACAATTCAATTAGAGAGCTCTACAATTCAATTATTACTAGTAACAATTACAATTAGAGAGCTCTCTAAATCAATATTTACTAGTAACAATTACAATTAGAGAGCTCTCTAACCGAATTAGAGAGCTCTGCAATTGCATTCTTACTAGTAACAATTTAATTAGAGAGCTCTACAATTCAATTCTTACTAGTAACAATGCCAATTAGAGAGCTCTCTAATTCAATTCTTACTAGTAACAATTAAATTATAGAGCTCTCTAATTAAATTAAAGAGCTCTGTAATTGCATTCTTACTAGTAAGAACTGAATTAGAGAGCTCTACAATTCGATTCTTACTAGTAATAATTACAATTAGAGAGCTCTTTAATGCAATTCTTACTAGTAACAATTGTATTAGAGAGCTCTCTAACTGAATTAGAGAGCTCTGCAATTGCATTCTTACTAGTAACAATTGAATTAGAGAGCTCTACAATTAAATTCTTACTAGTAACAATGCCAATTAGAGAGCTCTCTAATTCAGTTCTCACTAGCAAAAATGTAATTACAGAGCTCTCTAATTCAATTCTTACTAGTAAGAAATCCAGTTACAGAGCTCCACAATTGCATTCTTACTAGTAAAAACCTGTATTAATTAGATGCAAAATGGATTTTCGATTACACCCATTGCCTTACCAAATCCCGCCAGTGGTGATATACTTCAAAATAAAAGCCCCATGAATTAATAGCATTTTCATTGTGTCAGAATGACCTTTAAAGTGAGATGACAGCTTGGATATGTTTTGTTAAAAAAAAAAAAATTAATCATTAAATTAATTTACATCTTTATGGTCTGCTTACAAGTGAAGAAGACACACACATGTTTCTTTAAAAAAATGCTAGTCTTTGTCAAAATGTCTGGTAATAATGACATCATCTCATTTTGGTGTTTATTATGCACTGTAACATGCAGGAAGAATTAACATCTATTGGCTAATTGGCCAGTGGTCACTCCTGACAAAATGAGCAATTTCTTGCTTTCTTTCTTTCTTTTTATTTATTTATTTATTTATTTGGTCATACAGTTATGATATTAATATGGAAACCACAACAATTATAAAACAAACAAAAACATGTCCCCGTTTTTTTAATTTGTAGATAACTTCGGCCTAATTACAAGTGAGATTTCAATAATATTTTGACCACTGAACTAGGAAGTGTCCCCGGTTTTTTTATTCATAAATCTGGTTAACATTTTTGAGAAAGTGTGTTTTTCGTGTTTTTGCTAATATCCCTATTAAAACGTTTACACAGTGTTAATAAAGACATTTACGATGCAAGATGTTAGCATGGAGATTGCTTGTAAATCTGCTGTTTATGAGTATGTTTATCAGATATTGCTTCATTATTAAAGAAGCGTTCGTCAGCAGGCATTATGAAGAGGTTTGCTAATAAATGTTGAATAAAGATGCAAAATATGTCAATATTGTAGATGTAATCTTTTGACCAAAACTTCAAAGGCATGTCATTCTCCTATAATTAATGTGTTTTTTTTTGTCATTTTGCGTTGGCAGATGGTACTTCATTTTTAATGTTTTTATTTTTTTGTATTTAAAGACAAAAAGTACAATCTGTCCAATCAGTAGGCTACAACTTTTTACAATCTGTAAATAACAATCAATACAAACAAACATAAAGAACAGCAGCTTACAGTATATATGTACAAACCTTTAAAATATTGACCATATTCAATATAAACACAATGTATAAAATAACTATAACATTTCTGCTATGGTCAGTTATTGTTTTGTGCTGTTCCCTTGCATGGGGGCACCCAAAATCTACGTCGTATCTTTCTTCGTAATCTCCGTAGTAACAAATACAGCGCAATTGCCTTTCTTCTATCTACAATCCGTACTGCACATAAACACAGATGCACATGTACAGTGTAAATAAAACAAATACAGTAAAATAAACTATTCTAATAATAAATCTAGACCAATTGTATTTAAAATTAGATTCGAATTTACCCATTCTGTACAGAAGACGCTGTTCAGCCGCGCGCTGCAAACGCTACAGGTGTGAAAGGACAATGGGCGCGCGCTGCTCCTGCTCTGCACGCACCGCTTCTGCGCCGCTCACGCGCTGCTCACGCTTGCAGTGTGAAACGAGCGTGAAACCGGCGTGAGAGTGGCTCGACGGTGTTTAGAGTCCCGCAGCAGCGAGTGCCGTCAGCGCAGCTGAAGAGTTCTGCTTTCAAATACACGCAACAAAGCCGTAAAGGCCTTTTTAGCATTTTAAGTAAGCATTTAAAGACCAAGTTTTGTAGCATTTTAAAATGCTGGTTTACTGTAGCCTACTAAGTGATGATAAAAGACAAACGTACGAGACCAGAATATTAACGCAATAATGTTTTCCTCCCTTTCGAAAATGGCAATAAACAGTTTATAGACTAAATTAAGACAGACAGTTAAAGTTCATATTTTGGGTTAGTCAGTTTTTTAGCCTTATTAGTAAGCTGTTTACAGAATGTAAGCTTTAATACTGTATCGGTGCATGAGAGGGAAACGCGCTGCGTGTTGTTTTGTTTTGGGTTTATGTGAATCTGCACATAGTATGCTTTATAATTTTGTCTAATCACTATTGGTACCTTAAGCAACATTTGTATTAAGCCTTATATCCCTGTTCAAGTTCGCTAATTCACAAGCCGAGTGAGAATCATACTCGCAAAATAATGTTAATTATTAAACCAAACAAAATCAAAACTTTCAAAAACATGCAGCAATACGATTATTTTATTACAGTGACAGATGGTGGGTTTAATCAGTGACATTATTAATAGATTTACTCTCCGGTGTCGTCTTCTCATCTCCTCGACCTGCTTCCCTTGGGGTTTTTACCTTTTGCAATTTTCGTTGCGGCATGAATGACATAATATGGTGACATTTTCCACAATCACGACAGAAAATCAAATACTGCCCTGAATTCAATAGTGGAGAGGTGTCGCAATTTTCCCAGTAAGGCGAAAAAAACAAAACAGCTTCCCAGAACTCAACACGGCGTGACATCAGCTTCACATTCTCAGCCAGATGAATATGCATGAGGCTAATTATCATAATGAGGTCGCTTTAAATAGAGAGCTCTACAATGCAATTCTTACTAGTAAGAATCACTATTGTAGAGCTCTACAATTACATTTTTACTAGTAACAATTTAATTAGAGAGCTCTACAATTCAATTCTTACTAGTAACAATGCCAATTAGAGAGCTCTCTAATACAATTCTTACTAGTAACAATTCGATTAGAGAGCTCTGTAACTGAATTAGAGAGCTCTGCAATTGCATTCTTACTAGTAACAATTAAATTAGAGAGCTCTACAATTCAATTCTTACTAGTAACAATGCCAATTAGAGAGCTCTTCAATGCAATTCTTACGAGTAAAAACTGAATTAGAGAGCTCTTTAATTCAATTAGAGAGCTCTCTAATTCAGTTGTTACTAGTAAGAATTCCATTTAGAGAGCTCTCTAATTCAGTTGTTACTAGTAAGAACTGAATTAGAGAGCTCTTTAATTAAATTACAGAGCTCTGCAATTAAACATATCTCTAATGTGTATTTTTACTAGTAAAATTGTAATTATAGAGCTCTATAATTGCATTTGTACTTGTAATAATTAAATAAGAGAGCTCTCTAATCGGAATTGTTACTAGTAAAAATTGAATTAGAGAGCTCTTTAATTAGAATACTTACTAGTAAAAATGTATTTAGAGAGCTCTGTAATTGGGATTGTTACTAGTAAAAACTGAATTAGAGAGCTCTTTAATTAGAATATTTACTAGTAAATATGTATTTAGAGAGCTCTCTAATTGGGATTGTTACTAGTAAGAATTCAATTGTAGAGCTCTCTAATTGGAATTCTTACTAGTAAAAATTCAGTTGTAGAGCTCTGTAATGAAAAATGAATGGAAGTCAATGGAGACATATGACTAGTAAAAATTCATTTGTAGAGCTCTCTAACTGGAATTGTTACTAGTAAGAATTGAATTAGAGAGCTCTGTAATTGGCATTGTTACTAGTAAGAATTTAATTGTAGAGCTCTCTAATTATAATTGTTACTAGTAAGAATATGATTAGAGAGCTCTCGAATTGGCATTGTTACTAGTAAGAATTGAATTGTAGAGCTGTCTAATTGTAATTGTAACTAGTAAATATTGATTTAGAGAGCTCTCTAATTGTAATTGTTACTAGTAATAATTGAATTGTAGAGCTCTCTAATTTAATTGTTACTAGTAAAAATGCAATTACGACGAGTAACACTTAGTATATTTTAGGCTAATACGGCTTGCCATACTTTTATCGCTCTCGCGGTACTCGCGGTACTGCGCAGCGCCGCTTCAAGTCGAACACACCGAATGGCTCAGGGTTGCCAGATAGGATGGACGATTTCCAGCACAAAAGCTCACAAAAACCGCCCAACATTTTTACTGTCAAAATAATGTGATATAATTTTAATTAAGGTTGATAAGAGCTATTTATGAACTCATTAAAACAAAATAAAGACGACAAAATAATATAAATATAATAATGCAAGATAAATTTCCTGTGCATGGATCAAATTGGGGCAAATACATTAAAGATGTTACCAAATATGATTAAAATACGTGTAACCCCCCGTGTCCACACTGCCACAACTTGTCGGAGCGGGTCTCGAACCCGGGATTCCGGTGCGGGAGGCGGGCGCTCTAACAAGGAACGCCAAAGGTTACAGCCTCTAGCGTCAGTTGCTAGAGCGCCTCTTTTTGAGGTCAGGAGAGTGAGGTTTACACTCAGCCCTTACTGGCATACATCCGTTACATATGCAAGCAGACACTGTCAAAACGGCAATCAAGAAATTAACCGATACCCTCGAAAAAAACACATGCATAATTTCCAATGACAACAGTCAAAATATAAATCCCAAAATTGCCCAATGATCGGAATAAGCAACGAAATTATAGGCATTTCACACTTGTTTATGCACAAACCATGACACTCAAAACTGTCATTCATTGATGCATACTGTATGATAATCCAACAATAAAAATAACAACAATAATGCGCTTACCTTCATCTCGCTCTATAATTTCACAAAGAACTAGAGGGAGTATTTAGTTAAGTTCATATTGAACATAAGACAGAACTGTGCACAGTCAAAACTAACCAGCAGCTTTCAAGTTTCAAAGATAAAAGACAGGATCGTATATAAATAGATTTTGATTAAATAATTGAACTGTGCTCTGATTTCGTTGTTGCAGTGATAGTCTTCTTCTCATCTATCCCTCAACAGGTGTAATAGTTAAACACTCTCCACTCTTTACCATGTAACTTATTTAGCCTAAGCATTATGATCATCACTCATACAGTTATACATTCAAAATCAGATCCGTTATCTTACTAAAAAACGAATCACTCGTGAATCATCAGGTCTGCCTGCTGATCGTGATTGGCTAAAACATCAACGTCAACATCAGCACCAGTGTGTGTGTGTGTGTGTGTGTGTGTGTTTAGTAACGTCGTGATGACTGATTGGATGCAGTACATGCACACTTGGGCTTGTATGTTAACCAATTAGCCTATATAGTTTATATGTTTGAAAACCACCAAACTGACCCCAAACCAGCCCAAATTTTGAACACCCGCCCAACCTGGCAACACTGCGAATGGTTCAGAAATCGCCCAGTCACGTGATCTTATCAAACAAAACAGGATTCATTTAATCATTTGTTTGTCTTACATTCATTATTTTACTTCTATTTTGTTAATTTTTTCCTACATGTTTTTCTTCATTTTTATAATTTCTTGCTGTTTTTTTGTATGAATAACTGCATATTTAAATTTAGTCATTTAGCAGACGCTTTTATCCAAATTAGGACAACAGAAGCAAGCAAAATCAACAAAAGAGCAATACAATGCAAGTGCTGTGACACAGTTAGCTTAACGCAGTACACGTAGCAAGGTTTTTCTAATTATGTAATAAATAAGAAGAAAATTGACAGAATAAAGCAAGCTAGTGTTAGCGCTAGTGTCGTTTTATTTTTATTAATTGTATAATAAATAAATAAGAAAACAAATAGATAGAATACAAAACGAATAGAGAAGAAATGAATAAAATATTAGTATTTTCCGCTGTTTGCCGTTAGACGGGTAAGGGTTTTGACTGATATCGGGTCAGTTTTATAATAAAGTAGGTTCATGTTTGATACATTTTGGTATGCATATTATGCCTAATAACACGCAAAACAAGCATTCCATATGATACATTTTTACACAACCTTCATATTTAATGATTAACCTTTATTTCTGGGAATTATGTACACAACAACTGAACATGACCTTGGATACAAACCAGTGAAAAGGGGAAAAATCGGTATCAGGGATCAATATTTGATCATTCAGTGTCTCCCAAGACTTTTACGCAAAAAAGCGAGGAGCGACTTTTAATTTGAAAAGAGGCGCAGTTTTTCCGGAAGTGCGAGACTCCGCTGAGCGTCAGCTGACAAGCGTAGTTCCGCTTCTGCGCGGTGGCGGTCAGCTGACAGATGTTTGTTGTCTCGGATCGTGCGGCTGTGAAATAAAAACACCTGCGCGATCAGAGCCGATGAGCGCGATGAGTGCTGGCGCCCCCCGACCACTGCCCTCCTCCGGACAGAAGTCCATCCAGGACATCTGCCACCCTCTGTCCGCCGAGGAGAGCGCGCGGAACCCCGGCAGCGCTGCAGACAAGGTGAGGTCAGGGCTGGGGCTGTTCGGGGCAACATCAGCCCAGAATCGCTCTCTCGCTCGGCAGCATTCATAACCCATCAGCGCCAGTGAAACAGTGCTGACAGCGTGTCGATATATCTGAACTAGTACTGGGTAAAAACAAGTAACCTTAGTGTGTTTATCCAGCCACAGACAGTGCACAGAGACAGTTTAGTCACATTATGTACATGACATAAAGCTAATTACATTTTTAGTTTATTTGATTCATAATAATGTGTTTTAGTAAATATCGTGGTTTGGAAATATGCAATGTTACTACCTTATTTGTGAACATACATTGTGGTATTAACTATGTTTTTGGATATGTACTATGGTAGGTTGTTTGATCATGCACCATGATTGTACCAAGTGTTGTTTTAGTATTTATTTACCGTGTTAACAACATGGTTTATTGGCCTTGCACCATATGGACACAATGTGTATCATCTAAATACATTATGATTATGGTAGTTATTTAGTATGATGGTACACGTTAGGGTCCCAGTCAACGTGTTTGTGTGTGTGTGTGTGTGTGTGTGTGTGTGTGTTGTGTGTGTGTGTGTGTGGTGTGTGTGTGTGTGTGTGTGTGTGTGTGGTGTTGTGTGTGTGTGTGTGTGTGATGTTTGTGTGTGTGTGGATTGGAGTGTATTTAATTCAAGATTCAAGGTTTTATTCGTCACATACTCAATTATACAGAATATAATCATCAGCAGTGAAATATAAGGAATAATTTTATAATTCTATAATTGTTTTATATATTTAGGTAAATGCAATAATAAATGGAAGCATTTTGTGATAAATCTAAAAACGTGAGAGGTTTGGCTTGAAAGTAAAGTTAAATTATATGTATGTGATCTCCCAGTTTCGAATAATTATAAATACTGATCAGTGTTGCACGAATCAAGGGTTATTTATCAAATGCAGAAAAAAAAAATATGCAGCAAAATCTTTATGCATGCATGCCTAGAAAATGGAAATAAAAAATAAGGAATGGTTCGTTCAGAAATAAAAATAGCTGAAATTGTCCTCACCATTAGCTCCTCCGAGATACAGACAAGTGTTTCTTCATCAGATTTGGAGAAATGCATCAGTGTCTCAGCAATGCATGCTCTGTAGTGAATGGGTGCCGTCAGAATGAGAGTCCAAACAGCTGATAAGAACATCACAATAATACACACCACTCCAGTCCATCAGTTAATGTCTTGCAAGTGATGTCCTGTTAAATTTCTCTTAATCTGTTCTGACGAAGAAACAAATTCATCTACATCTTGGATGGCATGAGGCCTGATTTTCATTTCTAGGTGAACTGTTCCTTTAAGACTTAAAGGAAAGGTAAATTGACCACGAACCAGGCAGAAAGCGTTGTAGTAACACCAGTATTGAAGTGCAGTGTGTGAGGTGCAGGCTGAACTGAGCTCAGACAGGTCTGTACTCTATACAATAGAGATGTGTTGAGCTTGGTACAGCGGACTGAGATGCTGATAAAGGGACAGTTTGTTGTGTTTCTCACGACACAGAAGAGTAGTTTTTGAGCCGCTGCTCATTCATCTATTGTTACAGATGCTTCCCTGTTTGTTGGATATGATAATTGCTTGTAAATGCTGGGGATACTTGTTGTTTACTTCATATTCAAATGGCTGTTGTAATTATAATATCATATGTCATTTTATTTCTATCTGTGATTCATTATTATTAGAGATAGTAAGGTTTTTTTCTGTTTTCACCGTATTTTATTCACATCTTATTTGTATTGTCTGTGCTGTGGCTGTTGTCTCTGTGTACTGGATGCTTAGGACACTAAAACAAATTCCTTGTATGTGCAAACATAAAGCTCTGTCTGACCTCTGACAATATTCATGTCAAAAATATACAATTATATTCTGTATAGCTTTCTGTTTTGTTTTGTTCTGTCATTTACAAGGCAATGTAAATACAATATTTAAAGCAGGTAAAACACAATAACAACTTCTGTGTAAAGTCAGTTTCTTTTTTGTAGGTGATGCATGATATATCGGCCACCGTATCGGCCCGATAAGAAAATTTGGCCGATATCTTTAAGCCGATAAATAATGCATTATGTCCTTCAGAGACACTTCAGATGTGCGCTGTTCGCCACGATGGTTTTGAAATGCTTGAAATATGATTGAATCATCAGAAGGACAATACACTTATGTGCAACATGTGCAGAGCAAGTCTGTCATAAAGGCTACATAAAATTATAATAAGAACATTACTGTAAATTACGTTGTGTAATCTTTGTGCGCTGTGTTTTGTGCATGCGTTGAGCGCGAGCTACACCTCCATGACAGTTAAGTTCGCTTGTGCATTTGCAGCTTGTTGTGCAATTGTACAGAGTAATATTGTGTTTATTTGATGTATATATGTTTTATCTCATATGAATGTGTTTGGTAAAGTTAATAGAGCCCTTCAGTTTGCCGGTGATCATCTTTAGCTCAACGCATGCAGCTCAAACAGCAGCGCACAACTAACAACTATGATTGGGACTGTCATGTATATAACATTATAATGAGAACATTATTATAATAAAACGTTGTGAATTCTTTGAGTTTAGTTGCCGTGTTTCAGCGCATTGTTACGGGAAGCCAAGTGTGCGAGTTACACATCTGACTAGCGCATAGCTTAGTTCAAAATAACTTGTGTATTTCCGTATTTCTGTGCATATATAAGTTGTAATATTATGTTTGCGTTCTATAAATATCTGATTCTCATGTAGTCTAATTAACCCGCTATAACAAGCGCTTCAGTTTACCGGAGTTCATTCAGCTTCATACAGCGCACGCAGCTCAAACAGCTGCTGTTTAAAACAGTGGTAACCTATTCATTTGTTACTTTTTCAAAATCACTGAAGCATTATTAATAATAACCATTATTATATTTTCTCTTATTATTTTCATCAACAATATGGTTTAGTAAATAATATAATTTCATTATTGTCCATGTAGATGGCTCTTCGGTTTTATTCATCCATGGCTCATGCATTTTGATTCTTTACACATGTAGTGATGTCCAATGACTTGTTAGCATTATTTTATTTTATTTGTGAGACTTTTTTTATGGTGAAATGTGGTAATTTTTTAAACTTGCACTGTTCAAACTAGGCTGCTTATGTTGAAGTGTTTGGGATGTGGCTTTTAATGATGAGACCTATTTTTTCAATCAGGCTCTTAAAAAGTATAGACAAATTTGAATATAGATTTATCGGCTTTCAAATATAAAGAATTATTGGAATCGGCCAAAATTATCACATCGGTGCATCCCTACTTTTTTGCATATATTCATATTTAATTTGAGAGTGACTTTTTTTTTTCATGTCGTTTTTATTATTTTTACCAACTTCTGAAACTCATGCATAGGCTTGCTTAAGAAAACATTGAAATATGGTTTACGTTTATGAAGTTCACAGATGTCATAGCTGTTGGCAAAGTATGATTGGACTCTTCTAGTGGAGAATGAAATGGCCTGTGTGCGACTGCAGACTGTAAGTTCATGAACACTGGCATATATATAAAGTTGATTGTTTCTGGAGGACATTAATGAGAAGAACAAAGCAGAAGCACAATATGTTCAGTTTTGTGAATTTGTAAGTTTTCTTCTGGTTTTATGTCTGATACCTCCACAGTTAGCTGTTCATCTCTAACGGATGAAGCTCTTTGAGTTGTGAGAATCACTGCTTGTTTGTTCATTATAAAGATAAAGGACTGTTTTTGGATGTAGTGTAGTGTCTGAAGGGTACTGATAGCAGAAACAAACCCTGTAGTGATCAAGATATCTTGTGTGTCATACAGACTGTCCATTCATGTGAATACTCGGAGTAAAGAGGCAGTTTTGGGCCGTTTCTGCTGTTTCAGCGCGCTTGTTTTAGCACTCAAAAGCGTGCATGTGATCAGGAAAAAGCTGTCACAGTTTCCTAAATGCTGCATCTGAAAATAGGATGTCAGTTATAGTAATTCCATTTCCAACATTTTGCTGCAGGTTTCCTACAAACTCAATCAGAGTCGATTAGCATTTAAGCATAAAAAGTCTTACACATGCACATACATATGTAAAAAATCATAATGTAAAAAAAATAATCTATCTTGCTATAATAAAATATCTAAATATTAAAAACAATAAATAAATATGATCAGAATTTAAAACAACAGTTTCTATTTTAATATATGTGAAATTGTAATTTATTTAGCTGATCTAAGCTGAATTTTCAGCATCATTACTCAAAAAAGCATGTCTAATTAATTGAAATAATGAAACTTAAATGATTAAATAGGCCCTATGAAATATGCTTTTTTTCTCAATACATTTTTTGCGTAATTCTGTTTTCCATTAATTTCCTGGATTCCATTTTAATAATTTAATCAAATATTATTAATCAAAAGCATCTCTAATTAATTGATTTTATCAACAAGAAATACTGTTTACATTTTTAATACTGTGCTAAATAAAGTACGCGAAATAATTTTTCTGGTAAATATTCCTGTACAAATAATGCTTTAATAATAGTATTATTATTAGTAGTAGAAGTACTATCATAACATTAAGTATAATTTCTGTCACGGTTTCTTCAAATGAAACGTGACTTTTATTTTGACGGGTTGCTGTGAAGCGATGCGGCGCGGATCGATCAGTGCTTGACATCCGCGAGACGGAGCCGTTGCTCTCTATATCGCGTGCTTGTGTTTACTACACACAGTCTGAAGCGCGTGACGCTCGCGGTGACTTCAGCGTCTGCGTCTCACTAAATGAGGACATACATTGAACAACATCTCCAGAACTGCTCTGAGAGTCACTTCATCAGCATTTTACCGTTTGATTTGAGTAAAACTAGCATCATATCATACACACCCAGAACTATTCACGGCAACCCGTCAAAATAAAAGTTTGGTTAAAAGACACTGCGGCAGAAATATATTAATATTGTTCGGCAGAATGTACATACTACTACTATTAAAATTATTAACTTTATTAAATATATTAAAACTTTATTTTAAAACTTAAGTAATGATCATTTTAAATTTCTTCCATGTTTTAATTTTAATACTAAAACCCCCTTTGTTTGCCTAAATAAATAAAGTATAATTTTCAATAATTTAAAGATAAATTAAATTAATGTTTTATGCCTTCATTTGAAAACCAGATGCAGAACATCTCAAAGAAATGAAGATATTTCAAAGCCTATTTAAGAATAAATTTGAATAAACTAAGCTGATTTTATGCTTTCAAATAATGATACATACTACAACACAGAATTGAAAAATAAAATATATGGTGGAAGAAAATAAAACACCCACTTATGAAAGTGGATAACGATTTTTAATTTCTTGAAGTCTTTAATAACCTAGAATAAATGAATAGAAATGATGATTCTGTCTGAGCTATGCGTTTTAAAACAAACACGCACTAGTGTAAACCGAAAACTATTTGAACTTTATTAAAACTATTTGCACTGATTTATTGTGTTGGATATATGTTGTTCTTTGTGCAGTGGCTCAGGAGACGAGGCTTTGATTCTGTATAAATGTCAACAAGCTGAACAAATAAAACCAACATTTTTGAGATAATGTAATCTTGTTAAAACTGATTTTATAAAATTGGTATTGAAAAAAGTATCGTTCAGGAACCGGTATCGATCTCAATGTATCGGTATCGAAAATGTTTTGAACGATACCCAGCCCTACTCAGAGCAGTTCTCGAGATTGTCAGCAGAGGCTGAAATCACAGCGAGCGTCACGTGCTTCAGTCTGTGTAAACGAAACCCGCGCGTCTGCACCATTCATTCACTCGCAGAACATGCAGGATTCATATTTAAATTCATATTTAAAATTCATATTTATTTTTGCGGCTTAATATTCATAGATTCTAGTCTATATCACATTTTGATTTAGTGCAGTGAGCTACTTTTGATTTATCCATCCAAAACCTGACAAATTCCATGACGTTACACTGTAAATGTCATGTTTATGACTGGATTCTGCTATTCTGTCTGCGTTTTTCACATCACGCAAATCATAGGATCCTAGTTTTGTGTGTGCACTAGACACGGGAGTGGATTTTCAAACTCGCAAAAAAAAAAATCTCATCCCAATCCCATGAAAAAAATTGGGGGAAATTCCTGTCCCGTTCCACTCCCGGAAGAATGACACCCATTCCCTCCCACACCCCCGAAATCTGTCAGTTACAGTAAAAATATAGTACAGATCACAGCGTACAATAGTACACAAATCCTGTTTGCTTTTAAAGTGCAACGTTTCGTTGTTATTCTGAGTGCACACAAATAATCGTAGAGTCTTCACAGATTCGAAAGATGTATTAGGCTACTTTCATCTTTATGACCAAAAATTTAGGAGATTTTAAGAGCAAGTGAGCGCACCGGCGCCTGTCCTGCAGCGAGCGTGCTATTCAGCTTCCACTCTCCACACACACACACACACACACACACACACACACACACTTCAATAGCGCACAGTTCTCTAGATTAACATCATATTGAGCAGCCATGTAAAGTTGCTACTACATACATATTTCAGATGAAAAGCCATATTTGAGGTCGATGAAAGATAGGTGAGCGTTTATTTGAGCGTATATTTGTGTATAAAGTTGGGTATCATTACTATTCCCTGTCCCGCCCACTCCCGCTGACATTTTTTCCTGTCCCGTCCCAATCACGTAATTCGTAATCATTTGGATTCCCAAAAAATGACAGCTTACGTGCACCTTCACTTTTACATTATTATGTTTTCCAAATATCTGTGTTTAGCTCCATTAAGTCAGTCTTTGTTAATCCCGCCCCCAGGACCTGAGCCTGCCCAATGGAACTCCAGCAGACACATCAAGCCCCGCCTCCTCTTCGTCTCTGCTGAACCGACTACAGCTCGATGACGATCTGGACGGAGAAACACGTGACTTGTTTGTGACTGTAGACGACCCCAAGAAACACGTGTCTACTATGGAGACATATATCACCTACAGAGTCTGCACAAAGGTCAGAGGGCAAAGCTCACAGACTTTACTGACGACAAGATGCTGTTATTATTTATGCAATTAATTAAAGGTGTTATTTAAAACTTTACTACAGATATCTGAAGGATAATGAGACTCTTTAGACAGATTTTAGTGGGTGATTGTGGATCCCTAAACTATCATTGTGGCTGCTAAAATGATTAATTAGTTATTGGTATTTAGATGAGTTAATTGTCAAGAGGTCAGCTTTCCTCTCTTCTTGGAAGCGCTGTAGTTTAGCTCTTGTGGCGGTTGTTTGCAGACTCCTAACTTGCTCATTGTGGCAGTTTCTGGGCTCAGAGTCACACAGAGGTGCTAATTAAAAACAGCCGATCACATCATGGAGGCGAACCGCGTTGACCTGCATCTGAGAGTTATTTCCCATCAGCCCTTTGGAAACTCATAGCTGGTTTTTTTGGGGATTGTGAAAGAAACAGGGTTGAGATCATAGTCAAAATAATACAGTGATTTGTCATGGCTAAAAGAATGCACCGACCAATGTTGTTGTAGTATTATTTATATAACATTATAGCATTAATTCATATTTCGAAATAGCTTCTATTGTTTATATTTTAGTTATAGTTTTTATTTCACTTAGCTGTCAAAACAACATTTAACATTTTTGTTGAATTTAATTATTTTTGTTTTTGCATTAAGTAATGGGAGTTTATTGGTCAGACATTGTGGAAACCCTTTATAAGACACAAAATATGTCCCACCACATCCTCCGTGTCCTAGATTGAGTCAGTGCTTAACAGTGTGTGTGATCCTGTCATCCTTTACTGTAGTAAAACACTTTACTGTCATTCAGAAGTTACCACTTTGTAATGTTTTTGAAAGAAGTCTCTTCTGCTCATTAAGGCTGTGTTCATTGGTTTAAAAATACAGTAAAATCAGTTATATTGTGAAATATTATAATTTAAAACAACTGTTTTCTATGTGAATATATTGTAAAATGTAATGTATTTCTGTGATCAAAGTTGTATTTTCAGCATCATTACTCCCGTCTTCAGTGTCACATGATCTTCAGAAATCACTCTAATATGCTGATTTGCTGCTCTAGAAACATTTATTAATATCATTAATGTTAAAAACTATTGTGCCTCTTCATATTTTTATGTTGACACATTTTAAGATTTCTTTGATGAATAGAAATTTCAAAGGAAAGCATAAATTTGAAATGTTTTGTAACATTATAAAGGTTGTTATTAGTGCTGTCAAACAACGATTAATTGTATCCAAAATAAAAGTTTTTGTTTACATAATATATGTGTGTATACTGTGTATATTTATGTATAAATAAATACAAACATATTATATAAGTAAAATATATTATGTTTATATATTTATATATAATAATATATAAGAATAAAAATATACATTTTTCAATATTTTCAAATATATACTGTATGTGTGTATTTATATTTACATAAACACACACACAGTCACACACACACAGTCACACACACACAGTCACACACACACACAGTCACACACACACAGTCACACACACACACACAGTCACACACACACACAGTCACACACACACACACAGTCACACACACACACAGTCACACACACACACAGTCACACACACACACAGTCACACACACACACAGTCACACAGTCACACACACACACACAGTCACACACACACACACACAGTCACACACACACACACACACAGTCACACACACACACACACAGTCACACACACACACACACAGTCACACACACACACAGTCACACACACACACAGTCACACACACACACAGTCACACACACACACAGTCACACACACACAGACACACACACACACACACACAGTCACACACACACACAGTCACACACACACACAGTCACTCACACACACAGTCACACACACACACACACACACACACACACACACACACACACACACACACACACAGCCTGGCATATGTGGTTTACAGGGACTCTCCATAGGCGTAATGGTTTTTATACTGTACAAGCTGTATGTGCTATTGCCCTACACCTACCCTACACCTAAACTTAGCCCTCACAGGAGACTTTGTGCATTTTTAGATAAATTAATAAAAAACACTCCATTTAGTATGTTTTTTTTTTTAAGCCTTTTGGTTTACGGGGACATAGGCAGTGTCCTCATAAACCACCTTCATGTTGTAATACCCATGTTATTATACAGATTTGTGTCCTCATAAACTATATATACCAGTTCTCACACACACACACACATATAACAAAAACGTTTATTTTGGATGCGATTAATCATTTGACGGCACTAGTTGTTATTGTCACTTTTCACCAATTTACTGCATCCTTACTCAAAAGTTTTAACAAATGTTATTGCTCTGTTTTTGTTTCTGTGTGACCTACAGACCACCAGAACAGAGTTTGACCTGCCTGAGTACTCGGTAAGGCGACGCTACCAGGACTTTGATTGGCTGAGGAATAAATTAGAGGAAAGCCAACCCACGCATCTTATTCCAGTAGGTAGAGGAAGAGCCTCCACTGTACTGCTCTCAAAACTAGTCACTAGTTTTAATGCATTTGCACATTAGTACAATTAGTTTTGTAATGAGGCTTTTAATATTGTGGGGATTGTTTTTGCTCTAATCACTAATATTCCTGCCAAGCTATTTCAGACCATTCGATGGACTACGTTTGTTGTGTCTCCTTTCTGCAATCGTTTAGCCTTTGCCTGAGAAGTTTGTTATGAAGGGAGTGGTGGACCGTTTCTCAGAGGAGTTTGTGGAGACCAGAAGAAAGGCACTAGACAAGTTCCTCAAACGTGTAGCAGACCATCCTGTGCTTTCTTTTAACGAACACTTCAATGCATTTCTCTCAGCAAAGGTCAGTGCTTTGAAATCAGCATGAAATTAAACATTCACACTATCTGTTTTCTAAATGCATATTATAGCCACAACTGGGTTGTAATTGATTACATGTAATCTAGATTACATAATCAGATAAAAAAAAAGTACTAATATGAGAGCATATTACATTGTATAATGCTCATAATAAGATTACAGTTACTTTTTATGGATTACATGTTTGCATACTATTCACACAATGGCAGTAAATCATTTAGAATTAGTTTCTCCCTAATTATTTTTTCTGTTAGAAATGTTCCTACTGTGTGTCATACTATTTAGCTTGAGCTATATTCACAATATAGAATGGTTGTGTATATAAATTTGCAGTCCATGCGTCTGAATTTGGGTAAAAAAGGACCTCTCGAGCTATTAGACCATGCATGAAGCAAATAATTGCAAGTTGTAATGTTTAATGTATTTTATGATGTTGATATAAAAAATAGAATATATACAGTATATATTCTATTTTTTATAGTGCAGTACATTTAATGGTAAGTTTAAAACAAGTTTAAAAAAAAGTAATCCAAAAAGGGGTCAGAATGATTACATCCATGTGGTGATTCATCCACTGTGTTTTTTTTAAATGTTTTGTAATGTTGAATTAAATGCTATAACAAGGTCTTATGAAACAATTATTCTCTATAGTGACAAATGCAGGTCATATCCAGTCATTTAGTCAGCTTAAAGGCCGACTCTGCAATATCATGTTCATCTGCCTTCGCTTTTGAGTGCCACGCCCGTATCTCAACATCTAATCAACAACTTATGCACAGAACCAAGTCCCGCCCTATGTTTTTTTTTCTCTGAAAGTTTTATTCACTTGGATGTACAAAACAATACAGAAGAAAAGATCTTCGAATCATTGCAAGTTTAAGATTCCTGAAGGGTTAGTTTTGAAGGTTTTGAATGCAATCTTGCTCACCTGTGTCCTGTCTGCACCACATCTATACCTCTCTCTTTCTCTGTGGGTCTCGGGAACTGTCAGTCTGCTGTCAACAAAGCAAATCTTACTCCTGCTATTGTTTTCTTAACTGCACTTTGCATCTTGGGCTTGACTGAGACCTGGATTCGTCCAGAAGACTCAGCAACCCTTGCTGCTCTCTCTAACAACTTCTCCTTCTCTCACACCTCTCGTCAGCTTAGGAAGGGTGGAGGTACTGGTCATTTCTAACAATTGGAAATACTCAACCCATAGCTCATTTGAATCTCATGCTATTACTGTAACAGCTCTGGTAAAACTCCATGTTGTAGTCATTTATCTCCCTCCTGGGCAACTGGGCACCTTCTTAGAGGAGCTGGATCGGCTGCTGTCCTCATTCCCAGAGAATGGGAGTCCAATTATAGTCTTTGGCGACTTCAATATTCATTTGGACAAGCATTATGCTGCAGATTTATTCACTCCTAGCTTAATTTGATTTCAAACGCCTTACCACCACAAGCACTAACAATTATGGCAACCAACTGAACTTAAATTAGATGCACAGTTGTGTTGCAGACAACATTTTGGTAAAACCCCTGCACACCTCTGACCACTACTTCATAATATTTAACCTACCTGTGTGCCGCCAACCCCTCTACCAATTACCTTTAGACGAAACCTCCGTTCCTTTCACCCTCACGTTTTTGCTCTGTAGTGTCCTCCTCTCTTCCCTCGCCTACCCATTTCTCATCTCTGGATGTTCATGCAGCAACTGACACTTTATGCTCCACTTTAACTTCTTGTCTACACAATATATGTCCTCTATCTCCTCCAGGCCAGCACGGGCTGCCCCTTCTAACCCCTGGTTATCCGATGTTTTTCGTGAGTGTTGGTCAAATCTCAGGGCAGCAGAGAGAAAATGGCACAAATCAAAAGATCCATCAGACCGGAGTATGTATCAGTCTTTGCTTTCATCTTTCTTTGCTGAAGTCCATACTGCCAAATCTTCATATTTTTCACAAGATCAACAGCGCTTCTGACAGATGTAATCTCCTCAAAACATCCAGTTCTCTCCTCTGTCCCCCTACACCACCTCCTTAACAGCCGATGACTTTATCTCAGTCACTGAAGCCTTGCGGATAGCAAAAGCTGATTACAAATCATCAATTGTCATTCTGCTGGATCTGTCTGCCGCTTTTGACATTATGAATAATCAGATCCTCCTGTCCACCCTCTCATCGCTGGACATCACTGGCATTCCACTTCACTGGTTCATCTCACTGGTTGGTCTTTCGAGGTGGCCTGAGGAGGAGAGGTATACAAAGCACATCAACTGCTCACTGGAGTTCCTCAGGGATCGGTTCTTGGACTCCTTCTCTTCTCCACATACACTACATTACTGGGTCTCATCATACAGGTACATTGTTTCTCCTACATTGCTTTGGTGATGACCCACAGCTCTATCTTTAATTTCAACCAGATGATCCAACAGTAGCTGCAAGGATCTCCGGTTGTTGGACATCTCGGCATAGAAGAACGATCATTACCTACAGCTCAACCTAGCAAAGACTGAGCTTCTTGTCTTCCCTGCCACTCCAACTCTACAGCATGACTTCAGCATCCAGTTAGGTTACTCAACAATTACCCCATCAAGTTCAGTCAGAAATCTTGGTGTAATCTTTGATAACCAGCTGAGTCTCATAGAGCACATTGCAAAATCTGCTCAATCTTGCAGGTTTGCATTGCACAACATACGAAAGATCAGGCCCTTCCTTACACAGCATGCAGCACAACTTCTCGTCCAGGCCCCTGTTATTTATAGACTGCAATGCTCTTCTGGACTCCCATCATGCACAATGAAACCTGATGATGATTCCGTCTGGTTTTCAACGAGCCCAAAAGAGCCCACGTCACACCTCTCTTTATCTCCCTGCACTGACTCCTGGTTGCAGCTCGCATCCAGTTCAAGACATTGAAGCTTGCATATAGAACAGGCTCAGCACCTGCCTACTTCCACTCACTTTTTGAGAATCTACATCCCCTCCAGACGTCTGAGATCTATGAGTGAGTGACCCCTCGTGCTACCATCATAAAGAGGCTCAAAACCACTTTCCAGAACTTTCTTGTTCACCATTCCTGGCTGGTGGAATGATCTTCCAACGCTCATCCGGAACGCTGCATCGCTGAAAATGGTCAAGCAACACCTACAAACTAATCTCTTTTGTTACTATTTTACTTCATCTAAAAAAAAAAAACTACTTTGCTTTCTCTTTCCTTAATCTCTCCCTGTTTAGCTTGTACTGATCTGAACAATGCCTGAAACTTTGTATTACGAGCACTTCCTGCATTTATTTGCCTCTTTATGATGAATTGCTTATTGTATTCCTCAATTGTAAGTCACATTGGATAAAAGCGTCTGCTAAATGAATACATTTAAGGTTACTAAATACTTTTGTAAGCATATTTCCAGAGTCCAAACTGACCTTATAAATTAAAATAATTGGAAATAAAATTTGGAAACACAACTCTTAAGAAATCATAAATGTGTCATGCTTCATGTTTATATAATTTCTCACAGTCTGTGCCGGTGATGTGTTGGATTGCCATTTGCCAATGCTGGAAACCCTTCCTAGCTGTTTATGACCAGATCCAGATGTCATTTTGAGAGTAGCCTGACAACATTGAGCATTTGCTAGCCGGCTATATGTTCCAGCATGGAAAGCTTGTTCCAGAAACTCAGTGGGATTTCATTGGGTTTGCCAGGGTTTTCTTGGCCATGAGACAGAATTGATGTACTGTATGCTTGACTTTCAGGACTTGAATAAGCGTCAAGGCCTGGCTCTGTTGACTAAAATGGGGGAATCTGTGAAGTATGTGACGGGCGGTTATAAACTGAGGGCACGGCCGGTGGAGTTTGCTGCCATGGGCGACTATCTGGACATGTTCACACAGAAACTGGGCACTATTGACAGGATATCACAGAGAATCATCAAAGAGCAGTCAGGTAAAGAGCGTCCCACCTGGCGTTTAAAAATAAATTACATCCATTCAGTCTTCCATTTTAAATGCCTGGATACACTGACAGCGAAGCTCTTTTTCGTTCTCCATGAAAGGGTAAAAAGAAGTTTGAAATACTTTTTGTGGCAGTTTAGTAACATCCCGATGCTGCCACCTGAGTTGCTGGTAGTGATGTTAAGATGAATATGTAAAAATGTGCTGCACGCTCTCCACTCAATAACAAAATAAACATACAACAAAAATGCCAGTGGTGAGAAAACAATTTCTATGCAGATAAGAAAGCATCTGATAATAACAATGTGGATATGTTTACAGCAGTTCAGCACTCAAGCGAAGTCACGTCACATTTATTTATAAGTAAGGGATAATCAACGGCTAGCCGTGCATTAAAGGATTTTAAATGTACTACGTGGAGGTAAAGAACCACCCAACGCAAAGTGCATTTAAAATCCTTTAATGCACGGCTTGCCGTTGTTTATCCGGATTTTCTTATTCCATGGTCATTTGCCAAGTTATAGACAATTGCTCTTTGCAGCGCAAATCTCACTCACTCACTCACTCACTCACTCACTCACTCACTCTTAAGGGGCTCGCACACCGAACGAGCCGCGCCGCGCCGCGCAGCGCCACGTCTAGAACAGCGTTCTAAACAGTCGTTGCTATGCGCTGCGGACAGACGCCGAATGGCGCCGCCGGTGTGCGTACACACATTGAAAACAATGTGTTCGAAGGCGCTGCGCATCCGGTGTGCGAGCCCCTTAAGTGTGCATCAATTAAAGCAGCGCATTAATATAGAACGGTGATTAAGCTGAATTGGAACTACCTGTGCATTAAACGGTTTTACTGCATACCTGCCAGCCAATCAGAATCCATTATTCAGACAGACCATAGAATAAAGCACTTTATACTATAGATTGCTTTAAAGCAAGCAGATTTCGGGGGCCGTTCACTCAGAATGTGTTTTTCCATTCCAATGTACAGTGGACCAATCAGAAGACCCCGGAGGCGGGGCAAGCGTTGTAAGCTTTTGTTTACAGTAGCAAGTTGGCATGGCAACTGTTTTATTTGACAGCAACATGACGTTTTTAGACGCAAAGACATGTTCTGTGTGAACGGTCCCTAAAACATGAAAAAAAACTGCCAGTGTCAGCAATTGGGTGGGTTTTGTTGTGAAAATCTGGTAACCCTGTGTACTAGGAAGTAGACTGCAAGACAGCTCAATAGGTTTTAAAACGGCGGAAAAAATAAATCCTGCAAAAAAGTAGAAAACAGTCCTCTTTTTCATTGTTTCTGTGCATCAGAGTTTCTGATGGAGTTGAGAGAGTACGGGCCGGTCTACTCCTCCTGGTCGTCTTTTGAGGAGGACCTCCATGATCCTCTGGAGGGGGTGTCGGGGTGCATGTCGAACTGCTCCAGCGCTCTGGAGGAGCTCACGGAGGACATGAGCGAAGACTTTCTCCCGGTGCTCAGAGAATACGTCCTGTACATTGAGTCCATGAAGGTGAGCGGCTCTCAGCTGAGCGTTTTAAGTAATTTCTTCCCCTTTCCATGTGATTTTAATTTGATTTAGCTAGTGGTGGTGTCAAAATTTGCACGTTAACGCAGGAGATAATTTTTTTCAGATTAACGCGCAAAAAATATTTCCTCCATCTAAGAGCCTCCATCTCTTTTTTCTTAAAAAGGATTGCATTTATTTAAATGCAGAACATCTTTATTTCCACATTAAATAGAAGACATTTCAGACGCGTGCTCTAACGTCGTCTCCGCGCCAAGCGCGAGTCAAAAGAGCGTGGAAAAGATACTATGCTCGTAGCGCTGTAGGGGTATTTTCCATTATTAGACCAATAATAAGAAAAGTCACTTTAAGGAGTCAAATGTCACCTCGTATTAGGAAGGCTAATTTTTTATCAGAATTTTGTATTATTGATCAGAAGGCGCTCCTACATTTTATTAATTAGGAGGACAAGCACTCCTAATTACAAGAAGAAAAGCACTGCTCTTAAACTGTGTGTGTGACTGTAGCCGTATGGCTGTGGAATGGGTTTGGCCGAGGAAATATTTTCAGTCAAAACTTTTTTTTTTTGCTTTAACCCCTGTGTTTAGTGTGGAATTATTCTACAATATTCATTCATCATGACACTAAAATATGGCATTCTAAGTCAATTAGTGCTGGGCGGTATACCGGTTCATACCGAATACCGGTGTTTATTTTTCTTACGATATGAATTTTTAAAATACCGCAATACCGGTGTCATTTAAATAACGTTTGAAACGCGACACTGTTAGAGATTGGTCTCTTTTCACTATTGCATTTTGGCGAGGATACAGCTGTATGTGTTACTAAGCGTGAAAGTTCAGAAACTGAAGCACTAGTAGAATGTGATGAGAGAGAAGAAGTCATCCACAATATCCACATCGACCGCCACAAATATCCACCGTCCGCTGCATCAGCTCCCGCGTCTCTCACAAACTAAAGTTCTCCGTCGATACGACGGATTCCCGTCAACTGCAGGGTTCCCGCCTTCTTAAATTCACTTTTCATAATTGTAAGACCGTAAATACGCTTATATTTCTCAAATAGTGTTATAACTGTCTTGATTTTAGCTTGAATAGGTCTTAAATGAAGGAAAGACGAGGTGTATTCAGTCTGCTGAGGGGGATGTGATCAAAGCCTGGAGTGGATTAAAGCACGTTCCTCTCTCCACTCTAAGCGTTCTGTAATCACTCCGCTCTGGATCCACTCCGGGTTTTACATTCCCGCTCACGGAGAAACTGCTCCGTGTTCACCATTTAAACGTTATCGGGGATTACTGAGGGAAAAGAAACATGTAGCGCACTGTTGTTGTTCTGCCGGCACATCAAAAATCATCCCCGCCTCGGCAAACATCATCGTAACGCCACTCGCATCATTCACAGTCGGGTTCTTAGCAGAGAACACCGAGCAGAACTTGAATTTCGGCGCGGGATTGCGGCTATTAATAATAATTATACTCATTCCCACAGGTTCCGACAGAATGCATCACATTTGCACGTGCTTTTGATTCTTGAGCTCACTCATGCGCTCTTAATTTCTGTGCGCCCACAGATCGCGATCAGGAGACAGCTTTTAATAATTATAAGGGGAGTTTGCATATATTGATATATTGATTTAATACAAAAGATCAATAAACAAGTACTGCATGATTTTGTTCTATTTCATCAACGAAAATAGTTCAAAATAAAGTAACAGTTGTGCATCACTAAAAGCAAATGTATATGTAAAACATTAATGTCCACATGAATCTATGAATGTAATTGCACTCATGCCACCTCTGAGCCTCATTAAACATCTGAAAATGTACGTACAAGCCACTTTTGTGTTCTTCTGTGCCAAATTATACAAATTATTATTTTATTAATACTAATTTCATGATTGGTAACTTATTTGTCGTATTGTACTTATTCTATTTTTTTAAATATAATTTTTAAAAAGCTTATAAACATACATTTTTGAATTTGAAGTAGATGAAAATTATGCTATTGCAAAGGTAAAAATAAAATACCCCTGTAAGTCACTTTAAGGAGTCAACAGTCACCTCGTATTCGGAAGGCTAACTTTTTTATCAGAATTTATTTGTATTGATCAGAAGGTACTCCTAAATGTTTTTAATTAGGAGGACAAGCGCTCCTAATTACAAGAAGAAAAACACCGCTCTTAAACTCTGTGTGTAACTGTAGCCGTATGGCTGTGGAATGGGGTTTTGGCCGAGGAAATATTTTCAGTCAAATTTTTTTTTTTGCTTTAACCCCTGTATTTAGTGTGGACTTTTTCTACAATATTCACTCATCATGACACTAAAATATGGCATTCTAAGTCAATCTACTGCAGTTTTTCCTCAGTAAGTAGAAAATGTGGTTAACACCCCCGGTCATGCATGAAAAAAATAAATACCGTCATATACCGTGAAACCAGTATAATTTAGAAAAATACCGTGATATACATTTTTGGTCATACCGCCCAGCTCTAAAGTCAATCTACTGCAGTTTTTCCTCAGTCAGTAGAAAATGTGGTTAACACCCGGTCATGCATTAAAAAAATAAATACCGTCATATACCGTGAAACCGGTATAATTTAGAAAAATACCGTGATATAAATTTTTGGTCATACCGCCCAGCACTAGTTCATCTATATTTAATTTAGTGTTTGAAAACTATTAATTTTCTGTTTATTTCTGATGAAGGACACAGGTAGCTAAATATGTCATTTATTATGGGTTCATATGAAGATTGTTTTAGGTTCACTTAAATTAGACGTTAAGTCTAATACATGTTAAAATTGATAGCGCTGAATTATATTGTAATGCTGAATGGCTACAGTCAGTGGTTAAATATTAAGAGGAAAACTATTTTATAGAGACATATAAATATCAGTGATGCTTGCCTTCAATCATAAAAAAGATGCCATTAAAGAAATATTAAATATACTGTCTTTATGTTGTTTGTACATGTGCAGATTGAATGTGAAATTATTGCAATATAAAAATATATTTAAAAACGTTAATGTTAGGTGGGATTAATCACAATCACGATTAATTTTAGAAAAATGTGTGATTAATTAGTTGATTTTTTTAATCGATTGACAGCACTAGATTCAGCATTAATATGGAGCGACTAGCAGAGTTTTCCTCATCCGTCTGCTGGAAAATAATTTATGTCATTGGGAAACAGACCATGTGGAGAACGCTTCACTTCCTTCCTTGACTGTTTGCAGAGGGAATGTGATGGTTTGCTGTTTTTTTTATGACAGCATATTCTCCCAATATTACGCCAATGTTAATTTATTGTGTGTGAAATGTAGTTTTTTATATTAGAGGCAGCTGTTTTAAGATGAAACGCTGTAATGGCACTGCATGATGCAGCATGGTGTCTTTCAACACCGTTGTTTCTTCACCCTGTTTCCTAATTCTTTTTCCATTTCCGTTTTGAATTGCATATTTTTTTTTTATTAACTCACTGGCAAATATATATTTTTTGTTTTAAATAAATTAATCTAACAAAAAAAAAACAGTCTTATTTTTAAGGTTTATCTTGAAGGTGCCACAGAATGCATTGATACAATATTTTTAATTGTTCGCTGATATCTACATAGAACACATATGGCTTAGGTAAGGGCAAATATTCTCCAGAAAAGGTTTTAGATGTAAATTTACAACCCTAGGATTTGTCCCTAGAATGAAATGGTCTGTTATTACCTTTTTTTTGGATGGGTCATGAATAATTATGTTGAGCTCTGCTCTGATTGGCTGTTTCACAGCACGGCTCATTTCAGTAGCTCACACAGCAAACAGATCTCTACTGTCCCGCGTGAACGATGGAGAGATTAGGCATCCGACCTTGTATGTTTCAGGCAGTATCAGACGAAGAGACAGATTTTGAGAGATTTAGCGTCCGTGGTAAGATTATGATCGCTGCAAGACGCTGGTGGAGGGAACGAGGCTTGAGAGAGATTTGTGAGTTCTCTGTGTTGCCAGATCCAGCTGTTATACGCATTTTTGGACTTGTCTTTTCACTCTTTTTGACAATTTAGAAAGCTAATAAAGTAGGACGTTGCAGTTTAGGGTCAGCAATATCTTAATTGCAAAAGCTTTGAAATAACTTAAGTTTATTTTTATTTATTCATTTTTGTTTGTTTTAAAAGCAATATCTGGCAACACTGCATTGATGATTTGGCTCTGCAGGTCCGGCTGGCCTAGAACATGGGCTGGTATATGTTATGCAAATGTTGGGGGCGTAAACATTAATGATCCCGACTATAACGTCACAGTCGGTGTTATGTTGGGCTTCGCCTCTTTTTCAGTGGTCTGTTTTTATTCACGAGTTTTACATGATGAAACAATGGTGTTTGAGGCTCATGGTACAGTGTCTAACAGAAGTAAGTACACCCCTCACATTTGTGTAAATATTTTATTATATATTTTCATGTGACAACACTGAAGAAATGACACTTTGCTACAATGTAAAGTAGTGAGTGTACAGCTTGTATAACACTGTCAATTTGCTGTCCCCTCAAAATAAAAACTGAGTACACCCCTAAGTGAAAATGTCCAAGTTGGGCTCAAAGTGGCAATATTTTGTGTGGCCACCTTCAGTTTCCAGCACTGCCTTAACCCTCTTGGACATGGAGTTCACCAGAGCTTCACAGGTTGCCTCTGGAGTCCTCTTCCACTCCTCCATGACGACATCACGGAGCTGGTGGATGTTAGAGACCTTGTGCTCCTCCACCTTCCGTTTGAGGATTGCCTTTACCCTCAGTTTCTTTAGCAAGGCAGTGGTCGTCTTGGAGGTGTGTTTGGGGTCGTTATCATATTGGAATACTGCCCTGCGACCCAGTCTCCGAAGGGAGGGGATCATGCTCTGCTTCAGTATGTCACAGTACATGTTGGCATTCATGGTTCCCTCAATGAACTGTATCTCCCCAGTGCTGGCAGCACTCATGCAGCCCCCGACCATGGCACTCCCACAACCATGCTTGACACCTGGTTGCTGCCACACACGCTTAACACCAGTTTATCTTGTTTATCAAGTTTATCTTGGTCTCATCAGACCACAGGAGATGGTTCCAGTAATCCATGTCCTTAGTCTGCTTGTCTTCATCAAACTGTTTGCAAGCTTTCTTGTGCATCATCTTTAGAAGATGCTTCCTTCTGGGACGACATGCAGACCAATTTGATACAGTGTGCGGCGTATGGTCTGAGCACTGACAGGCTGACCTCCCACCCCTTCATCTTCTGCAGCAATGCTGGCAGGACTCATACGTCTATTTTTCCATACACAACCTCTGGATATGATGCTGAACACGTGCACTCAACTTCTTTGGTCGACCATGGCGAGGCCTGTTGAACCGCTGTATGGTCTTGGCCACAGTGCTGCAGATCGGTTTCAGCGTCTTTGCAATCTTCTTATAGCCTACGCCATCTTTATGTAGAGCAACAATTCCTTTTTTCAGATCCTCAGAGAGTTCTTTGCCATGAGGTGCCATGTTGAACTTCCAGTGACCAGTATGAGAGGGTGAGAGTGATAACAACAAATTTAACACACCTGCTCCCCATTCACACATGAGACTTTGGAACACTAACGAGTCGCATGACACCAGGAAGAGAAAATGGCTAATTGGGCCCAATTTTGACATTTTCACTTAGGGGTGTACTCACTTTTGTGGCCAGCGGTTTAGACTTGAAGGATCACAAATGTTATTCTATGTTTGATTTGAATTCACGTCCTGACTAAGAGGTGTCGGGCAAGGCAAAGGTGCTTGAGATTGTTTCCTGACCATTTGGGCTTGGGACAGCTGTGCCTTTTGTCAATGAGATCAATGACTACTGAGAGATTGAACCTTTATTCTGCAAATGACTTTGTCCTGGCCAGATGTGGATTCGTTAGGTTTATTGCCCTCAGCTTTGATGTTTTGTCTCAACCTAAAAAAAGTCCCTCCTCCAATCCTGACTATAAAGATACCCTGTAAAAATGACTTAAGATGAGATCTTCGATGACTGCAGATAACAACACATGTCATAGAATAAAGAAATTCTGCTGACGATCGAATCCGAAGTCTCCTGGTCTTCTCTTCTGAGTTTTCTACTTTAGAAGAACAGAGTTTTCAACAGATGGTGCCGTGACCCGGATAGAGTTCCAGCTTCCTCACCTGAAAGACTTCAAGCTCAAACAAAGATCTGCATCTTTTGGAATCCAGCGAAACTTCAAACTGAACAAGGATTCCCAGACTGAAATTTTCTCTCTGGTGAGTGCTGTCTCTAATCCGAAAGAACCTAAGACCAGTACAAATTTTTGTATCCTCTGTGCCGTCAGAGAAGAGTTAACATACATCTGTAGGGTTTTGTTTAACTAAAGGTTATCCTCTGTTTTCAGACAGGGAAGAGTTTATCCTCTGTTCTTGTAGGCAGGGAAGGTTATCCTCTGTTTTCAGGCAGGGAAGGTTGGCATTACGTGCTAATTTTTGGTTTATCCTCTGTTCTTTCAGGCAGGGAAGGTTAGCATTACGTGCTAATTTTTGGTTTATCCTCTGTTCTTTCAGGCAGGGAAGGTTAGCATTACGTGCTAATTTTTGGTTTATCCTCTGTTCTTTCAGGCAGGGAAGGTTAGCATTACGTGCTAATTTTTGGTTTATCCTCTGTTCTTTCAGGCAGGGAAGATTTTAGCATTACGTGCTAATATTTGTTATCCTCTGTTTTGGCAGGGAAGAATTGGTTATCCTCTGTTCATGCAGGGAAGATTAGCGTAAAGTGCTAGTGAATTGTGTTATCCTCTGCTTTGCCAGGGAAGGTTAACAATAGTTGATCTGTGTTAACAAGTGTACCCTCTGTTGATCAGAGAAGTTTTAGTGTTTTGATTGTGTGATAACAAAGAAACTCACAAAATGTTTAGAAAGAATGCTAGACTGATCCCCACAACTGAAAAAGGTGGTCTAGCGACTCCTTTGTGGTCAGATAGCGAATTCAAATCACTTTTAGGAGTGCAAATGAACATAATAGTCACTGAGAAAGTTAGACAAGAACTAACTCAGAAATATGAGATCCATCCAGACAAGACTTGGTCTGTAGATGAGTGTAAAAAGGTACTGGGAGCATGTATTCGCAAGAACAATGTGAAAGGCATTATCTGCTGCCACAGAGAATTTGGTTAGCAACTCTCACAGCCCCGAATATTGTTCAGGCTCTTCTAAGAGCACAACAAGACCAGGAAAAAAACTAATTATTGGGGCTGTGAGTAGCTACCTTTCCCCTGTAATCCAACACAATGTAGCATAAAAGAGAAAGAGATTGATTTTTTGCTTGATACAGGTGCAGAAATTACAGTAATTCCTACAAAATTGGCACAAGGTTTAAACATCCCATACAAGAAAACCAAACTTTGTTTAACTGGTGTAATAGGTGAAGATTCTGTTTTGTATGAAACTCCGCCCATAGAGGTACAATTTGGCCCAAAAACTCTGACTACAAAATTACTATGCGCTCCATTAAATACAGGTGCAATTTTAGGCATGGATCTTCTGAGACAAATAAATCTAACTTTAGACATGTCCTCAGAATCTACTAGCATAAAAATTTCCTCAGCACAGATTTCTACCAATAATGCAACCCCTCCCGAGTATGTTTTCTTACAGAATCATCCAATTTGGGCTAAAGACAAGGATGATTGTGGGTTGTTGACAGGTGTAGAACCAGTTAAATTGACAGGAACTCCACCTCCGGTCACCAAACAATATCCGATTAATAAGGAAGCTATACAGGGAATCAAACTTATTGTAGAAAATTTGCTGATGCAAGGAGTGCTAGTTAAAACCAACAGTCCATGTAATTCACCCATATGGCCCATCAAGAAATCTAATGGGACATGGAGACTTACAATAGACTACAGAGTAGCCAATAAACATATTGAAAAAATCACCCCCCTAGTGGCAGATCCATCTACAATTTGTAATGGCTTACCATTAGATTGTAAGATTTTTTCAGTAATTGATATGTCTAATGGATTCTTTTCTGTACCGTTGCACTCTGACAGCCAGCCATGGTTAGCTTTTACAGTTGACTATGAACAATACCAGTGGACACGATTGCCACAGGGATTTCAAAACTCCCCAACCATATATCATCAGGCTGTAAGACGTGATTTGTGTGACCCAGAATGTCCGGTAAAACAGTCCACTATGATCCAATATGTTGATGATATTTTGATTGCCTCAACAGATCATGAGGTACATCAAACTGAATTGTCATCATTGTTGGACTATTTGCATAAAAAAGGACACAAATGCAGCTTTCACAAAGCTCAAGTTGCTAAAAAGCAAGTCACATTTCTGGGTCAAACAATTGGTGCAGGAAATAGATCCATTACACAGGATCGAGCGGCTTCAGTCAAAGCCATACCTCCGCCTAATACCATTAAAACACTCCGCTCATTTTTAGGAACAACAGGTTATTGTAGACCTTGGATTGAAGACTATGCCTCGATGGCTCAGCCTCTCTATGATTTGTTGAAAGGCCATGGTAAAGATTCAGATACTGTTTGTATGGAAGAACTTCATCTCAAAGCTTTTAATGATTTGAAAAGAGCACTATGTCAAGCACCAGACTATTCCGGTAAACTTGACATAGTCGCTCAAGGTATGGGCCCATGCCTCAGAGCAGTACAGGCAGTTCATCTAGCGCTTCAGGCTTCATCAGGAATGGTGTTAGGTCAGACTGTAAACGTAAAATGCCCACACGCAGTGTCCGCACTAATGAATCAAGCAAAAGTCACTTCTGTCACCTCCTCCCGTTGGGGAAATTGGTTAGCAACTCTCACAGCCCCGAATATTGTTATACAGCGTGCACCAGTCACGAACCCATCCTCATGTATGATGTCTGCAATGACTGAATTTGTGTTAGAGGATGAAGGCGAAATGACTCATGATTGTGTTACGCTTACATATGCAGCGACAAGTGAAATAGCAGAAACTCCCATAGAGAACGCAGAATTGGAGTTGTTTGTTGATGGTTCAGCTCAAGTTATTGAAGGTAACAGACGAGCAGGATATGCAGTAACTTCCACCACTGAAGTAGTTGCTTCAGGTCGTCTTCCAGATCATTTTTCAGCTCAAGCTGCAGAACTAGTAGCCTTAACTAGAGCATGCACGCTAGCTTCAGGATCGGTTGCAAATATCTACACAGATTCCAGGTATGCTTTTGGGGTAATTCATGATTTTGGTGTCATTTGGCAAACCAGAAAATGTCTAACTTCTGCTGGATCCCCCATTAAGCATGCTGGATTAGTGAAAGATTTAATGTTTGCCATGAAACTCCCAAAGAAATTAGCAGTGATCAAAGTGAAAGCACATCTCACAACTAATACTACGGAAGCTAAAGGTAATGCTCTTGCTGATGTAGCGGCTAAACAGGCTTGTTTCTATGCAACTGTACAAGTGTGTTCAGGTAGTACAGCACAGAAGATAATTCTACCTCCTGAATCAATCGTTGATCTGTATAAAGACGTTCATCTATATGAAGCATGGACATGGTTAGACAAAGGAGCCACTGTGGATTCATCCGGCTGCTGGACCAAAGGGGGAAAGTATGTTGCTCCCGAATCACTGTTGCCATATTTGGCTCAACAAATACACAGTTTGGGTCATAGTGGTCCAGCAACGATGAATCACAGGTTCTCAAATCAATGGTGGAATCCAAAATTCAGAAACGCAGCCACTGAAACAGTCAAGAGATGTGTTACATGTCAGAAAAATAATGATGTACCAGCAACCATTACACCAGCAGCACATACCCCAGCTCCACCAGGGCCATTTCGTCACCTGCAAGTTGATTATATATCGTTGCCCCCTTGTAAAGGAAAAACTGACGTTTTGGTAGTAATAGACAAGTTCTCAAGATGGGTAGAAGCTTATCCAACAGGGCGCGCTACAGCTGCACATACTGCTAAATGTCTTGTCACTGATTTCATTCCCAGATGGGGATTACCAGATTGCATTGACTCAGATCAAGGTACCCACTTCACAGGACAGGTAGTCAAGGAAGTGTCTAGAATGTTGAAGATTAAGTGGAACCTTCACTGCCCCTATAGGCCACAAGCATCAGGACAGGTTGAACGATCAAACAGAACAATCAAAACCAGGCTAAGCAAAATGCATCAGGAAGGAGTACCATGGGTTGAAGCACTGCCCGCAGTACTGTGTAGTATGAGAGCATCACCTAACAGATCAGTAGGACTGAGCCCTCATGAGATTATTACTGGACGCCCAATGCAGATGCCAGGTGTGATTGATCTTAGAAATGCTGATGTGCACATTGCTTCAGATGCCCTGATCGCTTACTGTGAAAACCTCACAAAGGCAGTGCAGAGTGCCAAAGAGAGAGTTGAGTCGTGTTGGCAGACTCCACCAGAAGGTGGACACACAATCGTCCCAGGTCAATGGGTCATGATAAAGACATTCAAAAACAAGCCATTAGAGCCTAAGTGGTACGGACCACATCAAGTGATGTTGATTACAGCAGCTGCAGTATTGTGTCAGGGAAGGAAAACTTGGACTCATGTGTCACATATTAAGGTTGTTCCTCCCCCTGCAGGGATAGGATAGGGCAGACACAAGAACCAGTGAGGAGCCCAGGGAAGAACCGAAAGCAACAGGCTTCGGGGGCCAACCCTGAGGTGAAGATTTCCTCATAGGCCTTTCCCCTCCATTAGTCCATCCTTTCCTCACTGTTCTTTAGGTGTCGCAGGAATTGAGAAATAGGGAAAGAAGGAACAACCGTAGCAGACTATATTTTGAACAGAGGATACAACCCTAATGTATGCAGACTCTACAAATACTGCTCTGTGCCGTTAGTTCTCTCTTGTTTGTGTTTCTTTCTTCCTCTGTGCAGATACCATTTGATGGCTGTCCTGAGATCCATATGCACCACCCTTCTCACCTGCGGATAAAGCCACAACCTCTAGAAAACAACTAGACCCATCGCCGAGCCAACTATCACAAAAGAAGAAGAAAAAGAATAAAAATACACAACGCAGAGACTATTACCCGTAAAATCTTCACGGACCCTAATTGCATGTTTTGTTTCTGTGTCAGCATGCAATTACATATAAGCAACACAGAACATGTACAATGTGCCTGTAACGATTACAAGTTACAAGAATTAACTTTTAAGTGTCTAAATTTGTATTTTTGTGAGAGTTATTAGAACTCTCAAAGAGGGGATTGAAGGATCACAAATGTTATTCTATGTTTGATTTGAATTCACGTCCTGACTAAGAGGTGTCGGGCAAGGCAAAGGTGCTTGAGATTGTTTCCTGACCATTTGGGCTTGGGACAGCTGTGCCTTTTGTCAATGAGATCAATGACTACTGAGAGATTGAACCTTTATTCTGCAAATGACTTTGTCCTGGCCAGATGTGGATTCGTTAGGTTTATTGCCCTCAGCTTTGATGTTTTGTCTCAACCTAAAAAAAGTCCCTCCTCCAATCCTGACTATAAAGATACCCTGTAAAAATGACTTAAGATGAGATCTTCGATGACTGCAGATAACAACACATGTCATAGAATAAAGAAATTCTGCTGACGATCGAATCCGAAGTCTCCTGGTCTTCTCTTCTGAGTTTTCTACTTTAGAAGAACAGAGTTTTCAACAGACTTTAATGGCTGTGTGTTGAGTTATTTTGAAGGGACAGCAAATTTACACTGTTATACAAGCTATACACTCTCTAATATACATTGTAGCAAAGTGTAATTTCTTCAGTGTTGTCACATGAAAAGATATAATAAAATATAAAAAGAAATGTGAGGGGTGTACTAACTTCTGTGAGATACGGTATGTCATATCCATGAACCTAACTCTTATTATTCAACTATGCCAAGCTAAAGACGGTTTTCCATTCTATGGCACCTTTAAAGCAAGAAAAACACTGTTTGTGTAAGGAAAATAAGCGTATTTCAAGATAATGTTTTTCTATTCATAAAATGCTGTTTACAGCATTGATAATAATCAGGAACATGTATATGCAAATCAGCATATTAGAATGATTTCTGAAGGATCATGTGACACTGAAGACTGAAGTAATGATGATGAAAATTCAGCTTTGATCACATAAATAAATTACACTTTTACAGTATATTATCATGGAAAATTGCAAAAATATTTCTCAATATTACTGTTTGCTGTAGTTTTGATCACATAAATGCAGCCTTGATAAGCAGAAGACCCCAAGCGTTTGAACATTAGTTTATGTATCTTGTTTTAAATCTACTTAGATATTTATACTGGAAAACAAGGGAAACCAAAATACTGATACAAATAATTGTTGCAGTAAACCGGTGCTTCGCTATGAGGAAACATTCTTATGCAAACACAACAGATACAATCACTTCCTCTGTCCTAGCATGACACATCTACACCATCAGCAAATGTAGTGAGACAAGCTTTATATTTCCTTTTTGAAAACGTCTATAAAATGATTGCAAGGACTATAAGTTGCATAACTGCTTAAATTAAAACCTAATTAAGATAACCTATGCATATTTCAACAACTAGATAATTATGTATATATAAAGGTTTCTCCTTTTAAAGTTCAGTTAAGTAAAATATATTTGTAATGCACTCACAAAATAACACATAGTTTCAAAAGAGCTTTACAGAAAATCATGGTGTTAATGTTTATATCATCTTAATATCTTCATGAATGAATACATAAAGTACACACACACACACACACACAGTTTACATTTTGCAATGAAGTAAGCATAAATGGTAAATATGACTTTGTGTGTGTGTACTGTATGTTTTTGAGTAAGGTTGGTTATAGGAGTTTGAATAGTAGTAGTATGGTAGTTTAATTTATTACTTATGAATTTGTTGTTTATATAATTATTAATTTGTTTTGAGGTGATTTCGAGATGTGAGAAATTTTGTTCAATATATAACAAGCCTAAGATTTCAATCATATCTGCCACCCCTCAGCAGGGTAACTGGGGAGGTTATTGAAGACTTGATGTTATTAGCGTTTCCGTTCAACATGATCATATTTCTTTCAGCCACAAGTCACTGCGGGATTATTATTACAGAAAGATATCCAGGATTTCTGGGAAGCAACAAGAAGTGTTTTAATAGCTTCAATAATGGTGTCATGACTCGCACTGAGCACATTTCATCATCTAGTTTGAGGCATCATAAAATACCGCTTTTCTATTAGTTTTAAGCAGTCATAGACTGATAAGGATAGGATGTAAACTTAGTTCACAAACCTCTTGTTGTTCGTCAGAATGTGCTGAAGAAGAGAGACCAAGTTCAGGCTGAGTATGAAACAAAGTTGGAGGCAGTCGTGTTCAGGGAGGACAAAAAGACACCGGTGAGCTACATTTGTTCACTAACTCTGATTTGTAGGGCTGTGTTTATTAAAGGAATAGTTCACCCACAAATGAAAATCTGCTGAATATTTACTCTTATTATCAGGCCATCCGAGATGTAGATGCATTTGTTTCTTCATCATATTTTGAGAAATGTAGCATTGCATCCGTGTCTCAGAAATGGATGCTGTGCAGTGAATGGGTGCCGTCAGAATGAGAGTCCAAACACTGATAAAAACATCACAATAATCCACACCACTTCAGTCCATCAGTTAATGTCTTGAGAAGAGAAAGCTGTGTTTTTGTAAGAAACAAATTCATAACAAAGTCATTTTAACTTTAAACTTCTGGTCAAATATAAGTCCATGATTTTTAACGCTTCCTCCAGTGAAGTGCATCTCCTGTTGTCTCTCACATAAAAATCCACCCACATATTAGTTTAGATCTGTTTTGGCTTGTAAATGGTGCTTGATCTGTGTAGATTTGTCTCCTGATTCAGACCAGACCAGTTTTTTCACTGGAGGAAGCAATATTATTTTGTATTTATTTATGTAGTCATTTAGCAGACGCTTTTATTCAAAGCGACTTACAAATTAGGACATTATAGAAGCAATCAAAACAAACAAAAGAGCAACAACATGCAAGTGCTATTACAAGTCCTGGTCAGCCTAACGCAGTACATGTAGGAAGGTATTTTTTTTTTATTTTTTTTTAGAAAACGAGTATATAGAAAGAATTAACTGTTAATGAAAAAGTCAGTGAAAGTGATTTTGTGCCTCTTTGGGATGGTACAGAAATGCGTCGTTCACTTGCAGAATGCAATCTTCTAGAGGGCATATAAGTCTGAAGTAATGAATTTAGGTAAAGGGGTGCAGAGCCAGAGGTGGTTCTGTAGGCAAACATTATTAATGCCTTGAATTTAATGCGAGCAGCTATTGGTAGCCAGTGAAAATTGATGAACAGAGGTGTGACGTGCGTTCTTTTTGGCTCATTAAAGATTAATCTTGCAGCAGCGTTTTGGATTAATTGTAGAGGTGAATAAAGGACTTGTATTTCAGCCAAAAGCAAAGGTATGAATTTCAAAACATCTTAATGTTGGATTTGTTTGCTAAAACAGGCAGCCTTTGTCTTCTCAAGACATTAACTGATGGACTGGAGTGGTGTGGATTATTGTGATGTTTTTATCAGCTGTTTGGACTCTCATTCTGACGGCACCCATTCACTGCAGAGCATTCATTGGTGAGCAAGTGATGGAATGCTACATTTCTCCAAATCTGTTCCCATGAGGAAACAAACTGGTCTTGGCCAATATTGAAGTGTATTACTTGTGATGGAGGAAACTGGTGAACTGGTCGGTCTGGATGTTCTCCGCACGTCTCTGTCCTGCAGGTGCCCGCTGACGTGGAGAAGTGTCAGGACCGTGTGGAGTGTTTCAACGCCGACCTGAAGGCCGACTGGGACCGCTGGGAGAACAACAAAAGACAGGACTTCAGACAGCTGCTGACGGGCATGGCCGACAAAAACATCCAATACTACGAGAAGGTCAGACTCTATCCTCCACCTGGATTAGTCAAAAGTGGTTTTTAATGTGGTTGGAGGTGAAACTTTGTATCTGTCATTTTAGAGGCAGAGCAAGTTATTATATTTTGATGCAGGAATAAAATATGACCGGCTACCAGGACAAACGTTTTACTTCAGAATAATGTGAATTGATGAATTGTTCAGTAAAACCAGAAATGTGTTTTAGGAAAGTAAATGGGTTGAGTTTGACTTAATGTTGATATAAGCATATAAACTGTATATAGAGCGCTTGGAGTGACTCTTGCTCTGAAATAGCTCAGCTGTTGTTTGAAGAAACTCTCACACATTTCATTCCTGCTGTTTTGTCAAACACTGACACAGTGCCGCTAAATTCCAGACATCACGGGCGAGCCCAGAAAATCATTAATACTGCAAGAGTCAGAGCAGCTCGCTTATTTAAGCCAAATGGCCAAATTCCCACCACTGCTCCTTGTCAATCATGGCCTCCTAATAATCCCCATCCACTTGATTGGCTCAATGACTTTCTCTCCTCTCCACCTGTAGCTGGTGTGTGGTGAGCGCATACACTTGATTGGCTCTATGACTCTCTCTCCTCTCCACCTGTAGCTGGTGTGTGGTGAGCGCATACACTTGATTGGCTCTATGACTCTCTCTCCTCTCCACCTGTAGCTGGTGTGTGGTGAGAGCATACACTTGATTGGCTCTATGACTCTCTCTCCTCTCCACCTGTAGCTGGTGTGTGGTGAGCACATACACTTGATTGTCTCTATGACTCTCTCCTCTCCACCTGTAGCTGGTGTGTGGTGAGCGCATACACTTGATTGGCTCTATGACTCTCTCTCCTCTCTACCTGTAGCTGGTGTGTGGTGAGAGCATACACTTGATTGACTCTATGACTCTCTCTCCTCTCCACCTGTAGCTGGTGTGTGGTGAGAGCATACACTTGATTGGCTCTATGACTCTCTCTCTCCTCTCCATCTGTAGCTGGTGTGTGGTGAGCGCATACACTTGATTGGCTCTATGTCTCTCTCTCCTCTCCACCTGTAGCTGGTTTGTGGTGAGCGCATACACTTGATTGGCTCTATGTCTCTCTCTCTCCTCTCCTCCTGTAGCTGGTGTGTGGTGAGTGCATACACTTGATTGGCTCTATGACTCTCTCTCCTCTCCACCTGTAGCTGGTGTGTGGTGAGCGCATACACTTGATTGGCTCTATGTCTCTCTCTCCTCTCCACCTGTTGCTGGTGTATGGTGAGCGCATACACTTGATTGTCTCTATGACTCTCTCTCCTCTCCACCTGTAGCTGGTGTGTGGTGAGCGCATACACTTGATTGTCTCTAAGACTCTCTCTCCTCTCCACCTGTAGCTGGTGTGTGGTGAGCGCATACACTTGATTGTCTCTATGACTCTCTCTCCTCTCCACCTGTAGCTGGTGTGTGGTGAGCGCATACACTTGATTGGCTCTATGACTCTCTCTCCTCTCCACCTGTAGCTGGTGTGTGGTGAGCGCATACACTTGATTGTCTCTATGACTCTCTCTCCTCTCCACCTGTAGCTGGTGTGTGGTGAGCGCATACACTTGATTGGCTCTATGACTCTCTCTCCTCTCCACCTGTAGCTGGTGTGTGGTGAGAGCATACACTTGATCGTCGAATGTGAATGAGAATTGGTTATTAATTAAAGCTACTGTAATGTAATTGTATAAATATATTTAATGTATAAATGTTAAATGTATTATTTTAATTTATGAATTATTATGGTAATAAGAATATTAATTAAATTAATATTATTTTGAAATATACTGTATTTGCTATTTATTATCAATGAAATTATATTATACTTTATCATTTATAATCAGCTATTTATAAAATCAGTTAAATAATTGATTATTATGTATTAATTTATTAAAGTAATGAAAATCTCAAAGCAAAATCACAATGTGCAAAATCTAGATGTGTCACTCCTGTCCATATGAAATGGATAGTTTAGGAAATCTAACCCTGTAAAAGTTAGTGTCTAGTCTAAACCGTTGCCTGAGAGGACGCTTGACTTACTGCTGTTACGTCTGCCCCACAGTGCCTTGCAGCGTGGGAGTCCCTCGTGCCACTGTTACAAGACAAACCCGAAGCAGAAGACGAAACGAACTGAGCGTGTGTTTCAGCCGTTCTCCTGGCCACCGGCGAGGTCCAGAGCTCGAGATCCAGGCTGTCCTCGGATCTGTCCGGCACGAGCAGAGCTTTCACGGGACGGGACGGGACGCGACGCTGATGGAGCGGACCAGCTCCGAGAATCTGTTTTGTTAAAACACCATCCATCCAGCCACCTCTCTCTCTCTCTCTCTCTCATTCTCTCTGTTTTGTTCGTGGAAGGAGAATTTGTAGTTTCCTCTTCTCAAGCTCAGACTGGAACTGCAGAAGAAACCGTAAACGCTCGTGAGGATGAGAGAGGGGAGGACGTTTTTGGTGACGTCAACAAATTAGTAGTTTTTAGTGAGATGTTTGCCAGCTATACTTTTGTAAATGCTTGTCTTTTGATGCTGATCCGTCCAAGGGAACCGAGACGTTAGTGTTTTACGTTCATGAAGAGTCCCGCAGAAAGTTTGCCAACATTCCTCTTGCCAAAGATGATGAACTGAAGCTTGATATTTTCAGAAGATTTCCTGGACCACAAACCCTTGCCTGGATCAGCCGTTCCCTCGTTATACTCTAAACTAAGCTGTTACGTGTTCCAGCCATACTTGACCTCATTAAATATTTATGACTAAAGATGTGTCATAATGATTTGTACTCGTCTTAATGGGACAGGATCATCTGGTCTAATGTGAGGTGAATGTAATGTGGGACGTTTCCTGTGAAACTCTGGGATAATAATGGAGAGCGCTTAATCTCCAATAATATACATGCATACAGAAATGCAAAGCTTTTAATAAATGCGTCATGGCAAATGATTTGGGCAGCTTTTATATCAGGCAGAACTGCAGTGCAGGATAGCGATGTGTTACTATTCAACAGTTTGGGGTCGGCGAGTTTATTATTTTTTTTTTTAAAGAAGTCTCACCAAGGCTGCATTTATTTGATCAAAAATTGAAATATTATTACAATTTAAAATAATTATTTTCTATTTGAATATATTGTAAAATGTAATTTATTCCTGTGATCAAAGCTGTATTTTCAGCATCATTACTCCAGTCTTCAGTGTCACATGATCTTCATAAATCATAATAATATGCTGATTTGCTGCTTTAGAAACACTTCTGATTATTATCAATGTTGAAAACGGTTGTGCTGCTGACTATTTTTGTGGGAACCGTCACACGTTGTATTTTTCGGCATTCTTTAACGAATAGAAAGTTCAAAAGAACAGCATTTATTTGAAAGAGAAATATTGTGTAATAAATGTCTTTACTGTCACTTTTGATCGATTCAATGCTTTGCTGAATAAAAGTATTCATTTGTTTATAGACCCCAAATGTTTGAACAGTAATATTCAGCACTGACATTATAGAATTAAAGATGCAAACCAACCACTTTCTACTCAACATTAGTGATGTAAAGTGTTTCTGAACGTGTTTTCATAAAAACAGTAGAAATGCCTTGCCTTTGTTTCAGCCCCTAATCAAAAAAATATTTGATTCATAAAGAAAACGAAGTCTATTTCAGGTCTGTTAAAGGGATATTTCACCCAGACATGTAAATAGACAGAATTGTAATTTTTGGATACTTTTCTAATTACTATTATTTATTATATATATTTTTTTTCCAATTAAGTATATGTAAAGCGCATGCATGTATCAATTTTATGTATATTTGATATGATTTAAAATTGTATTATAGGCATATTGCATTAGAGTTCAATGCGGGAAAAAAGTTGAATTACTTTATTATGGACACTAATGAAAATGGTCCTGACAATTAGGCTTCATTTTCTCAGTTTTTCCGCTTTATATTAAATAACCAGACATTTGGAGAGATTTACCACTACCATAGAATGAATCACATTAAAAAGAAGTGATAAAAAGAAACAAATCAATTGGCTGGTATAAATACATATGTATGTATATATTATTTGACATACCAGTTCTGCCTGTTGTGAGGTAGTTCTCTTCAACTTAAACCAGACTTAATGAACAGAGAGTCAAGACTGCACTGACGTTTGTCATCTCTCACAGGTCTGTCATTACGAGATCACGGATTGTATCTTTGTTTTTGACATTTTAAGTGAGTTATCCAATGTTGCAATTACGTAGAAATGCAGCAAAGATCATATTCACCAAGGGTGCCAATATTTTTGGCCATGACTGTATACAGACACTAAATTGAAAAAATTTGACATTTATGCAAAATTTGAATGTTTCAATTGGCAAGTAATCTTAAACTAACTAGTAAAATTAACTAGTATGTAAAAAATTAAGTAAATTTGTAAGTATGCATCACAATGTGTATTCTAGCAATAAAAATGTGAATGAGAATTGGTTATTAATTAAAGCTACTGTAATGTAACTGTATAAATATATTTAATGTATAAATGTTAAATGTATTATTTTAATTTATGAATTATTATGGTAATAAGAATATTCATTCAATTAATATTATTTTGAAATATACTGTATTTGCTATTTATTATCAATTAAATTATATTTTCTTTTATCATTTATAATCAGCTATTTATAAAATCAGTTAAATAATTGATTATTATGTATTAATTTATTAAAGTAATGAAAATCTCAAAGCAAAATCACAATGTGCAAAATCTAGATGTGTCACTCCTGTCCATATGAAATGGATAGTTTAGGAAATCTAACCCTGTAAAAGTTAGTGTCTAGTCTAAACCGTTGCCTGAGAGGACGCTTGACTTACTGCTGTTACGTCTGCCCCACAGTGCCTTGCAGCGTGGGAGTCCCTCGTGCCACTGTTACAAGACAAACCCGAAGCAGAAGACGAAACGAACTGAGCGTGTGTTTCAGCCGTTCTCCTGGCCACCGGCGAGGTCCAGAGCTCGAGATCCAGGCTGTCCTCGGATCTGTCCGGCACGAGCAGAGCTTTCACGGGACGGGACGGGACGCTGATGGAGCGGACCAGCTCCGAGAATCTGTTTTGTTAAAACACCATCCATCCAGCCACCTCTCTCTCTCTCTCTCATTCTCTCTGTTTTGTTCGTGGAAGGAGAATTTGTAGTTTCCTCTTCTCAAGCTCAGACTGGAACTGCAGAAGAAACCGTAAACGCTCGTGAGGATGAGAGAGGGGAGGACGTTTTTGGTGACGTCAACAAATTAGTAGTTTTTAGTGAGATGTTTGCCAGCTATACTTTTGTAAATGCTTGTCTTTTGATGCTGATCCGTCCAAGGGAACCGAGACGTTAGTGTTTTACGTTCATGAAGAGTCCCGTGGAAAGTTTGCCAACATTCCTCTTGCCAAAGATGATGAACTGAAGCTTGATATTTTCAGAAGATTTCCTGGACCACAAACCCTTGCCTGGATCAGCCGTTCCCTCGTTATACTCTAAACTAAGCTGTTGCGTGTTCCAGCCATACTTGACCTCATTAAATATTTATGACTAAAGATGTGTCATAATGATTTGTACTGGTCTTAATGGGGCAGGATCATCTGGTCTAATGTGAGGTGAATGTAATGTGGGACGTTTCCTGTGAAACTCTGGGATAATAATGGAGAGCGCTTAATCTCCAATAATATACATGCATACAGAAATGCAAAGCTTTTAATAAATGCGTCATGGCAAATGATTTGGGCAGCTTTTATATCAGGCAGAACTGCAGTGCAGGATAGTGATGTGTTACTATTCAACAGTTTGGGGTCGGCGAGTTTATTTTTTTTATTTTTTAAAGAAGTCTAACCAAGGCTGCATTTATTTGATCAAAAATTGAAATACTATTACAATTTAAAATAATTATTTTCTATTTGAATATATTGTAAAATGTAATTTATTCCTGTAATCAAAGCTGTATTTTCAGCATCATTACTCCAGTCTTCAGTGTCACATGATCTTCAGAAATCATAATAATATGCTGATTTGCTGCTTTAGAAACACTTCTGATTATTATCAATGTTGAAAACGGTTGTGCTGCTGGCTATTTTTGTGGGAACCGTCACACGTATTTTTCGGCATTCTTTAACGAATAGAAAGTTCAAAAGAACAGCATTTATTTGAAAGAGAAATATTGTGTAATAAATGTCTTTACGGTCACTTTTGATCGATTCAATGCTTTGCTGAATAAAAGTATTCATTTGTTTATAGACCCCAAACGTTTGAACAGTAATATTCAGCACTGACATTATAGAATTAAAGATGCCAAACCAACCACTTTCTACTCAACATTAGTGATGTTAAGTGTTTCTGAACGTGTTTTCATAAAAACAGTAGAAATGCCTTGCCTTTGTTTCAGCCCCTAATCAAAAAAATATTTGATTCATAAAGAAAACAAAGTCTATTTCAGGTCTGTTAAAGGGATATTTCACCCAGACATGTAAATAGACAGAATTGTAATTTTTGGATACTTTTCTAATTACTATTATTTATTATAAAAAATTTTTTTCCAATTAAGTATATGTAAAGCGCATGCATGTATCAATTTTATGTATATTTGATATGATTTAAAATTGTATTATAGGCATATTGCATTAGAGTTCAATGCAGGAAAAAGTTTAAATAATAAATTACTTTATTATGGACACTAATGAAAATGGTGTCCATAAATTACTTTATTATGGACACTAATGAAAATGGTCCTGACAATTAGGCTTCATTTTCTCAGTTTTTTCCGCTTTATATTAAATAACCAGACATTTGGAGAGATTTACCACTACCATAGAATGAATCACATTAAAAAGAGTGTAAAAAGCAATAAATCAATTGGCTGGTATAAATACATATGTATGTTAAACCAGACTTAATGAACAGAGAGTCAAGACTGCACTGACGTTTGTCATCTCTCACAGGTCTGTCATTACGAGATCACGGATTGTATCTTTGTTTTTGACATTTTAAGTGAGTTATCCAATGTTGCAATTACGTAGAAATGCAGCAAAGACCAGTCGGAAAGAATGTTTGATCCGATCTGGCCCTCAGAGAAACATGCCGCCTGCTGGTGAATACTGTTACTGCAGTCACGTGCTCTCATTGCCTTTTATTTCAGAAAACAGCCACCAGAATACAAATGTTCAGTCAGGAAGCGTTGGCTCTTTTCTATGTGATCTAGTGAAGAGACATGGCCTGAAGTTCAGCTCATCAAATCCAGTCAGCCTTATCATTTTGTCTTCATTCATTTTTAAGATGACTTGATTGATTTGTTTCAAAGGCAGCTATATGACGTGTTGCTTTAATGCATGTTGTACATTATGATATAAAATACAGTTTATACTGGATATTATTAAATTCATTTTTTTACAAGAACCGGTTAAATGTAAAGCATTCAATGACTTTCAAACGACTGCCTGCAGAACCTGCAATAATTGTGATCCATTAATGTGTTATTTTACGTACTTAATGGTTAAACAAATTTTTTTTTTGTCAAACTTTACACAACTGTAGCATGAGTGTGTCATATGTTTACTCACAGATCAGTCCAGCGGGTGTGTGTGTGTAAAGTATAAATCAACTAATTAAACTCGCAGTTTATTAAAAGTTTATTCCCTTTGTAAGTTTTATATGTTTTTAAAGCTAATTTGGCTTCCTTTTAGCATAAATTGTTTATCATTAAATTGATAGGATATCAATTCTGTGCTTTAAAAGGAACAATAACTTGTACAGTGTTGTTTGATGCTGTTACTCTTTACCTCATCTGATTTTAATACTAGACCATTGCCATAAAAATAATTGGAATATACTAATAAGATGTATTTTTGTGCCTTTGCACAAGCAGAACTAAAAACGATATAGACTTACGGCTTGCCTCATTGAATGATGATTAGTTGTATAATAATTGTATTTCCTGTATACTTTGTGTAAAAAAGGTGAACATACCATACACAGATGTACAAATAACTTGATTTATTGCAAAATCTGTACAATAAAAATCTGATAAAAGATGTCATCCTTTTCAAATAGACAGTGCATACAGAAATATTGCTAACACTTTACAAGAAGGTTCTATTAGTTAACATTAGTTAATTAATTAACTAAAATGAACAGTACATATATTAAAGTTTTTGTGTATATACAAATTAAACTGATCATTGTCAGTTCAGGTCCATTAAATAACATTAACAGATACAGCTTTTGATTTTAATATGTACTAGTGAATGTTGAAATTAAGATTATTATACTCAAAGTATTTTCTATTGTGAGTTCATATTTAGTATTGTAGTCAATTCATGTTGGAATGGAAATTTATTGTCAATTGCTATCTAAAAACTAAAGATTGTCAGCATTTTATACAAAGACGTGTGAAAACCTTGGTAAATATGACGCTACACAGACTGCATTACCAATAATGCAAAGAATAACTACAGTGCAACAGGAATGAACTATCTATTCCAGTAGATATTGTTACATTATCCATTCAAGCCGACTTCTAGTCACCTGAATGATAGAATATCTTCTATTGTATGTAACCTCAGTGTAAACCTTCAAATCCTTTATTACGCAAACATTTCAATAACTTGTCCATTTGTGACACGTTGTGTCTCCTTTGGTGTGGCTGATGCTGTCAGTTCCCTTTAATTATCTCATATCCATCACGTCTTGCAGAGCGGCATCCTACAATGCTACACATACAAAAATAAACAGTAAAAATGTTTTAAGAATAACGTTTTCTCAGATTTTAATGGTGAATGGAACATTAACAAAGGTGTCAGAAATCTCAGCTTACCTAATGGGTATCATAGAAAGAACGGAGAAGATGCTGGACAGTATGAAGACAAACCCTGGGAATGTGTCAAGTGTGGCCTGATAGATCCCAGTGTAGATGGGTGTGGTGACCAAGCTTGCAAGTTTGAAGGACAACTGGAGCATGACAAAGGTAATGCCTATGGGAGGAAATGTAGCTAATCATGAAAATGACAAAATATGTGCTTCATCAAACTACAGAGTTCTTAACCAAAGGCTATTTGTTCAGCTTGGCATCCCGTCACTACCACAATTATACCTTTATTTTTCAGCTCTATGAGTTACATGGTGTCAGTGTCAACAGGGTTAGAGGTGAGAGTTTGGTTCATGTGTCCTGTCGGTATGGTATCAGAAGAGTAGGCATATTGCATTAGAGTTCAATGCAGGAAAAAGTTTAAATAATAAATTACTTTATTATGGACACTAATGAAAATGGTGTCCAATAAATTACTTTATTATGGACACTAATGAAAATGGTCCTGACAATTAGGCTTCATTTTCTCAGTTTTTCCGCTTTATATTAAATAACCAGACATTTGGAGAGATTTACCACTACCATAGAATGAATCACATTAAAAAGAAGTGATAAAAAGAAACAAATCAATTGGCTGGTATAAATACATATGTATGTATATATTATTTGACATACCAGTTCTGCCTGTTGTGAGGTAGTTCTCTTCAACTTAAACCAGACTTAATGAACAGAGAGTCAAGACTGCACTCGACGTTTGTCATCTCTCACAGGTCTGTCATTACGAGATCACGGATTGTATCTTTGTTTTTGACATTTTAAGTGAGTTATCCAATGTTGCAATTACGTAGAAATGCAGCAAAGACCAGTCGGAAAGAATGTTTGATCCGATCTGGCCCTCAGAGAAACATGCCGCCTGCTGGTGAATACTGTTACTGCAGTCACATGCTCTCATTGCCTTTTATTTCAGAAAACAGCCACCAGAATACAAATGTTCAGTCAGGAAGCGTTGGCTCTTTTCTATGTGATCTAGTGAAGAGACATGGCCTGAAGTTCAGCTCATCAAATCCAGTCAGCCTTATCATTTTGTCTTCATTCATTTTTAAGATGACTTGATTGATTTGTTTCAAAGGCAGCTATATGACGTGTTGCTTTAATGCATGTTGTACATTATGATATAAAATACAGTTTATACTGGATATTATTAAATTCATTTTTTTACAAGAACCGGTTAAATGTAAAGCATTCAATGACTTTCAAACGACTGCCTGCAGAACCTGCAATAATTGTGATCCATTAATGTGTTATTTTACGTACTTAATGGTTAAACAATTTTTTTTTTTTTGTCAAACTTTACACAACTGTAGCATGAGTGTGTCATATGTTTACTCACAGATCAGTCCAGCGGGTGTGTGTGTAAAGTATAAATCAACTAATTAAACTCGCAGTTTATTAAAAGTTTATTCCCTTTGTAAGTTTTATATGTTTTTAAAGCTAATTTGGCTTCCTTTTAGCATAAATTGTTTATCATTAAATTGATAGGATATCAATTCTGTGCTTTAAAAGGAACAATAACTTGTACAGTGTTGTTTGATGCTGTTACTCTTTACCTCATCTGATTTTAATACTAGACCATTGCCATAAAAATAATTGGAATATACTAATAAGATGTATTTTTGTGCCTTTGCACAAGCAGAACTAAAAACGATATAGACTTACGGCTTGCCTCATTGAATGATGATTAGTTGTATAATAATTGTATTTTCTGTATACTTTGTGTAAAAAAAGGTGAAGGTGATACACAGATGTACAAATAACTTGATTTATTGCAAAATCTGTACAATAAAAATCTGATAAAAGATGTCATCCTTTTCAAATAGACAGTGCATACAGAAATATTGCTAACACTTTACAAGAAGGTTCTATTAGTTAACATTAGTTAATTAATTAACTAAAATGAACAGTACATATATTAAAGTTTTTGTGTATATAAAAATTAAACTGATCATTGTCAGTTCAGGTCCATTAAATAACATTAACAGATACAGCTTTTGATTTTAATATGTACTAGTGAATGTTGAAATTAAGATTATTATACTCAAAGTATTTTCTATTGTGAGTTCATATTTAGTATTGTAGTCAATTCATGTTGGAATGGAAATTTATTGTCAATTGCTATCTAAAAACTAAAGATTGTCAGCATTTTATACAAAGACGTGTGAAAACCTTGGTAAATATGACGCTACACAGACTGCATTACCAATAATGCAAAGAATAACTACAGTGCAACAGGAATGAACTATCTATTCCAGTAGATATTGTTACATTATCCATTCAAGCCGACTTCTAGTCACCTGAATGATAGAATATCTTCTATTGTATGTAACCTCAGTGTAAACCTTCAAATCCTTTATTACGCAAACATTTCAATAACTTGTCCATTTGTGACACGTTGTGTCTCCTTTGGTGTGGCTGATGCTGTCAGTTCCCTTTAATTATCTCATATCCATCACGTCTTGCAGAGCGGCATCCTACAATGCTACACATACAAAAATAAACAGTAAAAATGTTTTAAGAATAACGTTTTCTCAGATTTTAATGGTGAATGGAACATTAACAAAGGTGTCAGAAATCTCAGCTTACCTAATGGGTATCATAGAAAGAACGGAGAAGATGCTGGACAGTATGAAGACAAACCCTGGGAATGTGTCAAGTGTGGCCTGATAGATCCCAGTGTAGATGGGTGTGGTGACCAAGCTTGCAAGTTTGAAGGACAACTGGAGCATGACAAAGGTAATGCCTATGGGAGGAAATGTAGCTAATCATGAAAATGACAAAATATGTGCTTCATCAAACTACAGAGTTCTTAACCAAAGGCTATTTGTTCAGCTTGGCATCCCGTCACTACCACAATTATACCTTTATTTTTCAGCTCTATGAGTTACATGGTGTCAGTGTCAACAGGGTTAGAGGTGAGAGTTTGGTTCATGTGTCCTGTCGGTATGGTATCAGAAGAGTAGCGGGCTAAGCACTGAACTCTGAGGCACTCCAGTATTTGGCTGATGGGATACACTCTTACACTGAAATATTATATATATATATATATATATACACACTCACCAACCACTTTATTAGGTACACCTGTTCAATTGCTTGGTAACAAAATGCTAATCAGCCAATCACATGGCAGCAACTCAATGCATTTAGGCATCTAGATGTGATGAAGACGACTTGCTGAAGTTCAAACCGAGCATCAGAATGGGGAAGAAAGGGGATCTAAGTGACTTTGAACAGAATGGTTGTTGGTGCCAGATGGGCTGGTCTGAGTATTTCAAAAACTGCTGATCTACTGGGATTTTCACACACAACCATCTCTAGGGTTTACAGAGAATGGTCCGAAAAAGAGAAATTTTCCAGTGAGCTGCAATTGTGGGGACGAAAATGCCTTGTTGATGTCAGAGTCAGAGGAGAATTGGCAGATTGGTAAGAGATGATAGAAAGGCAACAGCAACTCAAATAACCACTCGTTACAACCAACGTATGTAGAATACCATATCTGAACGCACAACATCTCGAACCCTGAAGCAGATGGGCTACAGCAGCAGAAGACCACACCGGGTGCTGCTCCTGTCAGCTAAGAACAGCACACAGAGGCTACAATTCGCACATGCTCACCAAAATTGGACAATAGAAGATTGGAAAAAACGTTGCCTGGTCCAATGAGTCTCGATTTCTGCTGCGACATTCAGATGGTAGGATCAGAATTAGGCGTAAAGAACATGAAAGCATGGATCCATCCTGCCTTGTCTCAATGGTTCAGGCTAGTGGTGGTGGTGTAATGGTGTGGGGAATATATTCTTGGCACACTTTGGGCCCATTAGTACCAATTGAGCATCATTTAAACGCCACAGCCTACCTGAGTATTGTTGCTGACCCCTTTACGACTACAGAGTACCCATCTTCTGATGTCTACGTCCAGCAGGATAATGCACAATGTCACAAAGCTCAAATCATCTCAGACTGGTTTCTTGAACATGACAATGAGTTCACTTTACTCAAATGGCCTCCACAGTCACCAGATCTCAATCCAATAGAGCACCTTTGGGATGTGGTGGAACGGGAGATTCACATCATGGATAATCAGCTGACAAATCTGCAGCAACTGCGTGATGCTATCATGTCAAAATGGACCAAAATCTCTGAAGAATGTTTCCAACACCTTGTTGAATCCATGCCACGAAGAATTAAGGCAGTTCTGAAGGCAAAAGTGGGTCCAACCCGTTACTAGCAAGGTGTACCTAATAAAGTGGCCAGAGAGAGTATATATATAATATATATATACTTTAATTTAATTCAAATATCTCATCACCAAACACCAATGCAAGGTTCAAGGTTCAAGGTTCAAGGTTTCTTTATTTGTCACATAATAGTTATACAGGGTATAATTAGAAGTGAAATGTAATCGAATCAGGTCCGCTCAGTGGACAGTGCAAAATAATAAGAATACAAATTATATAAAATAACATAACACAAGGGCATACATATGGCAAGAAAATGAGAAATAAGATTAAAAAAAAAATGCCTTGTACATATGGGTACAGTCATTTCATACACTTCAAACTGTTGCAACAGAGGTGGAAATACAATTCTTAAGTACATGAATTATGTTTCCATCTTTGTTGCCACAGTTTGGAAGTGCCTTTTTCTCTTCTAAAGAAGGGGGTGTCCCAGTACTTTCATCCATATAATGAATGCACAAGTCATTGGTGTTTGGTGTCTGGTCACTTTTGTGGCCAGCGGTTTAGACTTTAATGGCTGTGTGTTGAGTTATTTTGAGGGGACAGCAAATTTACACTGTTATACAAGCTATACACTCACTAATATACATTGTAGCAAAGTGTCATTTCTTTAGTGTTGTCACATGAAAAGATATAATAAAATATTTACAAAAATGTGAGGGGTGTACTCACTTCTGTGAGATACTGTATATAGTATGTTAGGGAGTGTTACGTTTTTTAAAAAGAAAAAAGATTAGCAAATAAAGAAAAAAAACTCTTGTTGGTAATGATGGAAATTGTGACCATAGTTACTTTTGGGAAATGCACCACAGGTAAGAAGTACAATAATTTGACACTTGCCAATAAAGCTACTTCTTGTCACACAAAAGCATACATCTTCATGCGGCTTCACCCAGTGAATACACTGACACATACTTTCACTTCTCTCTTTTTCTTTGTTTTGTTCACACTTCAACTTCTGAATACACCAGATACTGATATGCTTCACAGCACAGCCGCACGAGCTAACATGCAAATTGTTTAAAAGTCAACTGAAGTCTAAGTTTACTTTTGAGGAAATTTGAGTGTGTCTTTGACAGCACCATATGCAGACACACAACTCGTTTAGTGCACTGAGAGAATAAAGAACCGCCACCTACCATACGAGGTTCCCTTGACCTGTTTGGACAGCAGTGAGCGAATGGTGGGCATCGGAATCAGAGCAAACAGAGTGATAGAGCGAGCTAAAGGAGACAAGAACAAAACCTCAGATCAGAGGAGAATACAATAAACCAGTAAAGTGATGTATAGAGCATGTATCACACCTTCTGCTGACTCCATGTAAGTTCTTCCTTTGAGAATCTATGCACTGGTTTACATTTCAGTTTAAATGCTCATTTGTTACTATAGTTAGGGGTAACGTGTTACAATTAACGCAAGTTGCATAATCAGATTACTTTTTAACAAGTAAAGTACATTATTTTTAATTTACAAATAAAATGCTACTTTTTCAAATAAGTAACACCAGTTATTTTGTTGTACCATTTATTGACTGACCGCTCTTCATTGATCCAATTCAATTTTACATTTTTCAAGTTTACATTTTTTTATGTTAAAAACAATCAAGCAAGCACAGCTCAGATTTGAAAAGTAATGCAAAAGTATCAAAACATTGCTTTCCATAACAACTAAATAACGTAATTATAACTTGTTTTAATGGAGGAACACAGTATTGTAAAGCAATACTTTTAAAAGTAACTTTCCCCAACACTGGTTAGAAATGTCACTCATGTACAACCAAACGTAAAGTATAGTATTTCCCATTATATTCTATAATGATAATATAAGCCATGTATATATATGAACCAAAACACCTGAGCATGCATCCATCCATTTTACCTTATCTGACCCTTATTGATTGCTTTCCTTTATGTAAGCCAATAGGGTTTGGTTAATATTTAGCCAGATAATGTCATATTTAATACATTTAAGGTAGATTTAAGGGTATATTAATAAAAACCTTAAGTTCAAGTAAGCACTGATTAAAAAATATATTATTTGGTTTGTTATAACTTACCCAAAAAGTACATCGGAGTTGTGGTCACAAAAGCCATGAAAAAAATCCCAGCTGCGAAAGACACCATCCCGATCATGACCATGCTCTCATCTCTAACAGAACACCTGGTGAACATCTTCACACCCAAAAAACTGCTGATGAAGAGAAGGGACCCCGCCGCGTTCCCATAGCCCACCTCAGTTGCGCCCCAGTTGAGGGGGTCTTTGAGCACATAAGCCCCTAACATCTCCATTCCTCCAGCCACTGATATATCAAACAAAATCCCACCGACGAACAGCAAAGCGATGTTTATTTTATCGCGGGCTTCGTGGTTTATGATCCCAACACTTTCCCGTCGCTCCTGTCTCTCCCAAGCTCTGAGAAATCGACTTGCAGGAAAAATGCAGCATAGAGCAGGCAGAGGAAATACAGCAGCACGCTAAAACTAGATAAAATCGCTCCTTGTTTGAGATCTACGGTATAGAGGTTGAATAAGTGCCCAGAAGCCAAACTACCAATGAAACCGGCGATTCCGTACACCAGCTCCGTCCTCATGATGCGCACAGACCGCTCTTCCGCACCGGAGCTCACCGACACCAGCGCCATCACACCTGCCCAGTACGACGCGAACCCGCCGCACAGTCCGTGGATCACCGGCACCGCGTACAGCACCTGGAGAGGCCATCCCAGCACGACATCCAGCAAGAGCAAACCTCTGGACAGAAAATATCCGACCAGAGGAACCACTATTGGCACTTTCCTGTAACCTTTGTCTCCAATCTTTGCCAGAAGGATCGCTGGCACAATCGGCATGAATTTGAGCACCATGTTGAAGGTCATGTTGAAGTTGGTGATGGCTTTCTGCTCGGTGTCTCTGTCGGGGTTTGCGCATCGTTCTTTAACCACCATTAGAAGAGCGGTGTCAAAAAACGAGCTGGCCACCTGGGCACAGAACACCAGAGGCGCGATGTGTTTACGACAGGACATCATAACCACCAGTAATGCAGAAAATCAAACAAAACCCTGCTTCACAGGAGCTCAAACTCTCTGGGTGAAGCCCATCGCGTCATTCTGTTATGGGGAAGTTGTACACTGACATACTTTCAGTGGTTAGTCATGTTTCACTTTACTTTTTAAACACGAAGGTTATGGGCTATAGGTTTGTTTTATATAAAGTTAATTATTAATTATGAATTACTATTACTAATAATAAATATTATTATTATTTGAAAGGTGTTTACTGCAAAGCATATAAAACATATTTCTTAAAGAAAAATGAATCACCATGTGATGCAATACATGCTGGTTTGTGTAAACCAGTCAAACAGGATCTCAAGTAGAAGAGCAGGCGAGGAACTCATGGGCACGAGGACATTTTTCTTAAACAGATAGATTACCTAAAATAATAATGGAAATAAATATCTCACTAGGGTGTTTCTTTTTAATGATAAGAAGAAGAAAAAAGAATGTAGGCTCTGCACTTTTTCAGAAGTGAAGCTTCAAGGACAAAAGGCGTGTAACTTGCTCATTTTAAACGTGAAAATACCACATAGCTTGACCATTCAGCCATAACCAAATATTCTAAATCACCCTCTTTTTGAATGAACGTTATAATATTTGGCATAATTCCACACCTTTTTACAACCTATTCATTTAATATAACTTGAATGCATTTTTATTGTGATTTCACTGGAGAAAGCATGAATACACACTCAGAAAAAAATTGCAGAAAAGCTGTCACTGAGGCAGTAACTTTTCAAAAGGTATATTTTTGTTCATTTTAGGTACTTATATGTGCAGCTTAATGATAGCTTTTGTACTATTTTATCTGAGATTTTACAGGACTGTATTGCGTTTTAACTGGAAGCAACAGTTTGAAGTTAAAACATCTTAATGATGATTTGTTTCTTACAAACACACAGCTTTTCACTTCACAAGACATTAACTGATGGACTGGAGTGGTGTGGATTATTGTGATGTTTTTATCAGCTGTTTGGACTCTCATTCTGACGGCACCCATTCACTGCCGAGCATGCATTGCTGAGACACTGATGCAGTGCTACACTTCTCTAAATCTGATGAAGAAACAAACTCATCTAAACCTGGGATGGCCTGAGGGTGAGTGAACTTTCATCAACTTTTCTTTTTTGGATGAACCCTTTAAACACTTTTGGCATTACATTTGCCACATTGACAGATTTTGATGAGACAAGAATAGAGACGTTTTACACATTTTCTTTTTAATGAGAAAATAATTATATATGTGTGTAAGAGTGAGACTTACAATTACAATACTTTTAAAAGTAACTTTCCCCAACACTGGTTAGAAATGTCACTCATGTACAACCAAACGTAAAGTATAGTATTTCCCATTATATTCTATAATGATAATATAAGCCATGTATATATATGAACCAAAACACCTGAGCATGCATCCATCCATTTTACCTTATCTGACCCTTATTGATTGCTTTCCTTTATGTAAGCCAATAGGGTTTGGTTAATATTTAGCCAGATAATGTCATATTTAATACATTTAAGGTAGATTTAAGGGTATATTAATAAAAACCTTAAGTTCAAGTAAGCACTGATTAAAAAATATATTATTTGGTTTGTTATAACTTACCCAAAAAGTACATCGGAGTTGTGGTCACAAAAGCCATGAAAAAAATCCCAGCTGCGAAAGACACCATCCCGATCATGACCATGCTCTCATCTCTAACAGAACACCTGGTGAACATCTTCACACCCAAAAAACTGCTGATGAAGAGAAGGGACCCCGCCGCGTTCCCATAGCCCACCTCAGTTGCGCCCCAGTTGAGGGGGTCTTTGAGCACATAAGCCCCTAACATCTCCATTCCTCCAGCCACTGATATATCAAACAAAATCCCACCGACGAACAGCAAAGCGATGTTTATTTTATCGCGGGCTTCGTGGTTTATGATCCCAACACTTTCCCGTCGCTCCTGTCTCTCTCCAAGCTCTGAGAAATCGACTTGCAGGAAAAATGCAGCATAGAGCAGGCAGAGGAAATACAGCAGCACGCTAAAACTAGATAAAATCGCTCCTTGTTTGAGATCTACGGTATAGAGGTTGAATAAGTGCCCAGAAGCCAAACTACCAATGAAACCGGCGATTCCGTACACCAGCTCCGTCCTCATGATGCGCACAGACCGCTCTTCCGCACCGGAGCTCACCGACACCAGCGCCATCACACCTGCCCAGTACGACGCGAACCCGCCGCACAGTCCGTGGATCACCGGCACCGCGTACAGCACCTGGAGAGGCCATCCCAGCACGACATCCAGCAAGAGCAAACCTCTGGACAGAAAATATCCGACCAGAGGAACCACTATTGGCACTTTCCTGTAACCTTTGTCTCCAATCTTTGCCAGAAGGATCGCTGGCACAATCGGCATGAATTTGAGCACCATGTTGAAGGTCATGTTGAAGTTGGTGATGGCTTTCTGCTCGGTGTCTCTGTCGGGGTTTGCGCATCGTTCTTTAACCACCATTAGAAGAGCGGTGTCAAAAAACGAGCTGGCCACCTGGGCACAGAACACCAGAGGCGCGATGTGTTTACGACAGGACATCATAACCGCCAGTAATGCAGAAAAGCAAACAAAACCCTGCTTCACAGGAGCTCAAACTCTCTGGGTGAAGCCCATCGCGTCATTCTGTTATGGGGAAGTTGTACACTGACATACTTTCAGTGGTTAGTCATGTTTCACTTTACTTTTTAAACACGAAGGTTATGGGCTATAGGTTTGTTTTATATAAAGTTAATTATTAATTATGAATTACTATTACTAATAATAAATATTATTATTATATGAAAGGTGTTTACTGCAAAGCATATAAAACATATTTCTTAAAGAAAAATGAATCACCATGTGATGCAATACATGCTGGTTTGTGTAAACCAGTCAAACAGGATCTCAAGTAGAAGAGCAGGCGAGGAACTCATGGGCACGAGGACATTTTTCTTAAACAGATAGATTACCTAAAATAATAATGGAAATAAATATCTCACTAGGGTGTTTCTTTTTAATGATAAGAAGAAGAAAAAAGAATGTAGGCTCTGCACTTTTTCAGAAGTGAAGCTTCAAGGACAAAAGGCGTGTAACTTTCCCATTCTTTGGATTATTTTTGCTCATTTTAAACGTGAAATTACCACATAGCTTGACCATTCAGCCATAACCAAATATTCTAAATCACCCTCTTTTTGAATGAACGTTATAATATTTGGCATAATTCCACACCTTTTTACAACCTATTCATTTAACATAACTTGAATGCATTTTTATTGTGATTTCACTGGAGAAAGCATGAATACACACTCAGAAAAAATTGCACAAAAGCTGTCACTGAGGCAGTAACTTTTCAAAAGGTATATTTTTGTTCATTTTAGGTACTTATATGTGCAGCTTAATGATAGCTTTTGTACTATTTTATCTGAGATTTTACAGGACTGTATTGCGTTTTAACTGGAAGCAACAGTTTGAAGTTAAAACATCTTAATGATGGAATTTGTTTCTTACAAACACACAGCTTTTCACTTCACAAGACATTAACTGATGGACTGGAGTGGTGTGGATTATTGTGATGTTTTTATCAGCTGTTTGGACTCTCATTCTGACGGCACCCATTCACTGCCGAGCATGCATTGCTGAGACACTGATGCAGTGCTACACTTCTCTAAATCTGATGAAGAAACAAACTCATCTAAACCTGGGATGGCCTGAGGGTGAGTGAACTTTCATCAACTTTTCTTTTTTGGATGAACCCTTTAAACACTTTTGGCATTACATTTGCCACATTGACAGATTTTGATGAGACAAGAATAGAGACGTTTTACACATTTTCTTTTTAATGAGAAAATAATTATATATGTGTGTAAGAGTGAGACTTACAATTACTATAAAACAATAAAAGCAGAATATTAACATACAATAAGTGGTTAACATGTCAAAAGAGGGCTGATTGCATTATCACACCATATCAATATTCCTTTGGTTTCTCCCAAAGGGAACTGGAGCACTCAATAACCCTTTTAAGGAAGCATTTGCAAAGGGATTTGTCATAATAACCATTTAAACAACAGAAGATAAAAAACACTGTTTACTTGGTTCAAACGGTGGAAAAAAATACAATACTTGTGATTTCATTAAAGGCAAGATTTTTTTCTTTGAAAAGCACAAACTGTTTTCTGTGAAACTGAAAATCTATTGCAACAGACGCAGTAGTTGTCATGCACACGGGACACTGGCGAGGAAAATGCTTGCTACAAGTCTAAAGTATGCTTGTACATGAGCAACATTTTGGTGAAATTTCACAGAGAAAAAGGTAGTCAGTAGTGTGTCCAAAGTTGCTTTCAAACTGGGTTGCCAGATCTGCAGAACAAAACATCCTAATTTATTTTCAACACTATCCCAAAATGACTCCATTCGCGGGTTTCCCTTCTGTCGGAGTCCACTCAATCAATATCGCGTTCCCAGGGGGTCCTGGACTAAAAAAACAACAACCCCTGGCAACCCAGGTAGAACCGTGGACATGGCATCCCTGCGTTAAAACCAATAGCTTTCTGTTGGTCAACGGGGTGAATCGCATGACCAGCTTAAACACGAACAAAACCGTTTTCGCCCTCACGTGAAAACTTGAATCCCATGTATTATATGTAAATAACTGTGCATCAGCCGTGAAATTTTACAACACTAAAGGTACGTTGCATTTATAGTTGTTCGGCAAATTTTCATGGGTGAAATGCAGTCATTTAAAGGTGCCATAGAATGGAAAACTCTTTACCTTGGTTGAATAATAAGAGTTCTGTACATGGAAATGACATACCGTGAGCCTCAAAGACCATTTTTCCTCCTCCTTATGTAAATCTCGTGAATGCAAAAGACCATTGAAAAATAGCTGAATCTGAACATAACACCGACTGTGACGTACCAGTCGGGATCACTAATAGTTACGCCCCAACATTTGCATAACGTATACCAGCCCATGCTCTGGGCCAGACGCCAGCCGAACCATCAGACGTTCTGCAGGTATTGTGAAGAAACAAGCAAGGATAATAGCCAAAATAGCAGATCATGGAAATACATGTGATATTCCAGGCTGTGCAGGGGATGTGAAGTGCAGGGATGGGTTGGTGTCTTTATTCAGAAAGGCACGGAAAGAAAATAACGGGTTCTAATAAAATAACGCGAGCCACTAAAGGGACATGGTTAGCTCCTTGCTAGCTGTCGCCTGTTACAGTACATAAGATTTCACTTACCACATAAACAGAGCAAGGAGAGATGAGGATGATGGCGAATGATTTACAGATCCGGAGCACCACTGACAAGCATCTGATCTTGTGAAATGTGTGGTAAATACTGCTGCTCCATTGAATAAACAGAGTTTGTGCGATCGCGAATCTCGAAAGTGAAAGTAAAACACAATCGTGCATTTGCCCGCATATTAATAGCGGCTCCCTGATGCCCGCATTTTATTTACAGTATAATTACCCAACAATATAACTGCATGAGAAAGATTTGAAATATATATTTTCCCTGTGTTTCCTTCCTGTGAGCTACTGAAATGAACTGCACTGTGAAAGAGCCAATCAGAGCAGAGCTCAACATTAAGCAGCACTGTGAAAGAGCCAATCAGAGCAGAGCTCAACATTAAGCAGCACTGTGAAACAGCCAATCAGACTAGAGCTCATTATTATTCATGATCCTTCCAAATAAGCCAATAACAGACAGTTTCATTCTAGGGACAAATCCTAGGGTTGTAAATGCACATGTAAAACTGTTTCTGTCCCTTACCTAAGCCACATAACTTCTATGTAGATATCAGAGAACAATTTAAAATACTGTATCAATGCATTCTATTGCACCTTTAAATAGAAATGAACCTGTTAAAGAATTTAGCGTGAGGGCGAAATACATTTCCAATTTAGAAACACGAATTTGTTGCAGAGACCCGACAGAAAGCTGCTTGATTTTGCTTCATGCACTATTGACAATACACAATGAATGTTTTTGCTAATATTTAGCGAATATTCGCTAATGTGCTTGCAATTCTCGTCGCTGTTCCCAGATGTCCTCAAAGGCTCATGCTTTTACCATAATGCTTTAACACATCGCCTACTGCAAGACTAATGGTACCCTTTTCCTCTGGTATTCTTTATTAAAAGCAATTTGGCCACCATCCTATGCCATAAGGATCCTATTATATTACAGATTTGAACATTGGCTTATTTCTTATAATTTAACTTGAGGTAAAAACAACCATTTCTTTGTCCATATCTCCTGCATTATACTACAAAAGCATGCCATCTTTAGGAAAACTAAAGCTGGCTTTGCGTTTCATTTGAACGCTGCACATTTCGTGATGCAAAACCTGTCAGCATCACTCACAGTCAGTGCTTTCACTACTCTGTGCTAATAATGTTACCTGTAGCACCTAAACAAACTAGTGAAAACTGCATATAGTATGGCATACAAATACACACAACACAGTATATATGTGAATAAATGTGCTGTAATAGTACTAAACACCAGTCATTTACTATTTTCCATTCATAGGAACACTGTATATATTTCACTACTCAAATACAAATATTTTCCCCTTATAAAATTCAAATTATTTGCTCACCAACAATAATCATCTCATATCAAAGAATCCAAGTAAAAACCCAATATCCTGCTCCGAGTAAAACTGATCATTACACAATCTCACATCAAGCATCAATACAAACACACACTTCAGAAAGTCATTATCCATCCATTAAATAAGTAAATGCACCCTCTCCAGACACATTTATAGTCCTGTAGGTGTAACTTTATAGATGTAATCTGAGAAACTATGCAATATATTCCGCTCTAATCCAGAGACTACAAATACTTCATGTATACTCATAAAAGGACAGCAGTCCATTAAATACTTTTGTGTAATATATATTATATGTGGAGGGTACAAAAAACAACAAAGCCACATTGTTGAATGAAGCTCGTAGGATTGTCTTTGTTCGTGGCTTGAAAAAGGTAGTCAGTAGTGTGTCCAAAGTTGCTTTCAAACTGGGTTGCCAGATCTGCAGAACAAAACATCCTAATTTATTTTCAACACTATCCCAAAATGACTCCATTCGCGGGTTTCCCTTCTGTCGGAGTAACGTCAATCAATATCGCGTTCCCAGGGGGTCCTGGACTAAAAAAACAACAACCCCTGGCAACCCAGGTAGAACCGTGGACATGGCATCCCTGCGTTAAAACCAATGGAAAACTCTTTGCAACGGGGTGAATCGCATGACCAGTTTAAACACGAACAAAACCGTTTTCGCCCTCACGTGAACCACTTTATCCCCTGTATTAATATGTAAATAAAAGTGCATCAGCCGAAAAATTTTACAACACTAAAGCGACGTTGCATTTATAGTTGTTCGGCAAATTTTAATGAGTTAACCCAGTCATTTAAAGGTGCCATAGAACGTATAACTCTTTACCTTGGTTGAATAATAAGAGTTCTGTACATGGTAATTGACAAACCGTGAGCCAAAGACCAATTTTTCCTCCTCTTATGGTAAATCTCGTGAATGCAAAAGACTAGATGACAGGGGATAGCTGAATCTGGACATAACTCGACTTTTCGTAAGGATCGGAAAGAAAAAAGGGTTTAATAAAATAACGGGCACTTACGGACATGGTTAATAGCTTGCTCTGTCGCCTGTACAGTATTAAGTTTCACTTACCAATAAACAACAAGGAGAGATGAGGAAAGGAATGATTTGATACAGATCGGACTACCCTGGCATCTGATCTTGTGAACCTGTGAGGTAACTGAAATGACCTGCATTGTGAAAGAGCTATTCCGATCGGAATCTCAATAGTGAAAGCAAACACATGTGAACATTGCCCGCTATTAATAGGGCCATGACCTCGCAATTTTATTACATGTAAAGAGCCAATCAAGCAACTCAATATTAACTGCACTGTGAAAGACCAATATGATAAGCTCATATATTTTAGCAGCACTGTGAAATAGCATCCGTAAGCCAATATAAGCAGCACTGTGAAAGAGCCAATCAGCATGAGCTCAATGAACTGCACTGTGAAAGAGCCAATCAGAGCAGAGCTCAATATTAAGCAGCACTGTGAAAGAGCCAATCAGAGCAGAGCTCAATATTAAGCAGCACTGTGAAACAGCCAATCAGAGTAGAGCTCATTATTATTCATGACGCTTCCAAATAAGCCAATAACAGACAGTTTCATTCTAGGGACAAATCCTAGGGTTGTAAATGCACATGTAAAACTGTTTCTGTCCCTTACCTAAGCCACATAACTTCTATGTATCAGAGAACAATTTAAAATACTGTATCAATGCATTCTATTGCACCTTTAAATAGAAATGAACCTGTTAAAGAATTTAGCGTGAGGGCGAAATACATTTCCAATTTAGAAACACAAATTTGTTGCAGAGACCCGACAGAAAGCTGCTTGATTTTGCTTCATGCACTGTTGACAATACACAATGAATGTTTTTGATAATATTTAGCGAATATTCGCTAATGTGCTTGCAATTCTCGTCGGCTGTTCCCAGATGTCCTCAAAGGCTCATGCTTTTACCATAATGCTTTAACACATCGCCTACTGCAAGACTAATGGTAAACTTTTCCTCTCGTATTCTTTATTAAAAGCAATTTGGCCACCATCCTATGCCATAGGGATCCTATTATATTACAGATTTGAACATTGGCTTATTTCTTATAATTTAACTTGAGGTAAAAACAACCATTTCTTTGTCCATATCTCCTGCATTATACTACAAAAGCATGCCATCTTTAGGAAAACTAAAGCTGGCTTTGCGTTTCATTTGAACGCTGCACATTTCGTGATGCAAAACCTGTCAGCATCACTCACAGTCAGTGCTTTCACTACTCTGTGCTAATAATGTTACCTGTAGCACCTAAACAAACTAATGAAAACTGCATATAGTATGGCATACAAATACACACAACACAGTATATATATATGAATAAATGTGCTGTAATAGTACTAAACACCAGTCATTTACTATTTTCCATTCATAGGAACACTGTATATATTTCACTACTCAAATACAAATATTTTCCCCTTATAAAATTCAAATTATTTGCTCACCAACAATAATCATCTCATATCAAAGAATCCAAGTAAAAACCCAATATCCTGCTCCGAGTAAAACTGATCATTACACAATCTCACATCAAGCATCAATACAAACACACACTTCAGAAAGTCATTATCCATCCATTAAATAAGTAAATGCACCCTCTCCAGAAACATTTATAGTCCTGTAGGTGTAACTTTATAGATGTAATCTGAGAAACTATGCAATATATTCCGCTCTAATCCAGAGACTACAAATACTTCATGTATACTCATAAAAGGACAGCAGTCCATTAAATACTTTTGTGTAATATATATTATATGTGGAGGGTACAAAAAACAACAAAGCCACATTGTTGAATGAAGCTCGTAGGATTGTCTTTGTTCGTGGCTTGAAAAACGCATCAGACCAAAGGCAAACATTAGAAGTCAAAGATTAAATATAGAAGAAGATTCGTCCATGTATTTGTCTCTTTTACGCTGCACGTCCATCACTGATGTCAGTGTCCTGTATATATAGATGCTTGCTCTAACATCTGAAATATTGCCAAATGTGTTTTTTTAAAGAATGTGAACAAAGAATAAACCCTTCACACATTCATGTGTACATATGTATCAATATAGTGTTTGCAAAATGGCTTCAATAAATGGCTTCAAAAAAAATCAACCTTTTAAATTAAGATTAAAGGAAAAATCAAGCGATTCAGTGAATACTTTCTTAACATATCATGTCCTTTTCTTCATTTTTGCTCAACATAAACATTCCCAAATAATCTACATCAGCCATTAAATGATCTGCATTACACTAAACCTCAATCCAAACACAGGCGCCTTCGACTGCAGACAACAACAACATCCTTAAAGTTTAATATCACACGCATTTCCTGTCTTTTGTCAATGGAGAAAGCAGCTGCTGTCGATACACAGCCATTGCCACCTGAGCAGGTTATTACCGCTTCTTCCTGGATTTATTGTTATATCGGTCCAGGTGAAGAGTCTGCTCTAACAAACTTCACAACATCTTTCAATGGTGCGAGCATTTGTGCCCTACTTTCATTTTTCCTCCTCATTAAGGCTTCCCTCTGAACTATATGGCAAAATTAGGAGAATGATTTGTCTTCTTATCCCTACAGCCTGCCATTGAGATCATGTGATTAACAGGAAAACAAAATAAGAGTACACTGCAAGACGCAATTGTGTAGTTCTGCTTTCTGAATGGCTCACGGCTGAACTATAATACATGGCACCAGTCCTGATCAAACCAGAGACGAAATGTCAATAGTCTAGCTAGAAATCAGTTGTCACACTATCATCTATATCTGAGCTCCTCCTACTAATAACATAATATTATCCCATACTTTCCATACTTTTTCCAGATTCCTCCGTAGCCTTTGAATTCAAATGCAATTTGATCTTCACACTAATCTTACTTGCAACATAAATGCCAAAAGTCTCAAAAAACAATGTTGCTTATTCCACTTTCTCAAAACGTATCAGCACAAAAGAAAAAGCAATAACTTGGTCGTGAAAACGTGAAGCGGTATAGTCTTCAACGTTGAGTAAAGTTTTATCCCCCATAGTCTCCAGAAACATATCTTCAGAAGGGTGTGAATTGCTGTTGGGGGTTGAATTCCCAATAAATACTTGTGTTTGTCCTGTTGCTAATTTTTTCTCTGGTTTCTCTCTCTTTCGGTATACAACGGATATTTAGTTTACTCCTCCTCCTCCTCCTCTTCTTCTTCTTCTCCCTCAGCCTCTTCCTGGTTGGTGTAGATTCCTGCCTCCCACCGAAGGGCCATGTTACTTTTTCTGCGAGTAACACGCGTTGCCTCCAGAACCTGAAGATACATATACAAATATGTGTTAATGGCTGTTTTTTGGAGGGTTATGTGATGATATTTTCACTACAGCGATTTAACTATTTTTATATATAAAAATACAAAAAGAAATTAGAAGCAGATTTCCCTTGCAACCATAAACTGATGTTGCCTTACAATGATATTTTATGTATATAAAACTTGATTTGTCTTAGAAAATAAGTGATTTGAGCTCTAAAATAATAAAAACAGTTTGTTGTAGAAAGGCTAACCCTTCATTTTAATATGTATTTATTTATCATAATAATAATATTTATGTATGTATGTAAAAAATTATAAATAAAAATATGTTATAGATTGGCTGGCTATACCATGCTATACTGTGGCTATACATTATTGATCTTGACCACAACGACAAAGTAATGATATTGAATGAAACATACACACCAGATGGTCTATTTTAGACCACACCTGTCCCAAACTGTTTCATGCTGAGTACAAGTTTGGGTCTGATTGTCCAAAACAGCTTTAGATGTAAACTGCACAACACACAATACAAGCTTAAGTGCAAACACAGCATGAAAGTAGAAATAATAATGTAGAAAAGAGAACAGCCATGCTGTTTCAAACTAAATATCATTGCAAAAACAGGTGCCAGAGTGTTGCACTCAGAAGAGTCTTTGTGTGTTAATTCAGTGAACCTAAATGTCCAATCTGAAGGTCTTAAATAACATTATGTAAAGTATAAAAACACAAAACACGCTTGGGTTGAACTATTAGGACTTTGAATGGAGGTGGTGAAATGATCAAACGAAGACTGGACATTGTAAGTTCATTGACACAAGGGAATGGATCGTGACACTTTGGATATACAGTAAATCAAGTAGGTGCAAATACTTTGACTTATTAAAAATGTGGCTCTATGTAATGTATATGTAATGAATGATGCAATGATACCACATATAATCTAATGATTTCTCAGGAACGTTTTTCATATGTCAAAGTATTTGGCACTGCTACGTGTTTTCCTCCAAACATGCAATAACACAAATGAAGGCACAATGAAGTTTGAAGCAAGCATTGTACAAGTACCTCAGATGTAACTGAGCGGACATACTGACGAGAGGGAAAGAGGAAGAATTCGTTAATGTGAAAACACTTGCTATTGTGTAGAGAACAGCTTCTGAAAGTAGCTCAGCTCACACCAAATCATTGTCTTTCATATGTGTGTATATACTTCACTTTTTATATTCTATATACAGATCATATTGGCGCAATACTGTGTGCTCTTGGTAAAGCTAATGACTCCATTTGAAATGACTATGTTCTTAACTTTGTTAGGGATGTTCCCTATTGGGTGTTTTTCAAGGAGCAGGTGTATAGACTATGTTTATTAAAATGTATTGATAGTTGGAGGTGTTTGTTTGTGTAGGTTCAGGCCCTCACTACCACAGACACTGTTGATGGAAGACATGTCTTCCTGTATTTAGATCTGCGGTTAACCAATATAGCACAACACAAAGCTGCAGTCGTTATCATTTATTTTGCATTCAGGACTTAAAGTGAGAGAGACCAATCATATTAGAGACCAATAATATGTGTTCTGAAGCCGTGTTTCATTGTCTGCCCTATAAAAATGGACTGTGATACTGTCAGTCCAGCAAAGTTGCAAAACACAGGCACTTTATAGTTTGTTCTCCAAATAATAGCTTTTTTAAGAGGAAATGTGTAGTTGATATCTGAGAAAGCAAAAGGAGAAAGACTGTGGTTGACATGAAACAGTGTGTCCTCAGTATCCAATGGTGAGTTTTCACGTGGCTTTATGAATTCAGTTTCTAAATGAACTGGAAAGTCCCGTTTCTTCACTTTCATAGCGTGAGATGAAATAGAGGAACGTGGTTTCTGATGTAAGTTGGCAATGGTATTTTAGTGGTAGGAACAACTAATTCCAAATGTCTTTTTATAATTAAAGTATATTAATTTAAGCCAATTAAAGTGAAAGTGAATGTTTTGATTATAATAGTAAATGGATGTTTGAGAAAATGCAAGTGTAGACAAGAATCCACAGACAATGAACTATACCATACAGTATCACTGATTACCACCATTATGAACCTGACCATAAGAGACTTACACTGTTGTCCTCAGTTTTCTCTTGGCGCTTGACCTTGTGTGTCTCATAGTCCTCCATCAAAGTCTGCATGAAGTTCTTGGGTCGCTGTCCTCCTCCAGAATCATCACTGCCCAGATCAGACAGCGGCGAGGGCAGAGCTCCATCTGAAGAGCACGGCGATGCTGGAGGAACTTGACGAATCTTCTCTATCTTACCTAAAGACAGAAGAAAACAAAACAGAATAATTCATTCATTTTCAAGAAATGTATATAATTTGACAATTCTTATATGACTGGACTATAATCTTGGCATTTTCCATCCATCCATTTCTGTTTTGTTGTTACATTCTATTCCAAGCACTGATATGAAAACGAAGGTCTGGATTCATTTGGAATTTTAGTATGTTTCAGCAAGATTCTTTTCCCATCACTCATCAGTTTAGAGGACATGAAAGAGCCCGGAGTCCCAGACACATTCTTGATGACGACCCAAGTATGCATACTAGAGGCACAGAGAGCTCAGTGTAGAAACCCACAATGCGGTTCCTCATCCCATTAAATCAAGGGAATCTGAGAGAAAACCATATCAGAAAAACCAAACCATGTACAAATAAGTTATTTATATAAAAACAAGGCCGATTAAAAGAGCAGCATAATATATTATTACATTCATTTTTTCCATACTGGCCATAGTTTGTTATATTTATCATATTATATTATCTGAAAGTGCCCTTATTTTCTTTAACTGATGTTGGCAACTCAAGCCTTTGTGCAAAGCTTTGGAAGAAAATTTCCTGTAGAAAGTAAACGTGCCTCCTTACAAGAAGTCTATATTTGTCCTCTACAGATCCCTGTCATCAACGAGAAGTCAATCATTGAGACTGATACCACAAGATAGCTTCAAACAATCACTATAGTATTTAGCATTACAGCTAAAAGCAAGCTAAAAGAAAGGACTCGTGCTTTCCCTATGACACCACTAGAGGACAGACATAAGCTTCTCCAGCACAGAACATCACCAAGAATGAGACGTGGACAATCGTCAACAGGAACAGCACACAATGACATTAAACACTGTGCTGTGGAGCATTTCATCTATCTAGCTCCATGCTAAATAAAGCCTCTATGGGACAATGGGGCTTAAACATGCTTTGTATCAATCAAAAATAAACAGAAACATTTTGTACTTTTGTAATAGTAGGTTGTAACCATTTTTTACATCAAACCAACACAAATTGAAAGTGTGAGGGGTCACTAGAACTGAAAACTTTGATTATATTAACCATATAGCCACACTGTATTATCTAGCCAAATGTTCAGAGGAGTCATCACTCATCAAGTCCATACAGTTAAAAAAACACCACCTCCCCAGTTGCTGTGCTGCAGTTTTCTTAAAACCCTCTTCAAAAAGCACAGCTTGCAAAAGTGACTCAGGCTGAACAGCGGACGCAGACCCATGGGACACAGTGTGCAAGGAATCTAAACTAAAGAAGCTCTATAAAAAAACCTCCGAGTTAAAAATCAGAAATCGGTTTTAGCTGCTAGTTTGTACTAGTAGTCAAACTGGCATATACACCATCAGAGGAATATGCATTGATTACTGATTGAAGTACATAATTAACTGGTACAATCCATGAAAAAACACACAAAGGACAGCTGTAGTATGAGTACTAATTTGCAATTTATATGGCTTGTCCTACAGGCCTACCAATTGGGATAAGTTAAAGGGGTCATTAACTGAGAAATCTAAATTCCCTTGATCTTTTGACATATAAGACGTCATTGTACTATAAAAACATCCCGTGAGTTTCAGAACTCAAATCTGTCTTGTTAGTCTAAAAACAGCTTATATTGATATATATAAAAACCACTTATTTCACTGCATGTTTAACCCCGCCCCCTGATTCTACATCACTGCCTGTTTAACCCCGCCCACCAATTCACGCAGGTAGTAGGTAAATGACGAGAGTGACAAACGCAGGTCTACGGAGAAACCAAACGATAAACTTTATTTGATGTATTGATTTTTAACGAAGTGCCAGACCACTTCAGTAAGAACTTGGTCCTTTGTACACTTCATTTTACAGCGGATTCATTTACAAACAAGGTACAGTTTAACACAGGATTTTCAGAAAGACTGAAACTAAATGATGATGCTTTATCGACTATATTGAATCTGACAGTAACATCGCACCAAATGTGTTACTGTTATTATGTGGTCACTATTGCTTTGTCTGTTATTAAAGATAGTTTGATTTGTACTAAGGATTTATGCGTTTTTAACCTAAAACACAGCACCGTCCATCTGTGTAGAATGTAGTCTGTCAAACATACACAACTATTAGCCAATCATAGCAGTTGGCATTAACTTCCAGGTCTACAATCCGCCACGCCCATTCAAACAGTGTTCTGATGTTGAGGGGGTCAAAAACAGTACAGAAAATAGCCTTTCACTTCTAAATTATGTTTTTTGATGTAAAAATTGTGATTAAATTGATAGTTCAGAGTCATGACATACATTTTCATACATATAAATCAGACATATCGATATATGTGTTCAATTATTTCTGCCATGATTGCAAACAATGTTTGAATATAATCATACCTGGTGCCGTCTTCCCAAGGGCCAGCTTGTTTGGCTGGGTGCCAGACTTTAGCTTCTGTGTACGGGGCGGGTGCAATGTTTGTGCCTGTCGTTGTCTCTTCAACTCTTCCTCGCGCTCTTGGGCTGCCCGAATCTCCTCTTCGATCATGGACAGGGTTCTCTGTTTGCGCGAGCGCAGCTTGAACGGTCCTGAGGTGACCTCCGTTTCCTGAGTACGAGTGACAGCTGCGGTGCTCCTGAGCTCTGCTGCTTCAGAGTACTTACTGAAATAGCTGAATTCTGGTTTCTCACTTGGTGGTGGAGAGGGGCTGGGAGGTTTGTAAGTGTTCATTGGGATAACCGGGGCAGCTTGAAATACAGTTATCTGGGGAGCAATTGTTTTCTTCTCCTCTAGGGGGGATGGCACTTTGGGAGGTGGCGTTACAGCAGATATCTCCACTAAAGGATGGGATTGTGGTTCAATACTTTCCATATGTCTCTCAGGGATGGGAGATGAATGCTGTGTGGCCTGAAGAGGGTCCCACTTGTCATTCTGCTGAGCAATAGCTTGCTGGATAGCATTTTGGACAAGAATACCTGCATGGTATTCCAGCTCTTCTTCCATCAAGCCGTCCGCCTGATAAGACCCACTCTGTTCACCTGGAGATTTGATTCCACTTTCATGGTTTCCATTGATTGGTGTAGTGGCCATTGGAGTTGAGGGAAAAGAGTATTCCCCAGGAGAGTTTTCCAAATAGACACTCATGGTCTCATTTGACGCACCACTGTCGCTTATATTATCCATACTGAAGTCATTGGAGAGTGTCTCAAGAACAGCGGTGTCCTGAGACCGTAGGGATAGGTCATCTAACCCAGAGTCGATTTCTTCCATATGGTAGGAGCTGTTCAAAGAGCGTTGACACAAATCAGAGTCCTCATCCTTCACAATGGTCATCACTGCCCGGGCACAAGTAAATTCATCATCTTTCAACTCATTCTGAGCCAAACCTTCTTTGGGTGGCGTGGTAGATTCTCCAGAGCAGCAATAAATCTTTTCAGCTTTGACTGTAGTAAATTCACTTCCATCATAGGATGTGACCCCTTCTTGATTGGCAACTGTGACAGAACCGCATGGCCTCTCTACATGCGTGACCTCTGGAGTCCTGAAGAAAGGTTTGGCAGAGTAAAGCTCTGGAGCCACATTCCTCTTAGGGGCTGTGGGCTGCTTGCTATGTTCCATCTGCAGATATTGCTTGCGTGCTGCAGAAAAATCCATCTCTTCCATGACAACATCCTCCTTATTTGCTATTTCAGGTTGGATAAAGGAGGTTATCTGTCTGGGTGCAGCTTGCGGCATACGGTTGACTTCTGTTTTCATCTGCTTCCTCTCCTCATATCTTCGAAGCGACTCCAGTTGATCTGGCTCCAGCTCCTCTTCCAGTGTCTTTTCCTGAGGTGGGTTCCACCATTTTGCTGCAATTCCAGGGTTCTTCTTGACCGCTTGACCCCGGATGAGTTCCAGCCTTTCCTTCTCTAGCTCAGCAATCTCCTCCGAGGGTCTAATTTTCTTTACCCGAACTTCTTTTTCAGTTGGGGGGTCGAATAGTTTCGATGGTTTCTTCTCTTCATGAAATGGTCGGAGCTCAAAACGTGCCTCTTTCCTGATTGCTGTCCTAGGTGACTCAGGTGACCTTGTACAGTCCATTGCATGGCCATTGGGTTTGGTGTTGAAGTTGTCATCAACAAAAGTGGTCTGTTTTTTCCCTTCTAAAACAACTTCATGGTTGTGTAAGGGAGATGTGTCACAAGTACGCACAGATGGTTCAGTTCCAAGAACTCGAATTGACTTTATATCAGGAGAACTTGTCCCATTTGAAGTATTTTCTGCCCTGGGATCACAACAGTTGGCCTCAAGGACCTCGTCCAGGTAAAGGATTTCCTGGGCAACTTCGCTGTCCATTCCTTCACCTGCATGTCTCACACTGTTCTGTCCACTGCTCACATAACTTTGACGAGAGTCGGTCTGAACTTCAAGCTCCATACCGCTTCCACCACCGGATATCAGACTCACAGAATCGAAAAAACTCACAGACTTCTGGCTTCTCTCTCTTTTCAGCTCACTGTCATCCTCTGAGAGTACTGGGGACTTCTGGGGAAATAAAAACACAGGTCACATTAGTTTAAATATGCATTTATGCAATTCTTCTTCACAATTAACACTGCATTACGGATGGGCATGAATGAGTACTCACATATTTGGCAGCAATGTGACAGCAATGATCGATTATAAAATTTCTATAATTGCAAGACATGAACTTTTTCTAACCTTAAGACATTCCACACCTTCAAAATGTAGTAACTACACCATAACACTTTTGCTGCACAACTGGGTTTATTTGACGTCAAAGAGTGGTTGGTTTGGATGGCGTGAAACTGTTTTCTGAAGCTGTGTGTGCACATGTAATCCACACTTAAGTCTGCTTGAGGTGTTCTGGGATGTAGGTCTTGTGAACTCTTGCTAACAGCTCATGATGATGTACAATTTGTCTTTGCATGCAAAAAGTCATAATTTAAAATAGTGTAAGATGATGTAATGACCAAATATGTGCATGGATGGACCTCTGTCCCAAACCAAGTTCTTGGTTTACTTTATCTGGATAGGACTGTACTTAAAATGACTAAATGTCTTCCTAATGTTTATGCATCGTGTGCACTTTATCAACATTTAAAAAAACTAAGGGGATCCCAATTATATTGGTTGCTACACTGCCAATAGAATGCACATCAGAGAACAAAACAACATCTCAAAAGAAATATTGCTTGTGACCATCATGCATAATATAGGTAGACTGTGATAAGATGTGGAAGATAATGGGTCTGTTGAACTCTGACCTGTGGTATCTGATCCTGAGTATTAATAATTTAAGGTCCCCTCTCTTCAGAGGTCTACAATGGTATAATGAAGTTGCAAAAGTCTCAAAGGAGAGGAAAACATGGACCAAACTTAGTATTGGAATTTATGCTCATCTTTTTGGAAAACCCCCTTTACCTGCAATAGAACATAAAGTACATATTTTCAGTTATGATTTCTTCTATTTGCTGGAAGGATTTACATTTACGCACTTGGCAGAGGCATTCATCCAAAGCAAGCTACATCTGATTTCCTAAGTATCAAACCTATGTCCTTACCGGAACATCATATGATAAGCAAGGCTATAATGGTTTATGCTCAACTCATGAGAAACAAAGCTTATTCACAGGCTAATTTGAAGAAAGCGCTAAAAGAAACGGAGAAAAGAGGTTTTGCATGCTTTAGTTTTCATTATGCCTCTCCATATCCATGTCTAAAGGGTGTAAGGTCCCTATAGTTATTTACTAAAATAAAAACACAGATGTCTAGACTATGTAGATACTCTTTGATTACAGAGCAATAATAGCAGGGGTTCTTTTATTTCGTGGATCTGGTACTGAAACATTTAAGTGGTCTGGTAACCCTGTGGGAGATGGCTGAGATGCATTTGCAGAATGAAGCACTGCATGGTCTCCTCAGGGGAAAAGACCACTTATTACGCTGAGCTTTGCTTTCATTGCTGCTCATTCACTAGATGGGACAGACCGTTTTAAAATAAAAACTCTGACAGGGCCTTTTGTATTTACACAATCTGACGTCATTTTCAGTGTCTCAGGTTTAGGTTCATCAATTAGTATGAACTGAAATAATGCTGAGATTATTGTGGAATGACAATCTTGTTAACATTTTTGTTGATTGTTATTAGTCATGAGTTTTTATTTTATGCTTTTTTGTTTAATGTTGGCTACAAATTTGGTATACTGGTCTGCTGTTCCAACTGCATTAAATTCCTTTGCTAATATTGGTTCCAAGTTTGGACAACATAGGGTGCCACTAAAAAACCTACATAAACAGTACTCCAGAAAACTTTTAGCAAACCTTTAACATACAAAACCACTGTATCAATACAAGATACTAAAAATGTGAGACAGTTATTGCTTGTTAGTCCTGTCTAAAGTGCAGTTTTACTGAACCAAACCGCTATATTCTCTAGTAAAAAGAGGCAATAGTAAACTATTGCAGGAATTCTGTTTCTTTGCTCAGCATTTATGTTTTAGAGGAGAGCATGCATGCCTGCGCAATTTCACTTGTTTGCTGTTGTTTGAAAGTTGGTGTTCCTGAAAAGGCTGGTCAGAGACCTGTTTAAAAAAGCAGTAATATAACCTGCCATAAATGGAAAAGCATAATAAACTAGTGGGAACGAAGCAAAGATATGTTATTTTTACTGGACAGCCTAGAAAATAGGAATTTGGTTTGACATAACTTAATTTTCAGCTCAAAGCCAAGTGCTATTTCAGGTGATGCTGTGTTCATTGCCACATAAAGTAAACCTATTTCTGTTTAAACACTGGGTGGAACAAAACCTGTATTACATCATTATATATTTTTATTCATACTACCAACTGTAAAACAGTTACATTTTCTGAAAAGTTTGGGTTGCTCTAAAGGGGCAAAACATTTTATGCCCAAGCCTGTTTAAGCAAATCAGAAGAATTAATTCAGATCAAACAAGTGTTAATAACTTCCTTCTTATCTCAAACTGTAGTGTGTATAAGTAGCAGGCAGCGTCACATGATGTCTTTAATGTGGCATGAGCTCTATAAGACCCCTTTCTTCAGTCGCACAGACCACCCTTCCCCTCAGGGTGTGTTCACGAGCTTTCAGCCCAAACTTGTACCAAATAATGACATTAGGAAGTCATGTGAACTTCCCTGAGGCTGTGAAAAACAGACAAGGACAGCTTTACAGACAGAGAGTGAATGTTTATTACTATTTAGCACCGCACTTACTCAAATTATTTGTGAAATGGTTAATTCAATCCACCACTTTTTATGAAAGAACGGTTTTACAAATCATTGACAGAGCAATTCATACAGCTCATAAATACAATTTTAATATTTGACTTCAATCTGGTGGTAATGAGAATTGCAAAACAAATAAATTAAGACAACACAAATAATGATCATGACACTATTCAAATATTCCGGTGATGGGCTAGCACAAATCAAGCACAACATATGCGTTTCTCTTTCCCTTTCCTCTCTTTCACTATTAACCAACTCTCCCACAGGAGAGAACATATCTTAATTAGTTCTCAAAGCAACGAGATCTCATACAGATTTAAACTCCTCGAGGACTCATTGCTACGTCAATTGTTTGGTTGCCAACATTCTTCAAAATATCTTCTTTTGTGCTCAACAGAAGACAGAAACTCATACAGGTTTGGAACAACATGAGGGTGAATAAACTGTGACAGAACTTTCATTTTTGGGTGAAATATCCTTTTAAGTCTTATGCTCAGGTTTCTCTCATAAGAAAAACGCATTGCCATATTAGTCTTCTAACAGAAGATCTCTATATTGTCCCAAACAATGCTCAGATTTGTCATGATACTGTCTGCAATTTTAATATGAACTCAAACATTGCTCATCAAATTCTTCCCTAACCAAGTAAAAAACAACAGTGACCATCTTTTATCTTCAGAAAAGAGTTAGACATGAATTGCAGCAAAAGTGTTTGAAACCAAAAAAGTTTTAATGAGGAAATGAACTAACCCCATGAAGCAAAAATACTGACGAAAACTGTGTGATTGATTATGCAAAATAAATATACTTAAAATGCATCACAAAATATTCACATAAATACAGATATAGCTATTGGTCACAATTGGTAATAGCGACTCATCTGATTGGTGAAGCTCTGTTCAGGATTATGGATAGTGTAGTTCTTTAAGTTTTTGTTTTATTAAATCACATCTCTACAGAAGCGTATACCAACAAACAACATCAGAGCTCATGGTAAGTCTACCGTGAATATTCACTAAAAATCAGTTTCTCAAGGTTAAAAAGGATTGGGATTTTTACTGTGAAACCTGACTTATCTAACCTATGATATTCACATCCATCTAAAGCTCTATACTGTTACTGTTTGTGGACATTTATTTCTTAAGTAATCTTAAGTGAAACTTAAAGCTGCAAGTTAAAGCTGATTTGTAAAAGAAGCAAAGGAACTCTTGAGCTTTGAAAGAGCAACCTGCAAGCATTATCCTCTGGGTTCTTCATTTTTTTCTTTTCAATAAGCATAAGCCAATCTCTTATATACTGTATCTGCAGTGGCTGTACATTCAAATCTGTGGCCCTGAGATGTGAGGGACATCAGTGTGTTCCTCTAACCCCCCTCTGACATTCCCGGCATAGTTCAGCTGTCTTCCAGGCTCCGGCAGTCTAATAGAAGTGATGAAGGATACACAGCCCTGCCTCACCTAATTAAACCACGTGTGTGTATATAAACCTGAAAAAGACCGAGACGCATGAAGATGAACTCTTTGTATAATTATATAATTTAATGTGCTTAAGGGCATAGTGCATCATATTTATCATTCTACATTTACTGAATCTAGTCTACCGGTGCCTCTATTTATGCGACACTCAGCATGTTGTTGCCCTCACAGCATCTGGAAGCAGTTAGTCAGACAAACGCCTGGAAGTAATACAACTGAGCCAGTTTGCTACATTTGGGCCTGCTTTCTCTTTCAAAACAGTGCCCCCAGAAAGTATTTAGGCAATGAAGCCATTTTTAGAAATGTTTCTTATGGATTTCTTTAGAATAAGCGGGGCTGGTAAACAAACAATGCTAGAGTTTTCTCAGTACTAATTTCTGAACTGTGACTTTTCATAAACTGCACTGCACTGCAAGTGATATTTAATGAAGGTATAGTGCAATTTTCACTCAGGTACACACAGATGCACTACAGATTAACCGCAGGTGTAGTTCATCACAATATGAACATGCTCCGTTATAGTTTATTTTGTCATTTGGTCACTTTGTTCACAATTTGTCTTCAGGCATCCAAACAAGTCAAAGAACAGAGCGGTTCCTCATTTTTAATGGTTACACAAGATGCCTGTGTTCAGTATGGCTTTCAGCAGCTCACAGTACAGTCGGTACAGACCGACCCATCACACTGAACTGCTGATGAAAGACTCCTGAAATAGGATTATTAACTCTACCAGCGCAGACAGAGAACGCAGGAGTTCAAAACATCAAATAATCTTAATTACTGCTCGGCTGGATTCAATGAAAAGCAAATGGAGACTTTTGATTGATACTCCTGCTTTTAAAAGTTTCAGAAGAGATCTTAACAATTTATCACACTCAAATCTAGATATCAAAGACTGCAATCAAACACAAGAATTCTCAATATAAACTCAGACAAGAAACTACATACATATTCTATATTAAATAGAATATAGCTCTACACTCTTAAACATAAAGGTGCTTCACGATGCCACAGATACATTTTTTTTGTCTAAATGATTCCATAAAGAACCTTCGTAACACTTTATTTTAGGGTCTTTTAACTAGAATATTAGCCAAATATTAGTAGTAATTAAGCACATATTTAATGCCTTATTCTACATAACCGTATTCTACATCCCTAATCCTACTCAATACCTAAACTTAACAACTATTTACTAACTATTAATATGCAGCTAATTAGGAATTAATTAGAACTACGGGAAAAGCCGTAGTTAATAGTGAATAAGTGTTCCCTATTCTAAAGTGTTACCAGAACTTTTAACAAATGAAGGTTCTTTGTGGTGAAAGAAAGTTCTTCAGATTATAAAAAGTTAAGAAAGAGATGTTCTTTAAAGATCTGTTGACTGAATGGTTCTTTGTGGAACCAAAAATGGTTCTTCTATGGCATCACGGTGAAGAACCTTTTAAGCACCTTTATTTTTAAGAGTGTATTCTCTCAAAAAAATAAAGGTTCAAAAAGTGTTTCTTTTTTTTCTGACACTATTTTTGTTCCCCAAAAACCCTTTCGGTGGACAGTTCTTAAAACCCCTTTTTTATCTTAGTGTGAAGAACTTTTTAATAATCTAAAGAACAAAAATAATCTTTATGGAACAGAAAGGTTCCGTGGATGTTAAAGGTTCTTCATGGAACCATAAACACCAATAAAAACCTTTATTTTTAAGAGTGCAAACTCTCACTGTATGTGAACAATCATGTTATTTTTCCTGAGGGATTCCAGTCGAAACATCTCATGCAGCTGATACACAAATGAAACACAACTGAATCTCCTGAGCTATCAATGCGCAATCACTTTTCTCAGAATCGGAACGAGTCTGAAACTATAGGCCTTCTACATATTTAGGTCCAGATGTCTAAACCCGAATTCCAAAGAGTTTTCTTACCTTTTTCATACTTTTCCAAATTTGAAAACAGATTTCTGCAACCAAATTACAGATCCTTTCTATGAAAAAGAAAACTCAGTACAGACTAGAAGTCCTGAGTGTCCCGTTGTCAAATCTGAGAAACACTCGTCCTCCAACACCTCAAACTATAAACCTTTGAGGAGACCCAGTGAAACCCTGCCCAGGACAAAATAACGCAGGGCTTTTCCTGACCACTTCTTCCACCCCCCACCCCTCTTCCTCATGTGTGTGTGTGTGTCCCGCACGCTTCCCTCACCCCACACCGCTTCCGTCCGTTCTCCTACAATACCTCCCTCTCTTCTGTCTGTCCCCACGAGTCAAAATTCTTTCTCAGTCTAACTATTGGCTATGATGTCATGGGCAAAGGGGTGTGGTCTAAGAGTGAGGGGCGGGGTCTCTTCCTGTACTCACACAAAGAAGTGCTCTGTCAGACCCACCCCCCTAACACCCTTCACCGACCTGGACTGAGAGAGTCTCCAGACTCCTCTAGAATGGCCGGCAGACACCTTACAAGGGAAGGCACGGTACGGCTGGGTGGAACATTATTCACTGCTGACTCAAAAATGCCTCCCTGACTGGATTCTCTTACTCATATTAGATACGTTTACAAGTTTTGGAAGTTAATACAGATGGAATTTCACCACAGCACAGCAAAAATATGCTATTCAAAATATGCTATGATTTAATTTCTAAAGCTTTATTTCTATAGTTTAATATATTACTAAATTAAAATAAACATTTGTTTAAAATATAACAAATTCAAATACTCTATGGCAGGATGCATTTAAGTGTTTCCAACCCGATATCACAAGACTTTGAACATACTGTACAAATCACTACATTTTTACTGCTTTGTGTGTGTGTGTGTGTGTGTGTGCACTGCTGTGTGTGTGTGTGTGTAACTGCTGTGTGTGTGTATGTGCACTGCTGTGTGTGTGTGTGTGCACTGCTGTGTGTGTGTGCGCACTGCTGTGTGTGTGTGTGTGTGTGTGTGCACTGCTGTGTGTGTGTGCGCACTGTTGTGTGTGTGTGTGTGTGTGTGTGTGTGTGACTGTGTGTGTGTATGTGTGTGTGTGTGTGTGCACTGCTTGTGTGTGTGTGTGTGCATGTGTGTGTGGTTGTGGCACTGCTGTGTGTGTGTGTGTGTGTGCACTGCTGTGTGTGTGTGTGTGTGTGTGTGTGTGTGTGTGTGTGTGTGTGTGTGTGTGTGTGTGTGTGTGTGGTGTGTGTGTGTGTGCACTGTTGTGTGTGATGTGTGTGTGTGTGTGTGTGTGTCATGCTGTGTGTGCTGTGTGTGTGTGTGTGTGTGTGTGTGTGCACTGCTGTGTGTGTGTGGCACTGCTGTAGTGTAAGTGTGTCTGTATGTGTATGTGTGTGTGTAAGTGTCACTTATGGTTGAACGCATTACAGAAGTCAATTGTATGTATCATAAGTGTAAATGTACTAAATTTCAACGTCATTACAAATGTGCAATTTCATTTTTTTTTATTACATGGCATACAAGTTTCAATAGAAACAACATCAAAATATGTTTATTTTACCATAAATGCTTATAATAATTACAATAAAATAAAAAAGAATTCAAATTAAAACATTAAATTGTAGTTTTTAAAAGTTAAAATATCTATAAACACAGGCATTTACAAAGAATTTAATGTTCATTGTACATTTTTGTAATGCTTTTTTTTACAATGTTAATTGTGATTAAAAACTAATGTAATGTTATTTTTCGTAATGTTAATTTAACACTAATTTTCAAAAAATACATTTCTTTATTGGTTTTTATTATTATTTGTATTTGAACTTTTGCTGCACTCGTCATCATATATTCCAATATCATAAGATATTGCTTAGCTAATAACAGGAGAAATATGACTGGATAATAATGGCCTCACCTAAGAACAACACTGCAAAAATGACTTTTCATGGCAAAATAAAATTGTAATGAGTATAACGGTTTTTATTCAGAAAATGCAATTGAGTAAGATCCCAAGTATTTTAATTGCACGTGAGTAATGTACAAATTCTCAGAAATAATTCTTAATTATAGTAATCAAGTAAAATTATTGAAGTATTTTACACACCCACTTCTCTTGCAGCTCTTATTATAATTAGTCACATGGCATTTACGGCTCAGGTTATTGGATCAAACACTTAGTACTACCTATGAGCAAATATGGCACATTTAAAGTATTTTTCTTGTCATAAATACACAAGTGAGCACCGGAAAGCAAGAAGAAGAGCGCATGCAGGTACCAAACTGAGTATAGGCTAATACCAATACTCATACATTCCACAGTAACCAAAACCAAACCATCCCATAAACAGAATAATTACAATGTGATTTGTGTCTAATCAGCCGTGTTGTACTCTTTTCAGAAATGTACTCACAAAAGCTAGCGTCTTATCAGGTCATGCAGTGCACATTGTGAATTTATGGGTAAATGATTAAATAGATGTCTAGTTATTGTTTTCATTGAAATCTCAAAATAGAAGTAGTACAGTACGTCCCTGACGAAATCCTGGTGAGATTACGCTGTAGTAACACTATAATGTCCTTGTGGCAACAAGTGCCTTTAAAATGGGACTACAATAGAAATACAGATAAGAGCAAAAGAGATCCAGGCAAGATTGCTGTGAGAATTGAATGCCACTCAGTCATGCAAGGCTACTAAAGAGACGTTGTGCTAATAATAACACCACATGCTCGGTTCTGTTCAGAGATACACAAAGACTGCAGTATATCCTTCATCTCAACCCAGAAACAGAAGACATCTCAATGAGAAAGAGTTTTACTGGCGTTTGAATAGCCTCTGATGTTTTGCAGTTGGTTTCTATTTAACCACTTCACATATCTTATATCTTAAATCTTTGAAAAATTATTTATTGGGAAAGTGTTAAATAGTGTTTAAGTAGTGGTATAGTGTTAAAATATTGCTGAAAAGAGTACATGGGTTATTGCTGAATAGAGTACATGGGTTATTGCTGAAAAGAGTACATGGGTTATTGCTGAATAGAGTACATGGGTTATTGCTGAATAGAGTACATGGGTTATTGCTGAAAGAGTACATGGGTTATTGCTGAATAGAGTACATGGGTTATTGCTGAATAGAGTACATGGGTTATTGCTGAAAGAGTACATGGGTTATTGCTGAATAGAGTACATGGGTAATTGCTGAAAAGAGTACATGGGTTATTGCTGAATAGAGTACATGGGTTATTGCTGAAGAGTAAGTACATGGGTTATTGCTGAATAGAGTACATGGGTTATTGCTGAAAAGAGTACATGGGTTATTGCTGAATAGAGTACATGGGTTATTGCTGAATAGAGTACATGGGTTATTGCTGAATAGAGTACATGGGTTATTGCTGAAAAGAGTACATGGGTTATTGCTGAAAAGAGTACATGGGTTATTGCTGAATAGAGTACATGGGTTATTGCTGAAAAGAGTACATGGGTTATTGCTGAATAGAGTACATGGGTTATTGCTGAAAAGAGTACATGGGTTATTGCTGAATAGAGTACATGGGTTATTGCTGAATAGAGTACATGGGTTATTGCTGAAAAGAGTACATGGGTTATTGCTGAATAGAGTACATGGGTTATTGCTGAAAAGAGTACATGGGTTATTGCTGAATAGAGTACATGGGTTATTGCTGAATAGAGTACATGGGTTATTGCTGAATAGAGTACATGGGTTATTGCTGAATAGAGTACATGGGTTATTGCTGAATAGAGTACATGGGTTATTGCTGAAAGAGTACATGGGTTATTGCTGAATAGAGTACATGGGTTATTGCTGAATAGAGTACATGGGTTATTGCTGAATAGAGTACATGGGTTATTGCTGAATAGAGTACATGGGTTATTGCTGAAAAGAGTACATGGGTTATTGCTGAATAGAGTACATGGGTTATTGCTGAATAGAGTACATGGGTTATTGCTGAAAAGAGTACATGGGTTATTGCTGAAAAGAGTACATGGGTTATTGCTGAAAAGAGTACATAAGGTAGTTGCGGTGGTTGTTGTAAAATTCTCCTTCTTCTTTATCCTGACTCTCTGCGGTCATTAAAAATCTCAGGATGTCCTTCAAAAAAGAGTAGGGGTGTAACGGGGTATCCTGGCCAAATTCTCCCATCCCTCTGACCATCATGGTCTCCTAATCATCCCCATACACTGATTGGCTTCATCACTTTGTCTCCTCTCCACCAGTAAGCTGGTGTGTGGTGGGCGTTCTGGCGCACTATGGATGCCGTCGCATCATCCAGGTGGATGCTACACACTAGTGGTGGATGAGGAGATATCCCCCTTAATATGTAAAGCGCTTTGAGTACCTAGAAAAGCGCTATATAAATGTAACAAATTATTATTATTATTATTTATAGTTGGAATGTGTCTGTAAGGAATGGCTGGAATGGCAGTGTGTTTTAATGGAGGATGTTGGAAGCAGTGGGCTGGGGTGTGCCATCCTCTGCTAGAGAGCTCCTTCCTCCCACAGTCCGTGTGTCATTGAGGATCAAGAATAATAATAATAATAATGCAGAGTGCTGTGTGCAGTGTTGGGGAGGTTACTGCCAAACTGTATTGTGTGTTGTGCTTTAAGCTTTGCATAATTTGATGTATTGTACATGCAGCTGCAGTCAAGCTACCTTATTGAAAAAGTGTTTATGGATTTTAGTGCTTTATAATTATGACATAAAAGCTGTATTTATGACATACCAAGTTTTATTTATGATAAAAAGTTGAAATTTACAAAAAAGACACAATTCTAAGATATGAAGTCATGATTACAGTACAATATGAAAAGTTGAAAATATGACATGTGAAAAATGAAAAAATATGATTCTAAGTAATTAAATTAGAAAATGTTAACGTTATGATATACTAAGTCATATTTATAATATAAAAAGTTGAAATTTACATAAAAGTAAAACAATTATATGACACTAAATCATATTTATGAGATGAAAAGTAGAAAATATGACAAAGGTTGAAATGATAAGATATGGAGTCAATATTAATTAAATGAATAGTAGAAAATATGACAAAATAATATGATAATGATAATATCATATATAATATGATTCTAGGTCATGAAATGAGAAGTCAAAATTATGATTAAAAAGTTATATTATTACTATTATTATTTATAATATAAAAAAGTTGAAATTGACATCAAAGTTGAAATATTATGTGATACTAGGTCAAATTTGAGATGAAAAGTCGCAGCACAAAAGTTATTGGATTACTAATTATGGAATTAGTAAATTATATGTATGAGATGAAAAGCAAAATGATGATATGAAAAGTCGAAGTAAGGCATATGAAATGAGAAGTTAAAATGATAAGATACTGTCATAAGATAAAAAGTCATGAAATTTGGCAATAAATATGAATTAGGATATTCTAAGCTATAACTAAAAAGTTGAAAGTCACAAAAATATAAAATATATAAGATACTATTTGAAACAAAACAAGTCGAAATTGACATATCACAATTATGATATACGTCTTAAGTCATAATTATTACATTAAAAAGTTGCAATTATGGGATACTAAATTGAAATGATAAGATAAAAGTCAATGTGACAAAGATCAGCAATGTAGTGTTTCGTCACACTACGATTTTGAAAAACATGAACTACTGTCACACTTAATTACTTCCCAACACTGGCTAAGCTTGAAATCCTTTCAAAAGCAAACACACAACTGAGTGTCAGTTAGGAGTGTTGGCAATATACAGGTCATTCCAGGTCTGATGTGCCAGCCAAACAGCTGTCGGATACTGTACATGGCAGTCGAGATAAATGACAGATCTTCTCATATACAACAGACCTCCTCGAGTGAGGCTAATATACTATTAAATGACAGCAATCATTTCAACCTCAAACATAATAGCATCTCAAAGCCACTCATAATAGCCATTACTATCTTATTTATAGCTTGAGGACCAAAAAATACATAATTTTAAACTATACTCTGAAGGCAGTTGTAATATTCAAGACAGCCTACACAAAGTGACAATAACTACCGAGATTAACCCCACAGTTACACCTTAAGAGTTTGCAGAACCTTAAAGGTTCAGGATTTTCTATGAATGGAAGTGTGAATGACAAAAGCAAAGCCTGATGAAATGACTGTCAGTTTACACAATGAGAAAAAAATGCTTTGTGGCTTTTGAAAGAAAGCTGTAGAAATGAGGTCAAATCAATCGATATGTCCAGGACATAGTGAAATATTACATGACTGTCATTCAATAAATATAGGCTGGTTGGTACAATAACAGAGCACTTATAAAACATTAGCTAACTTTTAGTTTATGATTAATTCAAAATTAATCTCACATTAAACCTTTTAAACTAATAGTAAAGCAGTCGGTGCTTACTAGGAATAAACAGTGCTCTCTTTAAACTTGGAAAATATATATTTTTTTATAATTATATGCTTTAAACCTACCTTAAGTTGACATTATTTGCATTAATAATAAGGGTTCCTAAATGTTTACAAATACATTAAGCACAAATGTTTATCAATTCATAAATACATGTGTATTTACTATTAATACATTTTTCATGTTTTCATGAAACATTAATGACTCCTTTATTACTGGTTCAGATCAGATTAAGACTAATCATTGTTTGTGCGTAGATATTTGTACGTAACATTTAAAGGTACACAACTGTCTGACCATTAACATTGTGTTTGTGTAAATGGGGAATTATCTAAGTTAACATCAGTAAGGATGGAGTGCTGCAAGGATCTGTTTTAGGCCCGCTGCTGTTCTCAGTGTGTACATCCAGCAAAACATTATTAGAAACATGGGTTTAGTTATCATTGTTATGCTGATTTCTGAACTATGAATTAACTATAATAGTTTGCAAATGATTTAGAAGTACTTTATTACTGTATACTTGTTATAAAGTGTTAAAATGTTATCTTTTAAAGCTTGAATGTTGTTTCCATGCACAGCATTTAATGCTAACCGAAAAATAAAATTGGAAATGAAAGTAGACTTTCTCCTTATTTTGAATATGTTGGAATCACAGTAAACAAAGCTAAAGCAATGTAAAACCATAGTAAAAGTAGCCCATAAAACTGCACTATATTTGAAGACAAGGTGTAAGGAGCAGACAAAAATGTTAATTGTTATCCCATTTGGACATTAATGCTAAACTCTCATACTTTTATGTTCAGTTCATTAAACCAGTCTGAATGTAGTTCACAAAACTGCATAATCGAACCTGGTATCATAAAAAATACATACCTCTGTGCACTTTCTGTGCGACACCGTTTTTATGTACCTTACTGCACGTTTCGCTGCAGTTTCAAAGAGAAATGTCCACTGAATGGCGCTAAAACACAGGTTAAATATGTGAACCCTGGCACATTTTTATTACATAGATATAGGTACACATTGCTGTGTTTTTATTACGTTGCTACAGGTACATATAGCGGCGGTTCAGAATTCAAATATCGGGGTCTGTTCCTAAAAGCGAATGCTCTATTGTGTTGTAAACATGCCCTACACCAGTGGTTCCCAACCACGTTCCTGGAGGCCCCCCCAACACTGCACAAACACTGCATCTCTCATTTGTCTGACACACCCAATTCAGGTCTTGGACTAATGAGCTGTCGATCTGAATCAGGTGTGTTTGATTAATGAGACATGGAAAACATGCAGTGTTGGGGGGCCTCCAGGAGCGTGGTTGGGAACCACTGCCCTACACCAAACCCAACCCTAAACCTACCCGAGAGTGTTAACATATGCAAAACTGATATAAAAACGTGTTTGTTGATGCAACCGTGCCATTTCAACTTCCTTATGTGCAGATTTGAAATTCTTTGTCGAACCGTGATTACACGGGATTCGAACCGGAGCTTTTTGCCTCCCAAGTACATCTCCGTACTCCGTGAGCTACCGAACAAACTTACCATCTATGAAAACTCATAGATACGAGGTTGGATATGTGTGATGCTAACGTTCAAAAGCATACATTTTCTAATTTCCCAGCATATTATTATTGTTTGTAAGTCATAACATGATATTCTTCATGTAATTGTGCGAAAATTACATTTTATTAATCAAAACTCTGTACATTTTTGTGAAAAGGAGTAAAAGGTTTCAGAGTTTTACTGCCTTTAGTGATTTTTTCTTTTGGAAACTGCAGTAATATGTAGTTATTGGTAAGTATTTCGTGTCTCGCTAAAAAGTGCACCCAGGTACGTAAATGCTATGAGACCAGGTAGGAATAATCTGGACTCGAGTGCAACTCACTGACTCATTGATCTGGTTTCGGTGGTTAACAGGTCACTAGAGGGGAAAGTTATCGCTTATTAATGACATAAACTTCAGCCTGTTTCCTACTCAAAGCTTTATTGTGGTTTCAAAAGGCTTGAATACTTCAATACCAAATCACTCAAAATGCATAAAAAAGAACATCAAGTTTTTGTTTCACACAGCCATTTTTTTAAAAGAAACACGCTTCCAAAGTGAGAAGCTCACAGCCAGATGAGAGAGAGGGGGTGAAACTGAAGCTCATGAGCACTCTATACTTAGGTAAATACTGCCTACTCTCTTCACTTCTGAAAGTATTACAGCATTATTTGTGGAAGAACACGCAAATACAACAAAAACCTCTTGAAGAAAGGACAACATTTATTCAGCTTTCAGAGGAAGTGGATTGAACCCAAGAAAACTGGATGTCCCTGTAGACCTTGTAGACTGAAACGACAACGTATTTAGAGACAAGGAGGTGAGGAGGACAATACACTCAGGACATTGTACTTAACACCCTGTCACCACCCTGCCTAAAATGTGACCTCTAATCTATGGGAAGACATTTGGAAGAGGATCTGGATATTGTCAGCCCGGCCCAAGGATAAAATGTGAAAACCCACCACCCTAAACCAAAACAACGATGTTTTTTCCAGCAAAGCCCAATCAAAATATTGTTTCGTGAAACTCGTTGTAGAACTGTTTTAATTAGCCTTAGTACTTACAACTAGTACAGCTGGTTGGAACGCAGCTTAATGTCCTGAAATTAACCTGGCTTAAGGGCCATTAAAAATGGCACCAACCCCAGTTAGTGAAAGCTGAATTACAGTAGCTTAACGGCTTATGTCCACTACTCAGGGGATGTCAGTACACTGACACTTATACACCTCACAGGCTTGTCCAGACATCATGGAATAAAGGTCAAGGGAGCACAATTGACTTAAAACCAACCTATTAGAGACAGGCCAATACTACTAATTGTGTTCTAAAATTCTCTCAACCACATCAAACTTTGTTAAGCAAGTAAAATCAATTTAGGCCATAATAACGCCTAGTTTCTAATCATACAAGTATCACATTTCCAGCTGAAATTTAAAAAAACTGTTTTGTGAGTTTATGTTTCAAATCAGGCTAAAATAATTTTCAGGATGGTTTAGCTAATGCACATTTAAGCAGAAGAAAAAACAGCTAATGCCTTAATACATACATACATGCATATGTATATATACATATTGTACACGCACGCGCACAGGCACATACTCCCGCACGCGCGCGCGCACGCACGCACACACAAACACACACACCACACACACATATCGATTTGATTTATTTTTAACATTTATATAGTGCTTTACACAATACAGATACTTTCAAAGCACCTTCAGAGTAATAAACATGAAAATAGCAGTGTTAAAATTCATCAATCATGACATACTCTTAGATTGACTACAACATTATACGGTTATTCAGGGAAAAGCATTAAGATGGTGTAGATGCCACCTGTCTGGCCGTTTATGTAGTGTCTATGTAAATAGCGAATTATCCAAGTTAATGCCAATAAAGTATGGAGTATGTCTCTTTTATGGAGACATAAAAGATTGGATGACTAGTCATTTCTTCTATTAAATTCAGATATTACTTACTGGACCAAAAACCTATACACCTAAGACTAATATAGTCTGCATTTAGAAGCTCAATTTAATCAAATTTAGATTAAGTTCAGAGTAACACTTTATTTCGGTAGTCCACTTTCGACATTTTGCTAACTATAAGTAACTTTGGAACTACATGTCAGCCAGCAATCATTAGATTATTAGTAGACTATCTGCTTAATATCTGCTCACACTTTATTTTGATTGTCCACTTTAGACATTCTACTGACTATAAATAACTTTACAAAATAAAGTATAATCCAAATATTAACTGATACTTTATATAACTCAATAAGGCTAGTCTTAGAGTGAACTTCTAGCATGGCATTTCTAGCATGGCCCTCAAACTCTTGGTTAACCTGCTTTCCAAGCCCAGCGGGAGAAGAGAAATAGAGCACATATTCTACTCTAAATTTGGCATCCAGGTTGCAGGCAGAGCTGTGCTGTGGTAAACCCTGCGTTGTGTTATGGAGAGGTTCTCCAGAAAAAGAAGCAGCTAGCAGCTGCATTTTCAACTTGATTATATGTTTAACTAAAATAGACAAGAGTGATATAAATGAACATCATGTCATGTTTTTTTCATCAATTTGAGTTGAATGCATTGAAAAATGTCATTGGTGTTGCTTTACAGATAACACAAAGATACTAGACAGCATTGTCAAAGGTTTTACTGCTATTTTGCAAATTTTTGCTATAAAGATTTTACAACCAGAACACACAACATTTTGTTCAGTGATCATTTGTAACAAGCTATCTACATTATTTTTTGTCGTTGCATCTTACTTATTCAATGTAAAATTGTTCTAAATGTCGCAAAGCTTCTTCATCACACCACAGCTGAACTCATTTCCAATCGTCTCAACAATCACAGCATTAGACAACCCTCAGCTAATCCCTGCTCCTCACAAAAAACTTAAAAGACCACAAAATTGTGGAGGGACAGAGCCAAGTCCACATTAAGCCTAAGTCTTACCGTTGGGCTTTTTTCCAAAGTGAGACAGAGGACCTGCCAAGGTGCTGTGTATTTCAACATACTTGCAACGGTTCCTTGATTCACTAGACTACACAATAAAACAGCAATCAGTGCTCCAGCATTCCTTCATTAGATGGTTACTCCTCCTTAATTATGTCCGAGACCTCCTCCAAGTTCATTTCGAAAAAAATAAATAAAAACAGAAGCCACAGCACAGGGAGTAACATTCCTCTCTACTGCCGACTTCAGCAGCGCACATCCAAGCAAAGTCATCCCCAAAGGCTTTTCATCTGAAAATGAGCTTAGCATCAGAACCAATTATATGGGTCTCCTGGCTGATAGGTGAGAGCAGTAATTTTCTTCTCTTCATTTGCTCTCCATTTGCTCTCGAAGCTGTTGTATAAGTGCACTCGATAACTCTCTCAAAGTCAAGGACAATAAAACGACAAAGAATAAAACATCAGTTATTGCGAGTCAAAGTGCTCTTCATTCAGGAATGAATGAACAGGCTTTTTAACAGATCCGCAGAAAGCCCCAGAGTCATAAATGTCATTCTTAACGCAGTTGATCCCTAAAGCACTGCCTTACTGAACAGAGCAAAACTATGCCACAGCCATGTCACCCTGCAGCCCAAGACTGATTGCCCACTGAAGCTAAGCAGGGTTGAGCTGGTCAGTACCTGGATGGGAGACCTCCGGTGAAAACTAGGTTGCTGTTGGAAGATGTATTAGTGAGACCAGCAGGGGGTGCTCACCCTGTGGTCTGTGTGGTTCCTAACGCCCCAGTATAGTGACGGGGACACTATACTGTCAAAAATCACAGTTTTTAGGATGAGACGTTAAACCGAGGTCCTGACTCTCTGTGGTAATTAAAAATCCCATGGCACTACTCGTAAAGAGTAGAGGTGTAACCCCGGTGTCCTCGCCAAATTCCCACCACTGGCCCTTGTAAATCGTGGCCTCCTAATAATCCCCATCCACTTGATTGGCTCTATGACTCTCTCTCCTCTCCACCTGTAGCTGGTGTGTGGTGAGCGCATACACTTGATTGGCTCTATGACTCTCTCTCCTCTCCACCTGTAGCTGGTGTGTGGTGAGCGCATTGGTGCCGTTGTGCTGTGGCTGCCGTTGCATCATCCAAGTGGATGCTGCACACGGGTGGTGGTTGTGAAGAGACCCCCCCCCCCCACATGATTGTAAAGCACTTAGGGTGTACAGCAATACGCACTAAAGTGCTATATAAATGCATCATTCATTCATTCATTCATTCATTCAAAACTAGGTTAAATTAAGTCAATATGCAAGCAATATTTCGTTTATAATGGATGTTCCGGGCTTTATTGTACAAAATTCATCATTCCAAATTATTATATAATAATGATAATTATTATAGTGTTCCTGTGGCTCAGTGGTAGAGCATTGCATTAGCAGTGCAAAGGTGGGTTCAATTCCCAGGGAACACACATACCGACAAAAAAATTATGTTCTAGGTTCTAGGTTCTTTATTATTCGTCACATACACAATCATACAGAGTATAATCAGTAGTGAAATGCAAGTAGAATTGAAGAAAAATACAGCATAACATGAGGAAAGTGTTGAAAACTCTGTTCTTCTAAAGTAGAAAACTCAGAAGAGAAGACCAGGAGACTTCGGATTGGATTGTCAGCAGAATTTCTTTATTCTATGACATGTCCTTGGTGTCTGTAGTCATCGAAAATCTCATTCTTAAGTAATTTACAGGTTGTCTTATAGGTATTTTTGGAGGAGGGACTTTTTTGAGGTGGAGACAAACATCAAACAAAGCAAGCCTCTGAGGGCAATAAACCTAACGAATCCACGTCTGGCAAGGGTTCTTTGAATCAACATCTGTTACCAGACTTCCCGTGGTTCTAATCTCATCAACATAATCAAATGCATAGACACTAATTCAATCAACCTAAAACGAATCCACGTCTGGCAGGGGTTCACACAAATCAACGTCTGGCAGTCAACATGACTTGATTGAGACAAAGCACAGTTATACATTGAGTCAGGACGTGGATAATAAGAATCTAAATTAAACCATTTAAATAGAATTTGTAATCTTTCAATTCCCCCTTTGAGAGTTCTAATAACTCTCACAAAATACAAATTTAGACACTTAAAAGTTAATTCTTGTAACTTGTAATCTGTTACAGGCACATAGTACATGTTCTGTGTTGCTTATATGTAATTGCATGCTGACACAGAAACAAAACATGCAATTAGGGTCCGTGAAGTTCTTACGGGTAATAATCTTTTCTGGTTGAACTGTCATTTCCTCGTGAGAGGCAGGCGTCATTTGCTGAATAAAAAACACTTGATACTAACAAGTTTCCGAACCATGAAGAATTATCTTCAGTCATCTGGTGTGATTTTGCTGAAAGATCAAGAGTACGAAAATCTTGATCATGTTGATGGATGACTGAAGTTCCCGTATGTGAGTCTCTGCGTTGTGTATTTTTTTCTTCTTTCTTTTCTCTTTCTTGTGTGATAGTTGGCTCGGCAATGGGTCTAGTTGTTTTCTAGAGGTTGTGGCTTCATCCGCAGGTGAGAAGGGTGGTGCATATGGATCTCAGGACAGCCATCAGGTGGTATCTGCACAGAGGAAGAAAGAAACACAAACAAGAGAGACCAACGGCACAGCGCAGTATTTGTAGAGTCTGCAAACATTAGGGTTGTATCCTCTGTTCAAAATGTAGTCTGCTATGGTTGTTCCTTCTTTCCCTATTTCTTAATTCCTGCGACACCTAAAGAACAGTGAGGAAAGGATGGACTAATGGAGGGGAAAGGCCTATGAGGAAATCTTCACCTCAGGGTTGGCCCCTGAAGCCTGTTGCTTTCGGTTCTTCCCTGGGCTCCTCACTGGTTCTTGTGTCTGTCCTATCCTATCCCTGCAGGGGGAGGAACAACCTTACAATGTGACACATGAGTCCAAGTTTTTCTTCCCTGACACAATACTGCAGCAGCTGTAATCAACATCACTTGATGTGGTCCGTACCACTTAGGCTCTAATGGCTTGTTTTTGAATGCCTTTATCATGACCCATTGACCTGGGACGATTGTGTGTCCACCTTCTGGTGGAGTCTGCCAACACGACTCAACTCTCTCTTTGGCACTCTCCACTGCCTTTGTGAGGTTTTCACAGTAAGCGATCAGGGCATCTGAAACAATGTGCACATCAGCATTTCTAAGATCAACCTGTCCTGATGCTTGTGGCCTATAGGGACAGTGAAGGTTCCACTTAATCTTCAACATTCTAGACACTTCCTTGACTACCTGTCCTGTGAAGTGGGTACCTTGATCTGAGTCAATGCAATCTGGTAATCCCCATCTGGGAATGAAATCAGTGACAAGACATTTAGCAGTATGTGCAGCTGTAGCACGCCCTGTTGGATAAGCTTCTACCCCTCTTGAGATCAATGTTCTTCTAAATTCAGTTAAATGTGTGTGTGCTGCCGGTAAACTCTGAGATAGTCTCTCTATATCTTTAGGACATAAAGCGTTGGCAACAGTTTGTATTTGCACAACAGAAGAATTGGGAGGAACACTATCAGTTTCCTCAACATTGACTGAATTTACAGGCACATCAGTTACTGATTGGAGAGCTACATCTGTTTCAGAGAATGCTTGTAAATCAGGGTAAATGTTATCAGGCTGATTAACTCCCACATCAGTTTTGGCTCCAGCTTTCTTGAGGTTCAATTTCTTAGTCAAAGTGGATATTCTAGCACGGAGTTCATCGTTCTGTTTCTCTAGCTCTGAATTACGCTGAGACTGTTGTGTAGCTAATGTTAAACTGAATTCTCTGTAACAACAGATAATGCCTTTCACATTGTTCTTACGAATACTTGCTCCTAGTACCTTTTTACACTCATCTACTGACCAAGTCTTGTCTGGATGAATCTCATATTTCAGCGTTAGTTCTTGTCTAACTTTTTCAGTGACTATTAGGTCCATTTGTTCCCCTAACAGTGTTTTGAATTCACTATCTGACCACAACGGAGTCGCAAGACCCATCTTTTCTGTGGTTGGAATCAGCCTAGCATTCATTCTAACCATTTGTAAGTTTCTTCGGTACCACACAAACAAAACAAACACTTCTCTGATCAACAGAGGGTACACTTGTTTTTTAGCACGTAAATGCCAAAAAAACCTTCCCTGCCTGAAACAACAGAGGATAACCAAAAATTAGCACGTAATGCTAACCTTCCCTGCCTGAAACAGAGGATAACTCATTTTTAGCACGTAATGCCCAAAATCTTCCCTGCCTGAAAGAACAGAGGATATATTTTCATCTCTAAAATAAAAACTTTAGAGGATAAACTCTTCCCTGCCTGAAACAGAGGATAAACGTCCCTGCCTACAAGAACAGAGGATAAACTCTTCCCTGCCTGAAAGAACAGAGGATAAACTTTCATCTCTAAAATAAAAAACTTTAGAGGATAAACTCTTCCCTGCCTGAAACAGAGGATCAACTTTCATCTCTAAAATAAAAAACTTTAGAGGATAAACTCTTCCCTGCCTGAAACAGAGGATACATTTAGTTAAACAAACCCTACAGATGTATGTTAACTCTTCTCTGACGGCACAGAGGATACACTGGTCTTAGGTTCTTTTGGATTAGAGACAGCACTCACCACAACCCTTGGTTGAGAGAAAAATTCAGTCTGGGAATCCTTGTTCAGCTTGAAGTTTCGCTGGATTCCAAAAGATGCAGATCTTTGTTTGAGCTTGAAGTTTTTCAGGTGAGGAAGCTGTAACTCTATCTGGGTCACGGCACCATCTGTTGAAAACTCTGTTCTTCTAAAGTAGAAAACTCAGAAGAGAAGACCAGGAGACTTCGGATTGGATTGTCAGCAGAATTTCTTTATTCTATGACATGTCCTTGGTGTCTGTAGTCATCGAAAATCTCATTCTTAAGTAATTTACAGGTTGTCTTATAGGTATTTTTGGAGGAGGGACTTTTTTGAGGTGGAGACAAACATCAAACAAAGCAAGCCTCTGAGGGCAATAAACCTAACGAATCCACGTCTGGCAAGGGTTCTTTGAATCAACATCTGTTACCAGACTTCCCGTGGTTCTAATCTCATCAACATAATCAAATGCATAGACACTAATTCAATCAACCTAAAACGAATCCACGTCTGGCAGGGGTTCACACAAATCAACGTCTGGCAGTCAACATGACTTGATTGAGACAAAGCACAGTTATACATTGAGTCAGGACGTGGATAATAAGAATCTAAATTAAACCATTTAAATAGAATTTGTAATCTTTCAAAAGGGAGGAGAAAAGAAATAACCCCCAGACTATGCTCCTTGGGGAGTACAGTGTGAGAACAGGAAAAACACCTCAGCAACACAAAACCTGAATGCACAGTAAGTCGCTTTGGATAAAAGCGTCTGGTAAATGCATAAATGTAAATGATAATGATTAGGGATGTCCCGATCAGGTTTTTTGTGCCCCCGATCCGAGTTATTTGATATTGAATATCTGCTGATATCGTGTCCAGATCCGATACTTGCATATGCCTAGTGTTTTATGCACAATTCAAGTGTGTTAAAGTTATTAAAATCAATCTAATGTATACAGAGTTTTACTGCGAGTAAAAGTAGTGGGTGCGAGTGCCAGCTTGGGACATCCATAATAATGATACGTGCCCACTTTTAACAATGAAATCAGTAGTGTGCAACAGTAAGAGTAAAAAAAGTAAAAATCCTATTTATTTTCCCTATGGGTGAAGACTGACCTATATACTTTTGTTGAAGCCATCAGCCCACATTGATACTTATTTTAAAAATTATATTATAACAGTGAAATTCCTGGTGAAAAAACTGCATTTCCCATGATTCTGCAGAGAACTCTCCATCAATCAGAGAATCAAGACGGGGACACTATACTGTCAAAAATTTGAGTTTTTAGGATGAGACGTTAAACCGAGGTCCTGACTCTCTGTGGTCATTAAAAATCCCATGGCACTACTCGTAAAGAGTAGAGGTGTAACCCCGGTGTCCTGGCCAAATTCCCCCCACTGGCCCTTGTAAATCGTGGCCTCCTAATAATCCCCATCCACTTGATTGGCTCTATGACTCTCTCTCCTCTCCACCTGTAGCTGGTGTGTGGTGAGCGTGTACACTTGATTGGCTCTATGTCTCTCTCTCCTCTCCACCTGTAGCTGGTGTGTGGTGAGCGCATACACTTGATTGGCTCTATGACTCTCTCTCCTCTCCACCTGTAGCTGGTGTGTGGTGAGAGCATACACTTGATTGTCTCTGACTCTCTCTCCTTTCCACCTGTAGCTGGTGTGTGGTGAGCGCATACACTTGATTGGCTCTATGACTCTCTCTCCTCTCCACCTGTAGCTGGTGTGTGGTGAGCGCATACACTTGATTGTCTCTGACTCTCTCTCCTCTCCACCTGTAGCTGGTGTGTGGTGAGCGCATACACTTGATTGGCTCTATGACTCTCTCTCCTCTCCACCTGTAGCTGGTGTGTGGTGAGCGCATACACTTGATTGACTCTATGACTCTCTCTCCTCTCCACCTGTAGCTGGTGTGTGGTGAGCGCATACACTTGATTGGCTCTATGACTCTCTCTCCTCTCCACCTGTAGCTGGTGTGTGGTGAGCGCATACACTTGATTGGCTCTATGACTCTCTCTCCTCTCCACCTGTAGCTGGTGTGTGGTGAGCGCATACACTTGATTGGCTCTATGACTCTCTCTCCTCTCCACCTGTAGCTGGTGTGTGGTGAGCGCATACACTTGATTGGCTCTATGACTCTCTCTCCTCTCCACTTGTAGCTGGTGTGTGGTGTGTGTGCATACACTTGATTGGCTCTATGACTCTCTCTCCTCTCCACCTGTAGCTGGTGTGTGGTGAGCGCATTGGTGCCGTTGTGCTGTGGCTGCCGTTGCATCATCCAAGTGGATGCTGCACACGGGTGGTGGTTGTGAAGAGACCCCCCCCCACATGATTGTAAAGCACTTTGGGTGTACAGCAATACGCACTAAAGCGCTATATAAATGCATTCATTCATTAATTCATTCATTCATTCATTCAAAACTAGGTTAAATTAAGTCAATATGCAAGCAATATTTCGTTTATAATGGATATTATTGTACAAAATTCATCATTCCAAATTATTATATAATAATGATAATTATTATAGTGTTCCTGTGGCTCAGTGGTAGAGCATTGCATTAGCAGCGCAAAGGTGGGTTCAATTCCCAGGGAACACACATACTGACAAAAAAATTATAACTTAGGTTCTAGGTTCTAGGTTCTTTATTATTCGTCACATACACAATCATACAGAGTATAATCAGTAGTGAAATGCAAGTAGAATTGAAGAAAAATACAGCATAACATGAGGAAAGTGAGGAGAAAAGAAATAACCCCCAGACTATGCTCCTTGGGGAGTACAGTGTGAGAACAGGAAAAACACCTCAGCAACACAAAACCTGAATGCACAGTAAGTCGCTTTGGATAAAAGCGTCTGGTAAATGCATAAATGTAAATGATAATGATTAGGGATGTCCCGATCAGGTTTTCTGTGCCCCCGATCCGAGTCATTTGATATTGAATATCTGCTGATATCGTGTCCAGATCCGATACTTGCATATGCCTAGTGTTTTATGCACAATTCAAGTGTGTTAAAGTTATTAAAATCAGTCTAATGTATACAGAGTTTTGCTGCGTGTAAAAGTAGTGGGTGCGAGTGCCAGCTTGGGACATCCATAATGATACGTGCCCACTTTTAACAATGAAATCAGTAGTGTGCAACAGTAAGAGTAAAAAAAGTAAAAATCCTATTTATTTTCCCTATGGGTGAAGACTGACCTATATACTTTTGTTGAAGCCATCAGCCCACATTGATACTTATTTAAAAAATTATATTATAACAGTGAAATTCCTGGTGAAAAACTGCATTTCCCATGATTCTGCAGAGAACTCTCCATCAATCAGAGAATCAAGATAAACAAATTGCACCAGAAGAGCTCTTTAGTGCTTTAACACTTCCATGAAGTAAATTACACAATCAATGCATCCTCTCTACACTCTCAAACTAACGAAATATTTGTACATATACTCCTATTTTCAAATAAAACATTTGTAATGCTTCATGGGATTGTAGTTATATCGGTCACACTTTATTTTAAGGTCCAATTCTTGCTATTAATAAACATTAACTATGATGTTTGCCTCAATACACTCTTAATCTGCTGCTTATTTTTAGTTAATAAGGTAGTTGTTAAGGTTAGGTATTGAGTAGGATTATGGATGTAGAATATGGTCATGCAGAATAGGTGCTTTATAAATACTAATAAACAGCCAATATGTTAACAACAGGTAAGCTACCGTTCTTTCCCTCACTAAAGATATTTAATGCATAGTTTTGTATCTTTGTATTTTATCAAATTTTCAAATATGTTTTTGCTTCAATTTGAAGTTTGTAATGTTGGTGTTCTCCTCGTGGCTGGCTGGTTTGGTTCATGGCTTTAACAGAGACTTTTTTTTTAAATCCCAGTGGGAAAATGAATGGGAAAATACTTCTGAAACCAAGGCCGCAAGGTGTCTGTGCCCAAAGTGGGTGGGCAAAGACACACTCTCTTATCAATTGGATGAAACCAAGCTCCGCCCTACATATTTTGTCATTCCAAAGTCAAATGGGTAGCAAACAGAGTTTTATTTCCAAAAGTCTCTTCAATTTGAACTGGTAAGAATGTTAACCATCCATTCAAGCCTCCACAAAATAACAGGCCAAAACATCTCATAATTTCTCTATTGAGTTCTTTGCAGTTTAATATATTACACCCTGAAGCTCATAAACAGCCAATGCTGGGGTCCTTCCAACATGTTGGTCATTCTGAACTGTGGATTCTTGTAAGCGTGATCAGGAGCTGTTTTCTTAACAAATGAACTCATTAATGCATCCATGTAATGATGCATCGTGAAAGATCAGGACAGTTTATCTCTCTGGCGTATCTGACTGGCAGCAGATATCCTTCTGTATGTCTGTCGAGCACCAGTCGGCTCGTCCTTGCCAAATGCGACCCAGATTCACGCAGCGAAGCTGACACACTTTCTGTCCTTTTCCAGGAATCTAACAGCAAAAAGTCCTTTTAGTTTCATCTAATTTTGGGCATCTCTTTCCAAGCTAGCTGGCTATCAACAGGAATGATTTCCCCTCAACATTCAGCATTTCATATTGAGTAAACAGTTGTCATGCACACTTTTGGTAAATAAAAAATACTGTACAGTGCAGCTGCAGGATTTTTCTCCTTTTCCAGTTATTCCTCTGGCATTACTGAAACCAGCTGTCTTTTAACTCCATGACAAACGTCGACGGGAGGAAGCAGCTGATTTGTTTGTGCTTTCAGCACAATGTGAGAGGTCAAGCCAGACAGGAAAAACCCAAAACCATTCCAAGGACAAACCCTGAACAACTCAATCAAGGGCCAAAGGAAACAGCACCATATTCGTGCCATTACATGTAAAATGCTTTGGCTTGGAGAGAGCCTTGGAGTTAATGATAGCTCTTTGGCTTCTTTCAGAGAAGAGGATTTGGATAATGTTGTTCTTCACCCAGATGTTTGCTGGTAAGGTTTTCCAGGTCATTTTTGGTTTCCTTTAATTAATATTTCTCTTATTGCTTATGTTGCTGAGTGAGCACAGTATCACAACATGAGCTTATAGCAACAACCATATTCAACATAATAGAGTAAACTTTTAATGCACTAATTGTATGGCGTTATAATTATTAACAGGAGACGTTTGTCAGGTCAGGACTGTAGTTATTATGTCTATGCCTGGTTGTGGGCATAACTGAAGGCCATGTGCTCAGGTTTTCTTTCTTGGAGATTTTCTCCAAGAGAATATAAAGTACTAAATAAAAAGGAGACTTATGAATTGGAATGAAAAGCCTGTAGAAAAGCATTTGTAGATGTTTTGTCAATCAAGACATACAAGCAAAACGTGATGCTTATCAGCTCCCTGGGCTTATTTAAAGCTCTGGAAATAGCATATTTTGCTTTTAAGTGGTAATAATTTAAGTATACAGTTCATATCTGAGGGCACTGAACCTAAACGGAAACTTTTACTTAATCTATTTTTGCTGTTACTGCAGCCTGTGCATTCCTGACTATCTGAAAGTAGGTTTAATCTAATCTTTGCTGATATATCCATAAGATAAGTTATTCAACATTTGCAAAGACTGTAATGTTCCCACCTCCTTAAGAACAATAAACCCTCTTGCCTGAATGACTATTGTCCTGTTGCCCTCACATCAATAGTCATGAAGGTTTTTGAGAGACTTTTAAATAATCACATTTGCTCCATCTCAGTTACTTTGGATCCTCTTCAGTTTGCTTATCGCCCAACTAGATCTACCGACGATGCCATCTCTCACGTCCTGTACTCTTCCCTCAAAAACATTGACAGCAACAATGGAACTATGTCAGGCTGACTTTGACTTCATTGACTTTAGCTCAGCTTTCATTACTATACTCCCCATCAAGCAAACTTTTAAACTCACAGACCTCTGCCTAAACTCTTCGCTCTGTGACTGCATTCAAGATTTTCTCACCGGCAGACCTCAAGTGGTGAAAATGGGCCAATTCACCTCCAACTCCATCACCCTGAACATAGGAGCCCCACAGGGCTGTGTCCTGAGCCCCCTGCTCTACTCTCTCTACACACACGACTGCGTGTACTCTCACAGCTCCACTTCTATTATTAAATTTGCTGATGATACTGTGGTTCTGGGCCTCATTTCCAACGATGACGAGGCTGCATACTTGGATGAGGTAGAGAGACTTACATCATGGTGCCAGGACAACTGTCTCTCTCTGAGCAAAACTAAAGAGCTGATCGTGGACTTCAGGAAGAGACAGCAGCGGCCCTACACCCCTCTTATGATCAGTGGGACCCCTGTCTCCGAGGACCTGACATGGACTACACACATTCAGACACAGGTCAAGAAAGCCAGGCAAAGACTGTATCATCTGCGACAGCTGAGGAAAGTCAGGGTCTCACCAGCTATCCTGAAAATGTTCTATTCAGGGGCCATAGAAAGTGTACTGAAAGTGCATCTCAGTGTGGTATGGCAACTCCTCAAATCAGGACTGCAAAGCTCTGCAGAGAGTCGTGCGCTTAGCTGAGCGCATCTCAGGGTCTGCTCTCCCCTCTCTGCAGGACATCTACTTCAAACGCTGCAAAAGCAGAGCTGCTAAAATAACCAAGGACTCAAATCACCCCGGTAACCGTCTCTTCTTTTTACTGCCATCTGGTAAGCGATTCAGGAGCATGATGGCAAAAACTCAGAGACTGGGGAGGAGCTTCTTCCCTCCGGCCATCAGGCTCCTAAACTCAAACTCAGTCTCATAACATCAACATGACTCCATTTAATAATCAGTAAGATATTAATTTCTCTCCATCATCCGTATTGCTGCTATGTAAATACCATGTAAAATACTATGTAAAAAATATGCAAAATATATGTTTGCACGTTCTTTTTGCACATCCCTGCTTATATTATTAAGTCTACAGTATACTGTCCTGCACATTATTTTATTGCACATTTTATTTTATATTTTATTATTTCCAATTGTTACTTTTTATTTTCTTCTTCGTTTCCCCCCACCGTAAGTTGTGAGGAGCACGAGGAACACTATTTGACACAATGATGCAGCCTGTGTCACTGTCACGCACAGGAAGGAGAGGCACAAGGTAAGTTCAGGTAATCCGAGCTCTTTTATTTAACACAAACAGAAAGAGTACTCAAACAGGTGGGATCCAACAGAAATGACCATATAGAGCTCACAAAGAGGAAGATAACAGTTCTTATCTGGTTCTTGTAGGAAAGGTACATTGGAGGATCAGGATTCCAACAGGTAAGGAAGCAGGTAAAGGATAGCGTACAACCTCGAGACCAGCCGACGAGGGAATGAGGTGAGCAGGCTTATATGAGGACTAGGAAGTGGATACAGGTGGTGGTAATTAGTAATCTGGTGATTGTGATCTGGTGTGTGTGGATAGCGTGGTCGGTGAGTCAGTGACAGTACCCCCTCCCCCACGGGCGACTCCTGGCGCCCGCGATCGACGGCGAGGACGACCGCGCCCCCTGGGAGCCGGTCGATCTGGGTGGACCTGATGGAAGTCTGTGATGAGTGATGGATCCAGGATATCATCTCTGTCCACCCATGATCTTTCCTCGGGACCGTATCCCTCCCAATCCACGAGGTATTGGAGACGGCCGCCCCGCCGTCGGGAGTCTAAGATGTCTTTGACTCGGTAGATGGTTTCGTTGGTGTCAACTTCGGGGGGAGGAGTAAAGTATAATAAATCTAATTAACCTTTTAAATAAAGGTAATCTTTAATTCCCCTTTGGATTTCTAATCCCTCCAAAATCTTTTAACCCTTAAAAGAACGGGAAAAGGAAATTGACACAATTTACTTTTTTTGCTAAGGTTTGCAGGCAGACCGGAAACCCTGCTTGGGTGGGAAGGTTCTTCCGGGAAAAAACCTGAACTGCATTTCCTTGAAATATTTGTAATAAAAAACAATTGATACTAAAATTTCGAACCATGGATTTTTCATCATTTGGTTGAATTTGCTGAAAGATCAAGGGTACGAAAACAAGTTATAGACGAATTGTAAAGGTTTCTGCTTTTTGTAATTTTTTTCTTTTTCCCCCCTTTTGTTAGTTGTCAATGTCAGTTTCTACATAATTTTTTGTCGTTGCATCTTACTTATTCAATGTAAAATTGTTCTAAATGTCGCAAAGTTCTTCATCACACCACAGCTGAACTCATTTCCAATCGTCTCAACAATCACAGCATTAGACAACCCTCAGCTAATCCCTGCTCCTCACAAAAAACTTAAAAGACCACAAAATTGTGGAGGGACAGAGCCAAGTCCACATTAAGCCTAAGTCTTACCTTTGGGCTTTTTTCCAAAGTGAGACAGAGGACCTGCCAAGGTGCTGTGTATTTCAACATACTTGCAACGGTTCCTTGATTCACTAGACTACACAATAAAACAGCAATCAGTGCTCCAGCATTCCTTCATTAGATGGTTACTCCTCCTTAATTATGTCCGAGACCTCCTCCAAGTTCATTTGGAAAAAAATAAATAAAAACAGAAGCCACAGCACAGGGAGTAACATTCCTCTCTACTGCCGACTTCAGCAGCGCACATCCAAGCAAAGTCATCCCCAAAGGCTTTTCATCTGAAAATGAGCTTAGCATCAGAACCAATTATATGGGTCTCCTGGCTGATAGGTGAGAGCAGTAATTTTCTTCTCTTCATTTGCTCTCCATTTGCTCTCGAAGCTGTTGTATAAGTGCACTCGATAACTCTCTCAAAGTCAAGGACAATAAAACGACAAAGAATAAAACATCAGTTATTGCGAGTCAAAGTGCTCTTCATTCAGGAATGAATGAACAGGCTTTTTAACAGAACCGCAGAAAGCCCCAGAGTCATAAATGTAATTCTTAACGCAGTTGATCCCTAAAGCACTGCCTTACTGAACAGAGCAAAACTATGCCACAGCCATGTCACCCTGCAGCCCAAGACTGATTGCCCACTGAAGCTAAGCAGGGTTGAGCTGGTCAGTACCTGGATGGGAGACCTCCTGAGAAAACTATGGTTGCTGCTGGAAGAGGTGTTAGTGAGACCAGCAGGGGGTGCTCACCCTGTGGTCTGTGTGGTTCCTAACGCCCCAGTATAGTGACGGGGACACTATACTGTCAAAAATTTGAGTTTTTAGGATGAGACGTTAAACCGAGGTCCTGACTCTCTGTGGTCATTAAAAATCCCATGGCACTACTCGTAAAGAGTAGAGGTGTAACCCCGGTGTCCTGGCCAAATTCCCTCCACTGGCCCTTGTAAATCGTGGCCTCCTAATAATCCCCATCCACTTGATTGGCTCTATGACTCTCTCTCCTCTCCACCTGTAGCTGGTGTGTGGTGAGCGTGTACACTTGATTGGCTCTATGTCTCTCTCTCCTCTCCACCTGTAGCTGGTGTGTGGTGAGCGCATACACTTGATTGGCTCTATGACTCTCTCTCCTCTCCACCTGTCAGCTGGTGTGTGGTGAGAGCATATTCACTTGATTGTCTACTTTGACTCTCTCGTCCTTTTCCACCTGTAGCTGGTGTGATGCAGTGAGCGCATACCACTTGATTGGCTCTGATGACTCTCTCTCCTCTACCACCTGTAGCTGGTGTGTGGTGCAGCGACATACAACTTGATTGTCTCTGACGTCTCTCTTTTTCCTCATCCAAAAACCTGTAGCTGGTGTAAGTGGTGAGCGCATACACTTGATTGCTCTATGACTACTCTCTCCTCTCCACCTGTAGCTGGTGTGTGGTGAGCGCATACACTTGATTGACTCTATGACTCAAATCTCTCCTCTCCACCTGTAGACTGGTGTGTGGTGAGCGCAAATACAACTTTGATTGGCTCTATGACTCTCTCTCCTCTCCACCTGTAGCTGGTGTAAGTGGTGAGCGCATACAACTTGATTGGCTCTATGACTCTCTCTCCTCTCCACCTGTAGCTGGTGTGATGGTGAGCGCATAACAAAACTTTAGATTGGCTCTATGAACTCTCTCTCCTCTCCACCTGTAAGCTGAGTGATCAACTGGTGATCTCTAAAATAACAAAACTTTAGATTGGCTCTATGACTCTCTCTCCTCTCCACTTGTAAGCTGAGTGATACATGGTGTAGTGTAAACAATACCCTACAGATGTATGCTCTATGACTCTCTCTGACGGCTCAGAGGATCCACCTGTAGTCTTAGGTTCTTTTGGATTAGAGACAGCACTCACCACAACCCTTGGTTGCAGAAAAATTCAGTGCTGTGGAATCCTTGTTCAGCTTGCATTCGCTGGATTCCAAAAGGATGCTGCATCTTTGTTTGAGCTTGAAGTTTTTCAGGTGAAGGAAGCTGTAACTCTATCTGGGTCACGGCACCCATCATGATTGTAAAGCACTTTGGGTGTACTAGCAAGTACGCAAACTCAGAAGCGCTATATACCAGGATGCACTTCGGATTGGATTGTCATTCAGAATTTCATTCATTCTATGACATGTCAACTTGGTGTAAATGTAAGTCATCGAATAATCTCATTCTTAAGTAATTTACAGGTTGTATAATAGGTATTTTTGGAGGAGGGACTTTTTTGAGGTGAGACAAACATTCAAACATTCCAAGCCTCTGAGGGCATATAAACCTAATGATAATCCACGTCTGGCATAGGTGTTCCTGTGAATCAGTGGTAGAGCATCTGCATTAGCAGACTTCAAAGGTGGGTTCTAATTCCTCAGGGAACATACATCAAATGCATAGACACTAATTCAATCAACCTAAAACGAATCCTAGGTCTAGGTTCTAGGGGTTCACACAAATCAACGTCTGGCAGTCAACATGACTTGATTGAGATCAATAGCAGAGTTATACATTGAGTCAGGACGTGGATAATAAGCAATCTAGAATTGAAGACCATTTAAATAGAGCATTTGTAATCTTTCAGGAAAGGTGAGGAGAAAAGAAATAACCCCCAGACTATGCTCCTTGGGGAGTACAGTGTGAGAACAGGAAAAACACCTCAGCAACACAAAACCTGAATGCACAGTAAGTCGCTTTGGATAAAAGCGTCTGGTAAATGCATAAATGTAAATGATAATGATTAGGGATGTCCCGATCAGGTTTTCTTGTGCCCCCGATCCGAGTTATTTGATATTGAATATCTGCTGATATCGTGTCCAGATCCGATACTTGCATATGCCTAGTGTTTTATGCACAATTCAAGTGTGTTAAAGTTATTAAAATCAATCTAATGTATACAGAGTTTTGCTGCGAGTAAAAGTAGTGGGTGCGAGTGCCAGCTTGGGACATCCATAATAATGATACGTGCCCACTTTTAACAATGAAATCAGTAGTGTGCAACAGTAAGAGTAAAAAAAGTAAAAATCCTATTTATTTTCCCTATGGGTGAAGACTGACCTATATACTTTTGTTGAAGCCATCAGCCCACATTGATACTTATTTAAAAAATTATATTATAACAGTGAAATTCCTGGTGAAAAAACTGCATTTCCCATGATTCTGCAGAGAACTCTCCATCAATCAGAGAATCAAGACAAACAAATTGCACCAGAAGAGCTCTTTAGTGCTTTAACACTTCCATGAAGTAAATTACACAATCAATGCATCCTCTCTACACTCTCAAACTAACGAAATATTTGTACATATACTCCTATTTTCAATAAAACATTTGTAATGCTTCATGGGATTGTAGTTCTTTCGGTCACACCTATATTTTAAGGTCCAATTCTTGCTATTAATAAACATTAACTATGATGTTTGCCTCAATACACTCTTAATCTGCTGCTTATTTGTAGTTAATAAGGTAGTTGTTAAGTTTAGGTATTGAGTAGGATTATGGATATAGAATATGGTCATGCAGAATATGTGCTTTATAAATACTAATAAACAGCCAATATGTTAACAACAGGTATGCAAATAAGCAACTAGTTAATAGTGAGAATTGTTCCCTATGCTAAAGTGTTACCGTTCTTTCCCTCAATAAAGATATTTAATGCACAGTTTTGTATCTTTGTATATTATCAAATTTTCAAATATGTTTTTGCTTCAATTTGAAGTTTGTAATGTTGGTGTTCTCCTCGTGGCTGGCTGGTTTGGTTCATGGCTTTAACAGAGACTTTTTTTTAAATCCCAGTGGGAAAATGAATGGGAAAATACTTCTGAAACCAAGGCCGCAAGGTGTCTGTGCCCAAAGTGGGTGGGCAAAGACACACTCTCTTATCAATTGGATGAAACCAAGCTCCGCCCTACATATTTTGTCATTCCAAAGTCAAATGGGTAGCAAACAGAGTTTTATTTCCAAAAGTCTCTTCAATTTGAACTGGTAAGAATGTTAACCATCCATTCAAGCCTCCACAAAATAACAGGCCAAAACATCTCATAATTTCTCTATTGAGTTCTTTGCAGTTTAATATATTACACCCTGAAGTTCATAAACAGCCAATGCTGGGGTCCTTCCAATATGTTGGTCATTCTGAACTGTGGATTCTTGTAAGCGTGATCAGGAGCTGTTTTCTTAACAAATGAACTCATTAATGCATCCATGTAATGATGCATCGTGAAAGATCAGGGCAGTTTATCTCTCTGGCGTATTTGACTGGCAGCAGAGATCGTTCTGTATGTCTGTCGAGCACCAGTCGGCTCGTCCTTGCCAAATGCAACCCAGATTCACGCAGCGAAGCTGACACACTTTCTGTCCTTTTCCAGGAATCTAACAGCAAAAAGTCCTTTTAGTTTCATCTAATTTTGGGCATCTCTTTCCAAGCTAGCTGGCTATCAACAGGAATTATTTCCCCTCAACATTCAGCATTTCATATTGAGTAAACAGTTGTCATGCACACTTTTGGTAAATAAAAAATACTGTACAGTGCAGCTGCAGGATTTTTCTCCTTTTCCAGTTTTTCCTCTGGCAATACTGAAACCTGTTGTCTTTTAACTCCATGACAAACGTAGACGGGAGGAAGCAGCTGATTTGTTTGTGCTTTCAGCACAATGTGAGAGGTCAAGCCAGACAGGAAAAACCCAAAACCATTCCAAGGACAAACCCTGAACAACTCAATCAAGGGCCAAAGGAAACAGCACCATATTCGTGCCATTACATGTAAAATGCTTTGGCTTGGAGAGAGCCTTGGAGTTAATGATAGCTCTTTAGCTTCTTTCAGAGAAGAGGATTTGGATAATGTTGTTCTTCACCCAGATGTTTGCTGGTAAGGTTTTCCAGGTCATTTTTGGTTTCCTTTAATTAATATGTCTCTTATTGCTTATGTTGCTGAGTGAGCACAGTATCACAACATGAGCTTATAGCAACAACCATATTCAACATAATAGAGTAAACTTTTAATGCACTAATTGTATGGCGTTAGAATTATTAACAGGAGACGTTTGTCAGGTCAGGACTGTAGTTATTATGTCTATGCCTGGTTGTGGGCATAACTGAAGGCCATGTGCTCAGGTTTTCTTTCTTGGAGATTTTCTCCAAGAGAATATAAAGTACTAAATAAAAAGGAGACTTATGAATTTGAATGAAAAGCCTGTAGAAAAGCATTTGTAGATGTTTTGTCAATCTGGAAGACATACAAGCAAAACGTGATGCTTATCAGCTCTCTTTTAAAGCTCTGGAAATAGCATATTTTGCTTTTAAGTGGTAATTTAAGTATACAGTTCATATCTCAGGCCACTGAAACTAAATTGAAACTTTTACTTAATCCATTATTGCTGTTAATGCAGCATGTGCATTCCTGACTATCTGAAAGTAGGTTTAATCTAATCTTTGCTGATTTATCCATTAAAAAAAGTTATTCAACATTTACAAAAGACTGTAATTCTTCATATGGTTTCTTTTGATCTTGTATTAATTTTATTTTTTTTGGGGGGGGGGGGGGGGGGGGGGGGGGGAGGGGGGGAATTTATGTCTGTATTGCAGGTGTGCTTTAAGGATAAGGCAAACCCAGAATGCACTGAGGCAGACTCAGGCAAAAAATCCAACCAAGATGGCTTAATTAAAATAAACATATATATAATTAACTAAATTCTCAAAGGTGTTGGGAAAAGAAATGTAATAAAAAATTGAATTGCAATTGGTAACACTTTAGTTTAGGGACCAATTCTCACTATTAACTAGCTGTTTATTAGCATGACTATTACTAGCACAGTTGTGGTTTTAGTACTTATAAAGCACATATTAATGTCTTATTCAACATGACCATATTTTAGATCCTACCTGAACTTAACAACAAACTTACTAACTATTAATACACAGCGAATTAGGAGTTTGTTGAGTTCGTGTTGATAGGTAATAGTGAGAATTGGTCCCCAAACTAAAGTCATACCTACAATTTTAGTGTGTACTATTATTGTGCTTATTCTAGTATCAGGCTGTTAGCTTAGCAACATGTTACACCACCTCTATTGAAATAAGTTGTGAGGAGCACGAGCAACACTATTTGACACAGTGATGCTGCCTGTGTCACTCACTAATGAGGTGCCATCTCAGAAAGGATGTTGCCTTAGAAGGCAGCTGCATGTGCAGACAGTCTAGAGCCAAAGCATGTCATTTCTGCTATTCAAAGGCCTTTGCACTAAACTATTATCTTGAAGTACCCCCTGGGATTATAAGGTAGTATTTTAATAATTTTAAACATATTTGCTTGTTCACTGTTCTCTTATCAGTCAATTAATGGTCACATGATATGCAGGTACAATTTTAGTGTTTTATTTTTAAATATTTATTTTAATTTGACAGTTTTATTATTGAATTATATTATCATTTAATTAATTATTGTGTATTATTTATTATTATTACATTTTCACATTTCATTAATTCATTAATTAATTATTTTATAATTCAATTATTAGCTTTTTAACAAACTCACAACCCTCATGCAGTTCTGTAATTAGTCTTATCTACTAAAACATTAATTTCCTAAAACAGTACAGTTTCTAGATAAACAAAACAAAAACAACAACAAAAAAGTGCATCTCAAAAGAACCAAAAGTCTGTACCATTCTATCTGGTTACAAATGTGCATTAAAAGTGTTCCTTTATATGAGTATTCAAAAATAAAAACAATCCACCTACCAAAAAAGCAGAAAATATCATCCAAAATGAAACCATGCTGGCAGTATTTCTTGTGGATCTGTTGATTTAACTGGGAAACTCACTAAGATGGACTCTACGCTGGCAACAGTCATGGCAACATGGGTCTCGCTCGCTCGCTCTCTTTATGAACAGGCAGCTCAACAAAAGGCTGAATGCTGGGGGGACATGAAAAGAAAGACTGTGCATGAGATTCTAAAGACACAACCCGGCTCAGAATCACAGCATTTGCATCCGCTTATAGACATCATACACACTGCAATGCAATCAAACGTAATACTGCCAGTTAATGTGTAAAGCCTATATAAAACAGCTATGTTATGAGGCATTATATAAGCAATACAAACAGAAAACCACACATATTTTCCACTATGCACACTGGAATCAGTTTCACTGAGAAGTGCAAACTGAGGGCCGCATGAGGAGGAAGGGTTCTTGTTAGTGCACATTCAGGGCTTTTGGGGTGTTTTATGTGCTGTGGTCAGCATGGTGCACTCCTAGCACAACACACCCCCTTTAAAATCAACATGAAATGCTGTTCGCAACCTGTTTTACTTTCAAAATCCAATGTATGGTCAAGTGAAAGCATATTCTGTTGGAAAGAAAAGTAGGATCATGGATCATGAAAAGTGGGTGTTAACTTCCAAAAACGGAGCCAGTTGTTTAAGAGGCACTCCAGGTTATTACACTGTGATACAAAACTTAGTCAAACAAAGAGAAAAAAAGCCATGCAGAGACACACTGATTCACTAAAATGAACAGGTATTTTAATGCCCCATACTCTGTTTGTTAGCCGTCATGATGCTTGCCATGGAACATTGACAGGAGGCTTAATTGTGATGCTAAGTAATGGAGATTAGCTTCTTTTCCCACAGTGCACTGCACCTCTCCCCTTCCACTCATTATATGGCACACATGTGTTGCTATGGTTTTGATCAGAGCCCTATTAGAAGCTGATGATGAGTTTTGCTCTGATCTGGATGGCAGGTGTGAATGAAAGTGCTCGATGAGAGACGCAGTGAATGTCCAGCTTGAGTTCAATCAAAGCACATGCTCAGGTTCTTTCACTCATCTGTTTGTACAGGTGTGTAAACACATGCAATCAACAATGCACGCATTGTTACATGTTATTTTTCCAATCCATCCTGTCAGTGGATTACAATGAGTGCCGCATATTCTAATTCTTCACTCCAAACAACTTACACAGTCTTACTCACTGAAACACAACACTGGGACTCAATTCTACATCCATTGCATCTGAAACAGGGATAAGCCAGCAAATAAGTGACTGATTCGGAAGCCCATAATAACTGATTTGGAAGAGCTGATTTGTGTATCAATCAAAAGCTACACGAGAGATTCTAAAACAGCATCGCATCAATCCTTCACAGAAAACTGAAATCCATAATGCATTATCAAAAAGCAACCAATAAATCACGATAAAGCAACTGACAAATTCTAGTAAAGATGGTGGACAAATCAGGAGAAATGTAAGCTAATATTTAAGCCAATAATGTAATATTTAAGCCAATAACTAATACTTATAAAATGTAAACAAACAACATATTTGTCTAATATTTGTATGCACTATGGTTATTCGAGTATTGCATTGAGTGGTCCTGTTTGCATGAGTTTTCTATGCTCCACAATTCTCTTACGAGGTTTCTGTGACTTATAGAGATAATTGCCTATTAATTATTCATTTAAAAATATTACAATAAACATTCATAAATATTATCTAGTTTAATAATTATAATGTTTATTCATAAAACATTACATGTTATCATTAATCATGACACTAGTTTAAAGTTCAGAGAAAAGCTTTAGCATCATTAATATGTTAATAATTAAAGCCTTTATGCAAAATGCATTATAAAGGTATTCATCATGTGTGTTGTAATGCATTATATATTTTCATGAATAATCGTTCACAAAGTTATGTATTATAATTAGTGCTGTCAAACGATTAATTGCGAAAATAAAATTATTTAAATACATTTTATTTATTCCAAAATAAAAGTTTTAGTTTACATAATATATGCATGTGTACTGTGTATATTTATTATGTATATATAAATACAAACACATGCATGTGAATATTTTGAAAATATTTACATTTATATACATTTATATATTTATATTCTTATATTTTATATTACAAATATTAACATATTTTTCTTAAATATATACATACATGTGTTTGTATTTATATATATAATAAATATACACAGTATGTAAACCAAAAACTTTTTTTGGATGCAATTAATCGTTTGACAGAACTAATTATAATATCTGAAGGTTTGTTTGTCATGCATTTTAATGGTGTAAAAATAAACAGTTAAGTATAATAATATATTCCAATATGCAATGAGATCATACAATGCATTATAAAGTGCATTATAAAGTATAATTAATACAATAAAATTACTTTTTTAATGCATTATATATGAAGGCTTTAAGTGTGACCATTAATATTACCAGGCACCACTTTGTTTGATAGCTTGCTAATTAATGCAATATCATTCAAACATTTTCAACTGTAACTGAAGTGTCTAAACACTTTAGATCCTCTTTACACATCCATCCTCATAAGCAAACTGTATATCTATCTATGAAATATTTACTTTAATGGAATTTCCATCATCAACATTTTATTCTAGATGTGTCAGGTTTCGCCTACGGTGGCAGAGATGAGGAGATGAAGGAGCGCTGAGACCAAGGGAATTAACATAAACAGTCTTTATTCATACATGTCCCGGATCATACGGAACAGGCAGGAACACACACACGTAGGACGCGTACATATCCCGGAGCACACGGAACAGGCAGGAACACACACACGTAGGACGCGTACATATCCCGGAGCACACGGAACAGTCACATGTAGGACGAGGGGTAGACATACAATACCAGATGTTGGAGACAGGGAAACACCGGGCTAAGGAACACTAGGAAATCAAACGAGGAAGAACTGAAACAGGTGAGGAGTAATTAAACACAGACAGAGACTAATGAACTAATAATGAAAACAGGAACAGGAAGGACCATATATGGGGCACAAGAGGGAGGGAAACACTAGACATGTCTGACAAGATGAATGCGACCCTTACCTGTAATGCCATTAAAGTCCCAGTGTGATGCCTTAGACATGACCTGGTTAAATCAGTGGCACATATTGATTAATCCCGTTTGCGTGAGGCTATCGACTTCTGAACGTAACTCCTAACCGCGACCCGGCTTTCATCAGAGTCAGTGCACAGCGACAGCATGGCAAACTCAATCAGCTGCTGTCTGCCCCGGGCTGCCTTCACCACACCGAACACAGCAGCGGTCTCTCATGCAGACGCAAAGACAGAGCTGTGAGAAATAAATAGTGTCCCTGGTTCTTGTGTGAGCGTAACGTGCAACAGACAGATAATCACCGCATCCCACAATCCTATTTCCAGCTCCTGATTACCCTGCTTTATTTAGACGGTGTGAGTCCTGGGCCTTCATTACCTGCACGGCCAATCTATTCTTCATTTGGAATCAATATTCAACAACACTGCAGATACTTTGTCTTTTACTTATGTTTTATTTAGTGTATTAGGAAATATTGAGCCATTGTTCACTGTCTCCGTTCAATTCCAAATCGATATGACTGTCTTCTTCCATGTAACACAAAAGGTGAATAGCATATTCTGCAAGGGGTATATGAACTTATGAGCAGAATAATATAATACATAAATATTATATAGCACATGATAACTATTACAGGTAACACTTTATTTTAAGGTTTCTTATCTAGTTGTTTATTAGGATGCATATTACTATAATATTAGTCATTTATTAGTAGTAATTAAGCACATATTAATGCCTTATTCTACTTGACTTTGTTCTACATCCCTAATCCTACCCAATACCTAAACTTTATAACTACTTACTAACTATCAATAAGCAGCAAATTAGGAATTTATTGAGGGAAACGTCGTAGTTAATAAGTGTTCCCTATTCTAAAGTGTTACCATATTAGATATAATAAAGTATGATCTCACTAATGTCAAACTTGACATATTTGTAACTAATAATAAATGTAAAAATAACTATTTTGTTTTGAAGCTGCAGTGGAGGGAAAGACTTGAAAGGTGAATAACTGTTATGTTAGAGCGTCTTTCATATGTCTTATGGAAATCTGGGCCCAATTGCAATAAATCCCTTACAAAAAAACTTAGTTTTCATGGAAAAATGTTGGAAAATGTCACATAGATTGCATGAATAACTTTGAATGATATGTTATATTGCATATACAGCAACACGGACGTTGGGACGTTCCAACACGGATAGAAAAAGTGAGGTCAGAAGCTGTTTCCATGTTCTCTGCATCACTCGGGTCACTCCTGCAACAATCCAGTATTGTAGTTTCATATGCAATGCTAGATTCCTCCCTAATCAATCATAATTCCACGAATCAATCAACAGCCTACAGGAATGTTACGGGTGCAACACAAGTTAACTTCCATCACAAAGATGAATGCCTGGTTATACATTTATAGATTTTTCTGTATGTACAGTACATAAAGTTATTGATTTTACCAGCTTTATGGCGATGACAGAAGTTAAAAGATTTCATATAAATTGGTTAGCAATCAATTTTATGAAACCCATCTCCAAATATGTTAACACATACAGTATAATGTTTTAAGAGCAGTGTGGATTTTAATCACAGACTGGTCCATTGACCACAGACTTCCACTGTAGGACATTACTGCACAGTGTTTTTTGACCTTAAAGATAGAACGTAATATATATATGAATTATGAATTATAAAGACTGATAATTTTTTTTACATTTTCTGTATTCTATAGTTGGCTGAATTCAACAAATGATGACAAAGACCTTTAGTTCAGTAATATTTAGCATTTATATTGTGTGTTTTCTCACTTCTCAGCAGAATAAAGCCTGGTATCTCTTTAGTACAGGGACCAAATCTCACTATTACCTAGATGCTTATTAACATGCCTATTATTAGCATATTGGCTGTTTATTACTTATAAAGCACATGTTCTGCATGCGCATATTCTATATCTATAATCCTACCCAGACTTGACCTTACTAACTATTAATAAACAGCAAATTAGAAGTTTATTGAGACAAAACAAGTCATTGTTAATGGTTTGTTAATAGCGAGAATTAGACCTTCAGATAGTGAAGATGTAAATCTGCAAATGTTATATTAGTTTCAGACATATATGTCTGAATCTTAGGAAGTGCCACATGTTTTAGTAATTCCTATGATTCATATAACTGTAATACAATTACTGTAATGAGTTATTAGCCATTACATATGAAAGGCAAATACTACCACAATGTGTGCATAGTTAAACGATAATGTTAATTTGTCCCCTATTATTATAATGAAAATTATATTTTTTTGTATTACGATAATGAGAAGTACTGCAGCTTAAATGTCATGACAGTTAAATTGTATTGCTCCTAAATGGTCTTTTCATATTTCTTCTAAAAATCACAGAATACATAGTTTATGTTTTTTTGTGACACATCAAATAATTTTAAACACTAAACGCATGTTAAAATGAAAATGACTGACTGAATGATTGGCTAAAAGTGTGTCCTGTGATAAGAAGACAAGTGAAATTCACTCTGGATCGGGAAAACAATCACTGAGAAGAAGATCATAATATTCATCATTGAGAAAGTGTTTACTCTGATAATAAACGGGTGAATGCTTTTCTAGGACAGATATTGTGTTGCTCAACAGCCAAAGACAACGAGCAACAAGAGAAAAACGAAAGAACCAAAAGGATACCAAAACAATAACACCTTTTTTTCCTGGAAGTTGAGAGAAAAGAGAAAACTACAGCAACAGACCATCAACTGGCTCGAGTCCACCTGTAGGACGCTGGGTAAAAGCCACATACACAATGTAATTCAGGTCCTTAGACTTCAATAGATAACAGGGACAACAAAGTGGAATATACCCCATGGGTTCAACTGTCCTGGTTTCTAACCACGGAGTAAATGATACCCCTCGGCTCACATCTATCCGACAACACTTCCATTACAGAGCAGAGAAATCGCCAAGCCACTAACATGCTTTCTACTTCCCATTAACATATAATACCAGAACACAACACCACTTCACCTGTTGATGATTATGTGCAGATAGCTGTATTCCTGTATCATTTACAAGCAACAGGATATGGATGGATAATTCGTAGTAAACACTGGTGTGAATGGTAGTTGTGTAATCAACGGCCAAACCATGAGGGAGGCGTTCTGTAGTGTCTGGGTAATGATGACGTCTTTGAGTTTTGATTCTAGGATAGATAATATTTGTATGGTCTCATAAACGCTGGAATCACGGTTTGAGAGCTGAGAATGCATATTTCGCAACACTATTTCACAATTTCAAAGAACTCGTTTTTCCTGGATTCTTTGCTCTTGGACTCAAATCCTGCCACCCACAGCTTTAATATTTTAATGTTTAGATGGAATTTCCCAAACATTAGGCCTGCTTCCAGTGATGGCTGGAGAAGAAGAGGTTCGTCTCGAAGAAGAGGGTAAAGTAGTGTGTCTTTCCTCTATTCCCAGTAATTAGTAAGTGAGTTGACCTGGTGTGATTGTTGAAAGTGAAGGTCACTACGATTCCAGCTTGAGGGGAAATGAGCTGCCGTTAAGTGTCAGCAGTGGAGTGGTAGAAATAACATCCCTTGCTACACACTATGTCTATTATTTTCACTGTTTCACAATGTTCTTGATAATCTTCTTCGCAGTTCTAGAGGTTTGTAATGTTAGTTAAGTGGCAGGACCATTCATTAACCAGAAATCGATGAAATATTATTTCCATGCATGGTTTCCAGAATTACAGGTGCAACAACACAATCCCAGAAGACAATGTAAGTATTTTAACAAGTAACTTGGGATGTTATTCATAGGAAAATTCACTATTTGTAATTTAAAATGGAAGCATAAAACTCTTAAAGCATAAAAAAACCAAAACCTTAAGTATTGAACAGGTCGTATGAAACCATATAAATAAATACAAATTCAAATGTACAAATTCAAACAAATTTGTCTTCAATTTGCCAAAATCTTGGAGAGATATTAAAATCTTAGTTTGATACATTTAGCAGCTAGATATTTAAGGATAATGTTTTTAAATAAAGATTATTGGAGTATATTGTACAAGAAAATACTGTTCCACTTCAACATTTCACATTTTAATTCAGTGTGTTACATTGATTCTTTGTAATTATTTGTGAAATTCACTAGCAATTACTGAGTTAAATGTGTTTTAGTAAACCCAAACCAATTTATATTTGGTCGAGATACAACTATTTGGAAATCTGGAATCTGAGGATGCAAAACTATCTAAATATTGAGAAAATCATCTTTAAAGTTGACTAAATGAAGTCCTTAGCATTGCATTTACTAATCAAAAATTTAGTTTTGATATATTTATGGTCAGAATTTAGTTTGACATGATCTTTACTAAATATCCTAATGATTTTTGGCATAAAATAAAAATTGATAATTTTTGACCCATACAATGTATTGTTGGCAATTGCTGCAAATATATCCGTGCCACTTATGACTGGTTTTGTGCTCCAGGGTCACATATCTGATATGCACATATTTCATAACTAGCATCAATATCAGCTTCATTTATGACTCCCAGTATTTAACCACCTTTAGTCATATTGCTGGCTTTGCTGTGTTGTCTTTGTGCTGCTCTGGTAGTTTCTGACTGTTCTCAGTTTGATGTTTCTAGTAAATCTGTCATCTTTTCAACCTTTCCCAGTAGTCACAGACTCAGAGGGTACAGCTACAGACCACCCACAGTCAACAGTTTACAAACCATCTATACAAAATGCAGTTAACACCTTTAACAGGCTGAATTTGGTGGATGGGCTTATGATTATCCTCTGCAGTGAATGGGTGCCGTCAGAATGAGAGTCCAAACAGCTGATAAAATCATCACAATAATCCACAAGTTATCCACTACAGTCCAGTCCATCAATGAATGTCTTGTGAAGCCAAAATCATTAAGACTTCAAACCACCACTTCTGGACAAAATAGAGTCCGTAAATCCATAATGTTGCTTGCTTCGGTGAATAGATTCATCCTCTGTTGTTCTCTCACATCAGAATCCAGCCATTTATTTGTTTAAAGCTGTTTTGGTCTGTTTTTCATGTAAACAGTGCTTGATCTGTGCAGATTTCTCGCTTGATTCAGACCACACAACTTTTTTCACTGGACAAAGCAATATTATGCATAGAGGATTCGTATTTAAGCAACAAAATGACAAATGTCTGATGATGGATTTATTTAAAAAAATATATAAACATGCAGCTTTTCTCTTCTCAATATGTTAATTGATGGACTGGAGTGTGGATTACTTGTGGATTATTGCAATGTTTTTATTTAACCCAATCTCATGAAAGTGCGTTTCATTGTCATACTTTATTTAATTCTATTTGGGGTACTATTAATATGCAGAAATTGACTTTGGTGTGCATATGATACGCAATGGTTAGGTTTAAGGGTGTGGGGTAAGTGTATGAGTATCATATGCATGCAAAAACTGCATATTATATGCACGTCAAACATGTGCATATTGTATGAACGCCAATGTCAATTTCTGCAAATAAATAGCAGGCAATTTAGCTATTTAGCAATGCTAGCTATTTATACACATTTCCATGAGACCGGGCTCTTTTAATCAGCTGTTTGGACTCTCATTCTGACGGCACCCATTCACTGCAAAGGATCTATTGGTGAGCAACTTATGGAATGCTATATTTCTCCAAATCTGATGAAGAAACAAACTACATCATGGATGGCATGAGGGTGAACAAATTGTCAGCAAATTTTCTTGTTTCAGGTGTTTAAGTCAAAAACTGCTGAGGTCCCACTGCTTGGCAATTTCTGTTATTCTCTTGTTTTTCTAAGACTTTTCCACTAAACAAAATCAGAATCAGTGGAGGACATCTGTGCCAGCCTGTGGCACACCGTAAGCTTTGCTCGTGGATCACAGTGCCTCGGCAATGCTGACCAAATAAGAATTTGCATACGACCTGCTTCTCCTCACTTCACTTTGTATTCCATGCACAACATGAGCAGATTAACACATTATATAAAAATTCCCAGGGGAAAAACTATTACTAATAATGATTAGATAACAAGCATGCATTTCTGAGAATCCTTCAAATGACATTTCAGTGCCATTATAATCAATTCACTCCCAACAGTCTGTTAACAGCATCTCAAATACAGTCACACATCAGACAGACATCACACATATACAATCACTGCCATGCAAACTGATGCTACACTGCAATATGCATCGTCAGTTGCGACAGAATTGCAATTTATTACAGATCTTATTTGGCATGCACAAATTTCTGTCCTTTAAACAGCATGAAGTTTCAAACCATTTCACCTGTACTTTTGACTGATATTCACCTCTATACCAGGTGCAATCTTGCATGCAATTACAGAAGAGGTCACCTGCACCGGGACACATAAAGTGAAACGCTGCTAGGGACATCGGGACCACTGCAGTTGTCTCTTTCAGATCTCAGATTAATATTTAGACAAAACATGCACAATAACGTCTATCTGAATGGTCTCTGCATCATGTTATGGTTCAGATGTTTCCAATGATATAAAAAGGAAGGTTACCTCTCACCAGTGAACAGCATCAAGTGTCTATCAGTTCCTCGGCTGTAGATTGTAAGATGAAACCGTCACTGTTCTAGTGATGTGATAACGGCGGAGTCAGTGCGATGTAAATGCGTCAGAGCAGCGCTCGCAGATGCAGTGCTGCAGCAACTTTGACATTGAGCGCTTTAACGCATCGGGCGCTCGTGCTGTCGTCTGGTCTGGTCTCTCTCTCTCTCTCTCTCTCTCTCTCTCTCTCTCTCTCTCGCACGCTCAGCACGCTCCCGCTGAATAATGAACGAGCAGAGCAGCACTGGAGCTGCGTGGACGTTTCTCTCTCGTTCTAGTGCAATCAGGAACTGATCACAATGAGTCGAGCGCTTTGCTCGGGTTACAGCTCGCCTATTCAATCTGGCCCCTATCCTGCCTTTGTTTCCACTCTGGCAAACACAGACGCAGGGGGTCAACAGTGAAATATTGAAAGCCCAGGGCATTTTTTGCACATTCTCTAGAACAATCAAGTTGTGCTTCAATATCCCGCTGTGGACTCATTAGAGGAAATGCTGAAAGGCTTCAAGGCAGGCATCTGAAGAATGTCTTCATCATGCATGTCTGGATAATCAAAAACATACCTCCTTCTCAGCGACATATCAAAGACTCGAGAATTAAAATAATACAGTAACACGATATAATAACTTTAAGCAATGGGTTATTAGTATTGCTGTCAAACGATTAATCGCAATTAATCGCATCCAATTTTTTGTTTACATAATGTGTGTATATTTATTATGTCTATTTAAATACACATAAACACATGCATGTACAGCCTATATTTCAGAAAAAATAAGTTATGTTTATTTATTCAATATATTTATATATAATATAAATTCTATGAATGTAAATAAATACATGTAAATATTTTCAAAATATACACTGTATGTGTTTGTATTTATATATAAATAATAAATATACACAGTAGTACACACATTTATTATGTAAACAAATACTTTTATTTTGGATACGATTAATCACGATTAATTGTTTGACAGCACTAGTTATTAGCTAAATTAATGAGGGGGAATCTCATAAAACTTGACAAGAATATGTCCAGGTCAAATTTGACAATCAATCAATCAATCAATCAATCAATCAATCAATCAATCGATCAATCGATCAATCGATCAATCAATCAACCAACCTACAAACACATACATACTTGATAACTTGATATATAACAAATACACATGAAAAATATTAATAAATGATTAAAATACACTGCATGACATTAAAAACTGACTGTATTACATTAGTGAAAAGATTATGAGAATACTCACTGAGAAACATTGTCATAGAAATAATGTCACAGTGCAAAAAATATGTCTTACAAAATATGCCCTGCATGTTTTCATGAGACGCACCCATGATGTTTAACATTCAGTACTAGTAATGTAACTTCACATAGAAAGAATATGTATTATACTTTGATTTATGTATTCATATTTGAAAGTGCTTTAAGTACTTGTCTTAAAAAATTAATAAATCAAAACAATTAAAAAGTAAAATAAATAAATAAATGGATGCACCAGCATATGAGCCTGGATTTATGAAAATCTTTGAATATTGTCTTGACCAAAGGTAGCCTTGGTGTCAAAAACATTGAGAACCACTGATCATTATCACACAATTCATAAAGTTCATACATTTTTCATAATCTCAATTACTCCCAGAAAACAGCAGAGAAGACCCCCCCCCCCCCAAATGTCCTAGAAATTCTTCAAAATGCAATAATTTAATGTAGAGACACACAGTACTGTTTGAACAGATTGTCCAGCTTACAGGAGCCCACATAACTTCTCACTAATAAATGTAATAGTGCACTGAAGTTATACATATGGCAGATTAATAAGGCAGGCAAACCCACTGGCATCCTACTATGTACTATAAAGTGCATTTAAAGGATCTTGCATGGAAATTATGTTTCAATATTGTTTCCTGTCACTGGTGACGGAAGATTATAGTCACATTATAAACCACCTGAGAAATATTGAAATATAGTGTAATAATATAATACAGGTGGCCTTGTGAAAATGATCATTATAGTCTTACCAGAGGGTCAGCGGATCGTGCCGTGGCGGTAGGATACAGTCCGTTCTCTGGCGTCAGCAGCACTGAACGTGCCTTCTCACCGCCTGCAACAAAACATCACCAAACCGATCACTACATTACCATAACCTCAAACATTCAAACCGCTTGGGTTCTGGATTAAAACAGCCTCATATATATATTTACTGTACGCCCACCAGCTGCAGTCATGCCGAGACATCAACAGAAAGCTGCACTTCACAATAATGTTGTCAACCCAGTAATAACTTGTTGAGTGAGTTATTTCAATGAAAATCTGATGGAAGTTTGTCTGTGACTTTGCTGATACTGTACTAAATATGACATAAACGTTAAATATTATCTCAACACTGTGCTGTGGCACTGCATCCACCAGGTTGTTTAATGGTAAATGTGTAATTATGGTTATTTGTGTGTAATAGAAGTGATTTGAGGTTATTATGTGTATCATATAAATTATTTAGAGAGGGGGATGTAAGGTCAGCAGTGCTGTGTTTATAATAGCAGCCCACACACAGCCTTAGAGGTCAAAGGGCAAGAAATTGTGGTGGGTTTGAAATGCCAAATATGCCGTCCCACAGTGTGCCTACCTCACACACACACGCACAGGCACAGGCACACGCATATGCACATGCACTCGCACACGCACACGCACGCGCACACGCACACGCACACGCACACAGTTTGCTATTTATTTACATATTAAATTCCTGGCATCATAGGTTGTGAATCTGTACTTGATTTTTAAAGGGATAGTTTCTCCAAAAATAACAATTCTGTCATCGTTTACGTACTCCAAATTACCAATCTTAAGGAAAATCTCTGAAACGCAAATTAAAATATTTTACAAATATTTCTGAAAGAAAGAACAGGTAACCAAAGTAAATTAATATCAATAGAGCAGTTTATCCAAGTCAAATGAAGACAAGCAGTCGCTTTATGTGATGATCAGATTTAATTTAGGTGTGTTTTGATAGATTAAACCAAGACAATTATTAAACGGGTGAGTAAATGTTGACAGAATTTCCTTTTTTTTGGTGAACTCTCCCTTTAGTGCTATATGTGAGAGTGAAAACAGACTCTCTAATGGAAGAGCTTTGATAAATATCTGTGAATGGTGTTTGATAGATCTCGTCAGCATGTTCTCAATGTGTGTTCTAGTACGTTCTCTCAAAGCCTGTTTGTAATCAGGTCAGAGAGTTTAGTGCAGGCAGATCTGTCCATTACTCTGTTGATATGATTCCCTGCAGCTGGTGAGTTTAATAGTGTGTTTCTTGTTTATTACATACAATTCTGCTTTATATGTTACTGCACTGAATAAAAAATGACATCTAACTATCTAATTAACTAACTAACTTGTTTTATTCAAGTAAAAAAAAAAAGATTTACAACATAATTAATAACAACAACACATAATTAATAAATAAGGTCCTGTAAACTCCTCGACTTGCTTGCATGCTTTGAATGTGAGTTATTTCCCACAGAGGCTCACTTTCAAGATCCAGCTTTGCCACTCAGGACAATTGATGGGCTCTATATATCTAAATATCTTTTGCAAGGAGTATTTAAACTGTATTTTCAAAGGTCATATCTCATATTTCATGTGTTTATAGCTCTGTGTTTCATATAGTGTACATCTCCTTCAAGACAACTTCTTCCAGTCTGTTCGTTTTTAAGAAGAAGAAGAAGAAGGCATTTTTTCACTGTAATGGTTTATGTAAATGAGGAGAGGATGATAAGAGCCCAATGCAGCTGTGCTGTTTTTATTCTTGGAAGGCTCTTTGACTAATAACACATTAAGTCATTTATTTTGAACGTCTTTAATAATGCTCTCAGATCATCCTGGGAGGTTCACACCTATCAGTTCAGAAATTGCAATTACGAAAGTTTGTGCTTCAAGTGATTTTGTTCTGAATGAAAAATAACGTGTTTGATAATTGAATATTATATATATATATATTTATACTGATCTAATTTTATTCCCTAGGGAGAGTTGCACTAATGCAACATAATAACGTGCACATAGAGATTTACTTTAAGCGTTTAGCTGATGCTTTATCTGTGTTTTCTGTCATTTGCGTGGTGCTAAAGAGAAGGATGGAAGTGCAGTTTGGTCGCACAACACCGCCACAGCACAAACAAATATTCACAAACTGAACTGCGCCGTCAGCATTTACAATCGCAACCGACCATGATTACTTATTTGACTTTTCCCCAACTCAGAAATTTTGTATTTAGATATATTCAGTGATATTAAATCAAATTCTTGAACTTTGAACCTTCCAGTTACCAGCTTAGATCTTTAACAACTCAGTTACAACACCCCTATATAGTGTTCAGTATGTTATAGGAAACATATTAAGACACATTATTAAGTGTTATGCATTTTGTGTATTCTAGACAGTGTTAAGAAGTAAGTATAGCATCTTTCTGAATGCAATGTTTAGGGGTTATGAGGAATGACTGTCAGTACTGTCTCTAAAGGGATAATTCAGCCAATAAAAAAGCGTTCTGTCAGTGTTGGTAACCAAACAATAGCTGGTAGCCATTGACTCCCATAGATTTTTTTTCCAGACTATGGAAGTCAATGGCTACCGGCAACTGCTTAATTACTAACATTCATCAAAATATATTCTTTTGTGGTTTTGGAGGGTGAGAAAATGATGACAGATTTTTTCTTTTTGGGTGAACTATCCAGTTTTGAGCAGTGATTATGATCAAGTCGACCAGGTATATTACCTGATATTAAGCAATTTCTGAGATTATCAAGAGTAACCATAAGGTTTTGTTATAAAAGGGTTTGCATGGGGCAATATCATGAAAATGAATGGGTTGTGTCAGCTCTACGATCTATTTTCATTTTCAGTCATTAAACAGACTTGTATACTGACATGGCATTGACCACCATGCTGTTTAGATACAATGCAATATGCTCAGTGATGATTTCACCGAAGATGGAAAACAAAGCTGTAATGGAGATTAAATGCTCATTATAAATATGTTTGAATTAGTATATATTATATCATTAAAATGTGTAATTTCAACCAATATTGTTGTGTTCTATGCTTACTTATTAGAGTGTCAGAATCAAGCCAGGTTTCCAGTAAAAACATGTCAACATGCTTGAAACAAGAAAAAATGATCTTATAAGCGAGACTTCTTTTAGAGAATATAAGCCTAATTAACATCTGTATTTATTTATATAAACTGTCATGCAAAAGTTTGGGGTGAGTTTTTTTTATTAAAGAAATGAATACAATTATTCAGCATTTTTTAAACTGATCAAAAATGACAATAAAGACTTTTGCCTTTTAATAATGAAACAATATTCCTGTTTTAATCTTTGTAATAGCCTGGTGAGAAAGAGAGAGAAAACCCCCCAGAGGTGGAAAGAGTACAAAAATATTCTACTCAAGTAAAAGTACCATTACATTACTGAAATTTTACTTAAGTACAAGTAAAAGTACCAGTCTAAAAATATACTCAAGTAAAAGTAAAAAGTAGCTCATTTAAAATTTACTCAGAGTAAAAATTACTTAGTTACATTTTAACAATGGGAGGGAGGAAAAAATGGGATAGACCAAAGGTGTCAAACTCAGTTCCTGGAGGGCCACAGCCCTACACAGTGTAGATATTACCCTAATTAAACACATCTGATACAGCTAAACTAATCATTTAGGCTTATTTGAAAACTACATGGTGTGTGTGTTGGAGCAGGGTTGGAACTAAACTCTTTAGGGCTGTGGCCCTTCAGTAACACCCTCCAGAGTTTGACACACCTGGGATATGAGCCTATAAATCTCAAACTAGTTGTTTTTAATTAAAGTAATCAGTTATTTAGAATAATAAGACATTTGGGCTGTTACCAGGCAAATTAAATCAGTATCAACAAAATTAATCTTTGCAATGCAGAGGAAATGCAGAAGCTTTATCTGAAGTGGCAGATGTATTACACACTGACATGAATGCATTTAGCCTGCAGTTACAAATGCAGAAATAATGTTTTGATAAAATGTGACCCTGAACCACAAAACCATAAGGGTCCATTTTCCTAAATTGCGATTTATACATCATCTGAAAGCTGAATAAATCATATTTCCATTGATGTATGGTTTGTTATGATCGGACAATATTTAAAAATCTGGAATCTGAGGGTGCAAAAAAATCCAAATATTGAGAAAATCTCCTTTAAAGTTGTTCAAATTAAGCTCTTAGTTTTGATATATTTACAGTAGGAAATTTAAAAAAAATATTAATGGAACATGATCTTTACTTAATATGCTAATGATTTTTGGCATAAAAGAAAAATTTATAATTTTAACCCATACAATGTATTGTTGGCTATTGCTACAAATATACTCCAGCGACTTAAGACTGGTTTTGTGCTCCAGGCCAGGGTCTCAAATGTTAAATAGTCATTTGAAATTAAAAAATAAATAAATCAAAAGATAGTTTAAATGTTAAATTAGAACCACCAGTAGGTGTCAGCAAGTCACTCATAAGTAAGTCATTGCGATTGAACGGTTCATGTAAACGGTTAATTAATTCAGGAACAAAACACCGTCATTGCGCAGAGTCAGAGACGCAAAACTGTGTATGGAATTATTTTTGTTGTCGAAATAGAGCAAAAACAGGCAATATGGTGTCAAAAACGCAAGTCTCTTAATTAACTTCTTGTTTTTTGAACTGTTGTAAAAAGCAAAACTACAGGCCTATGTAATCATGGTGATTTTTTGAGAAAAACGGCATTCTTCATGTGATGTTGACTTACTATATTAAATTATATACATATATACATTTTCTGCTTCTATATCTTCAGTTTTGTGATCATTCTAAACGCATTTTAACAGACTGAATCACGCAGTGAAAGAAAGCAGTCCAGATGCACGCGGATTAGTCTTATCTAACGTTACTAGTTTTCACGGCACACTGTTTAGAGTGATTTGTTTGGTTTTTGGCAAAATACTGATAATGTCAAATCGCACATCGTTAAAACAACAATTACTATATTATCTCAGACGATATTGCACACCCTGCACCACTGTCTTTTTGGCTCATTTGTGCAAAACCTTTTGTTAAACTGTCAAAGCTTAATTTTAACCACCAATGCAACGATGCAAGTATTTACCTTACGTTAACGTTACCTCTACATGCTTGCGAAGGGTGATGTCGATATATTATAAGCTGCTAGTTCGGTCTCCGAGGCAAACACAGCTTACACTGCATAATAGAGCATGAATATGGCCAGGGATTCACAAGTGATTTTGTTCTAAATGAAAAATAACGTGTTTGATAATTGAATATTATATATATTTATACTGATCTAATTTTATTCCCTAGGGAGCTTTGCACTAATGCAACATAATAACGTGCACATAGAGATTTACTTTAAGCGTTTAGCTGATGCTTTATCTGTGTTTTCTGTCATTTGCGTGGTGCTAAAGAGAAGGATGGAAGTGCAGTTTGGTCGCACAACACTGCCACAGCACAAACAAATATTCACAAACTGAACTGCGCCGTCAGCATTTACAATCGCAACCGACCATGATTACTTATTTGACTTTTCCCCAACTCAGAAATTTTGTATTTAGATATATTCAGTGATATTAAATCAAATTCTTGAACTTTGAACCTTCCAGTTACCAGCTTAGATCTTTAACAACTCAGTTACAACACCCCTATATAGTGTTCAGTATGTTATAGGAAACATATTAAGACACATTATTAAGTGTTGTGCATTTTGTGTATTCTAGACAGTGTTAAGAAGTAAGTATAGCATCTTTCTGCATGCGATGTTTAGGGGTTATGAGGAATGACTGTCAGTACTGTCTCTAAAGGGATAATTCAGCCAATAAAAAAGCGTTCTGTCAGTGTTGGTAACCAAACAATAGCTGGTAGCCATTGACTCCCAAAGCTTTTTTTTCCAGACTATGGAAGTCAATGGCTACCGGCAACTGCTTAATTACTAACATTCATCAAATATATGAGAAAATGATGACAGATTTTTCTTTTTGGGTGAACTATCCATTTTTGAGCAGTGATTATGATCAAGTCGACCAGGTATATTGCCTGATATTAAGCAATTTCTGAGATTATCAAGAGTAACCATACGGTTTTGTTATAAAAGGGTTTGCATGGGGCAATGTCATGAAAATGAATGGGTTGTGTCAGCTCTACAATCTATTTTCATTTTCAGTCATTAAACAGACTTGTATACTGACATGGCATTGACCACCATGCTGTTTAGATACAATGCAATATGCTCAGTGATGATTTCACCGAAGATGGAAAACAAAGCTATAATGGAGATTAAATGCTCATTATAAATATGTTTGAATTAGTATATATTATATAATTAAAATGTGTAATTTCAACCAATATTGTTGTGTTCTATGCTTACTTATTAGAGTGTCAGAATCAAGCCAGGTTTCCAGTAAAAACATGTCAACATGCTTGAAACAAGAAAAAATGATCTTATAAGCGAGACTTCTTTTAGAGAATATAAGCCTAATTAACATCTGTATTTATTTATATAAACTGTCATGCAAAAGTTTGGGGTGAGTTTTTTTTATTAAAGAAATGAATACAATTATTCAGCATTTTTTAAACTGATCAAAAATGACAATAAAGACTTTTGCCTTTTAATAATGAAACAATATTCCTGTTTTAATCTTTGTAATAGCCTGGTGAGAAAGAGAGAGAAAACCCCAAACTTTCAAAAGTTAGTGTATATTGTAAAAATGTTTTAACAGGTACATTTATCTTGTTTTTGTTTTTTAAGGTCTATGCATATTTCTTTCTGGAAACCAAGACAATTACACTATTTCAGCTTTCTCAGTGGTTTTTAAACCTACCGATATGATGACACAAACCTGTAGCAAACCCAGATCTCCTCAGTGGGTGTCAGCCTTTAATAGTGAGCGAGGGGAAAGGTTTGGTGAAGGTTAAACTTGCTGTTCATGCAATCTGTGAAGCGGGGCAGACACGTCAGCATATCTCATTCACGTCTGGAGAGACGAGCTCAAGACACAGACCCTGCTGGAGTTAGTGCTGCCCAGAAACGGGTTACGGATAGGGAAAGTGGTGATAATGTCCCGAGTTAGAGAAAGAACCATAGCACAGACACAGGAGGGTAGGCACATTGGGAAAAAATGCTGTTTATTGGACTAAGTATACCATACAAAGGAAAAATAAATAACTTAAAGCCAATGTTACAGCAGCGCTGCTGGCAGTCCGTATCGGAGAGAGTGAGTGAGAGAAAAAAGAATGATACGATACAGAAAGATAATGTTATCATCACTTAAAAAAGGTAAGCAATGTGGAACAATTAAAAATCACACTTCAGGATTACAAAAATACAGCAGAATCTCAATGAAGAAGCACAGCAGTTATTTCATGGCAGATCAGAGCTCATATGGGAGCCACACCACCCTATTAAAGTCCAAAACTCAATTAGAGCTGTTTGGCAGTTTGAGTCTGAAAAATCCTGACACTAGCTTTACTCTGGGAGCATGAATGCTTTATAGAGCTGGTATTCCTACATTGTGTAAACATATTCACACATGAAATGCTCAACCTTGAAGACCCCATGGATTAAAAAACAAGCTTCGTGGCCATCTACACTCTTAAAAATAAATGTGCTAAAAAGGTTCTTCGTAGCGATGCCATAGAATAACCATTTTTGGTTCCACAAAGAACCATTAAATTAAAGGTTCTTTAAAGAACATCTCTTTCTTATCTTTTTGTACTCTGAAGAACCTTCTTTTCCCACCAAAAAAACTACTTTTGTGAAATCGAAAGTTTCTTCAGATGCTAAAGGTTCTTTATTGGACCATTTAGACAAGAAGGTTCGTCTAAGGCATCGTGGTGCACTATTATTTTTATGAGTGCACATGTTGGTGTACACCTAAAAGTTAAAAAACAAACATTTACCAGATAAAGGCATTTAAACTTGGAAAAATATTGATGACTTGTCTTGTTCACATGAGCGTATACAAGTTTCTGCCCAGTAAAATCCTCATTAATGAGAATATACCTCTGCCTGAATATCATCTGCAATGGCATGTAGCACATCAAGGTTATATGTTATCATTCACATCAATGGTAGTCACTCGGTTGACGCATGTTATGAAGTATACAACCTGCATGCTGCCATCTTTGCTCATTGGAATTCAGTTCTGATTTTTTTTTTGAGTGACTAATTAATTGACATCTGCATGGGAAATTCAATACAGTCTAATGAGAATTCAATTCTATTTTATATTTTGAATATATAAAGTTATGCAAAATCACCAACTCTGAAAATAGTTTCCTTATGAGATTGAGTTGATGTGCAGTCATAGCATCTACCAGTAGGGGCTAAGAGCCAAAATTAACCTGCAAGACCCAACTCTTTGGGATTGGTAGGCTGTGACATCAGCTAATTTCCTGTTTCAGTAGGAAATATGTCAACTTATGAAAGGAAACTGTAGTCCTCAAACAATTCCATAAGGTCTTTAAGCCTGAAAAGGTGAACTTTGAGTTTGTTTTGGCACTGATTACAGAATCATTTCAGGTACGACCTTCATACATGACATCGCCTGTAGTTGATTTATAGCTAAGAGAGCTCACTCTTATGACAAAAACAAAAAAAGTTCCAATAAGTTCTCTGTAGCATGTCAAAGCATAATGAATGTCATTGGCCATTATACATGAACTAGGTTTGCATATTTAACATATTTATTTATTTTGGCTATTACTGTTTTAGCTACATTTTTATTGTAAAAACAATTGTCAAAAAGGCAAGAAAATCCCAAAATGTGACAAAAAAGCCTAATTTAAAAACAAAATTACGCATTTAAAATGAAATGTTTGCAAATGCTTAATTATACTTATACACTAAAGGCGTATTTTTTTTCTAGGTTTATCTAATAAGTTTGGGTGAAATGTAATTCATGTTTTAAATTATGCCTGAAAGGCAATTTTTTTTGTTAATTGTAAATAAAAGGTACGCTGGCTTTTAATTACCCCATCTGAGCATCATTTGTACAAAAATGATGTATTATGGCACTAAAACAAGTTCTTCTGTAATGCGGCAAGACTTAGAAAAATGAATGCAGAAACAGAAAGACAGCTGGTATTAGTGAAAGGAGAAGAATTTACTTAGAAATATGTCCTTTATGACCACACTGAGAAGTCTTGAGATTTATCGGTAAGATATTGAAGTGTGAATATGCAAACAATATGCATATATTAAAAACACTGTAAGATTTAAACCACTATAGAAATAAATGTGGATGAAACACTCATTTTGAGTGTAATATATGTACATTCTTTTATCTACAGGCATATTATACTATATGCAGCCGTAATCTCTGACTTCATATTTGATTATGCATAATAAGCACTAGTGGGTTATTCATGTACAATAGTAAAGTTTCTTTAAACACAGATTCTTAATATAATTCTTAATATTTTTTTTCTCTCAAAAAATATTTGTTATTTAACATCAAAGTTAAGTATTGCCTAAGATGATGCACGGTTTGCATTTCAGTGTCAGTTAATCATTTTAAATAAAGATTGGTATGCTGGTAAATTATTAGTACAAATGATGCACTGCATTTTTAGATAAATAGCAAATAGGTCCAAATATATTTAGCACCTTGTTTACCTCCATAGTGCATGTAATCTAGAGTCACACCAGTGCTTTTCATTCTCTAAGGAGTGTATTCGCACACGTGGCAGTGCTGAGCCGGTACTGAGCAGCTCTTTGAATGATCCAGCTGATCTGATTTTTTTCCTATTTAATATTCACTGTCTTTTTGCAGCTTAAAACACAGAAAATGGTAAACATCCTGTTATATATGAGGATACAGAGGCACAGAAGGGCTTTCAATAAATCAGTTTGCGTTATGAAGTGAGTATATGTACATTTTTGTAGGGAAAAATAAATCTGGATCTGTAAACAAAAATATCTTGGACAACCAACATTTATGGTAATTTGAAGGCTTTTTAAGGCTTCTGCACAACATGGTCAAACATCCTTATGTTGCATGGATCTACTTTTTGTTTCCATATTGTATGAAATATCAAATGGGATAGACATTTATGGACCATATCTTTGTAATCTATGCTACACCATTGTAAGATGTTCTATTTATTTAGTTGTACATTTACATATTTTTTTTAGCTTTTTCATCTATATTCCATCTCAAGTGTATAATTAAATAAAGGATAATAAAATGTTTTTAATGGCGTACAAACTTTTCACAGACACTCTTAAAAACGATGGTTCCAAAAGCGGTTTTCGCAGTGATGCCATAGAAGAACCAATTTGGGTTCCTCAAAGAACCATTCTTAAAGTTCTTAAAAGAACCATTTTTATTTTTGTGAGGAACATTTTAAGATGTCTGAGAATCTTTTGTACAATGGAATTTTGGAATTTTAAGGTTCCAATAAAGAACTTTCATTTTTAAGAGTGTATGTATTGCCAGCATATCTTCTCCTAAAGATGTTCCCTCTGAATCGTACAACCTTAGATCAAGACAACCAGAGGTTCTGTGGAAAACAGGTCAGAAAGAGTGAGAAGCGAACTTCTCTCACGTCACAGAGGTGGAGGTGCTGTTAGTAACAGGGTGAGATTTGTTTGTAAGAAAGGCAGAGCCTTGGTGAATGTGCTCCAGGAAAGAGAAGTTGTGGGAGAAAGGTCACATGACAGCACAGCACTTGCAGCGTTTTTTCTTTTCAATACCTGTGGGTGGCAGTTCCTTGGTCGGGCTTTCATCTTTGCCTTCTGAAGACAGTTCGGAGGTATCGGACAGAGGCCGGCCCGACACGAGGTCTGCGGCATTGCCGTCGATGGTGGAGATATCAGTGACGGTCTTCTCCCGAAGAGATTTCTCATCGTCCTCGTCGATGAGGACTATCTCGGCCTTGATGGTGCCATCAAAGCCAAGCAGCTTCTTAGATTCCTCCTCGTCCTGGACGCTGTGGTAGCCCATGAAGATCATGGTCACCGGTTTGTCGGTGGAGGCTTGTGGAGTCTCCTTGACCTCACGTTCGTATCCTTTCCCAGGGGATTGTTTGTTGTCTTGCTTGGAGCTCAGCTGTCCTCCCATTGGCTGGGGCTCAGCCGGTGTGACAGTGACCTGGGGTCCCTCCCTTCGTTGCTGGGACTGGCCCACTTGCTGCATGAGCTCGTCCACCTCGCCGGGACTCCAGGGGTGTGTGCCGTTCTCCAGTGTAGTAGATCCCCCAGAACTCACCTCGTAGATCACTTTGCGGCCATCGTCGTAGACTTTCACGCCCCTCTGGTGAGCGTCCCGCGGGCTGACCGCCGAGGCCGAGAGGATCTTGGTGGCACCTGTTTTCTGGTCCTTCTCGACACTGATCTCCATGGCGTATAATGCTTGGGGAAGAGTGCAGATGATTGTGGGTTAATGTCTACTCAGGGTGGCTATCATGCATTACTGAAATGTGGCATGCTTGTTATTAATGGGATTTTCAGTGATGTCGTACGTCCATGCAATATTTGTACAGTCTCATAAATTGGCATTAAAATCAGAGCCAAAAAACCAATTCAACCTACCCTTTGCACTGTTATTACGCTGTTGCCAGTAACCGCTGTATGCTGATGTAAGCTTAGTTGACGACACACTCTACACATTTTTCTTGATTTTATGGAAATGCACCATTACTCTTAAATTATACTTGACAAATTGCAATCTTTGGAGTTATTAATAACAGCTTCCATTGAAAAATAAATCATCTTGGTAAAATATAAAAACATCCAGAGCTATTTTTGAGGCAGCTACTTTGATTAATCTAAACCAGTGGTTCTAAAGTGGAGGTTTGCAAGCAAAAAATAGGTTGCAGTGGAGAAAAAAAAAAAAAATTTACTAATGCAAATAATGAAAATGCAACTAACCATAATGTGCACCATTGAATATGCAATTAAGTGTCTGAAATTGATAGGCCAATGCAGTTCATATTAATATTAACAAAGTTTGATGCTTAATCTTAAGGACATTCTGTATGGTAACTCAATGTTCAATTTAAAATCTAATTTATGAGATTAAACCATTTGAGAACCACTGATCTAAACCATTTATATATTTGAAATAAAGAAATTGATCTCAAAGATTTTTGCTGATGCCAACAACTCTTTGTATAGATCTGCAACATTTTTCTATTAATTTCCATACGATTTCTAGAGTGAGACATGAACTAGATGTGCACTAAACGTTTACAGCGATGGAGATTTTCACTCATCTCCATCACATCACAGGTCTGTTGTAAACCGAGCTTTCTCCCTGAAATGGTCATTAGCACCTGCTCAACAAAAGCAGGTGCCACAGCTGTCCAAATGGTTCAGTTTAAGCCTTTTGGACATTGGTGACCAGTTACCCTACAGTGTGCAAATTACACCATGATGTCTGTTGGTTCACACAAGTGCACTGCTGTGAGTAACTGCGCCATCTGTAATCTACATTACCGTACCCTCTTTTGGCCTCGGCCCAAACCCGTGACCGGCCCAGCCCCTCCCACACGCCCAACAAGCACCTACCGGATTTCTTTGGTGGTTGCTGATCCCCTGAAGCTGAGACGGGAGTTTGGGAGTTCAGTTCTGGGAGGTCCTGGATCTGGGAGCAGTTGTAATTCACTGCATCTGTCCGGTGGAGAGCAGAAGAGAAACTAAAACTAGATTCCTGCATTCAAAAGCCCACCGAATTTGCTCCCCCTCGTACTAAACTGAGTTTCCCTCTCTCTCTCTCTCTCTCTCTCTCTCTCTCGCCCTTTTTCCCGTAAAGAAACTCATTGCTTAGACAGCAAAAGCAACGCGAGTGAATTAGAGCAAAACAATGGTCGGCTCTGGGTTACAGTGATTCCCTGTGAATAGGTGGATCAGGGTAAACAAAGTGCAGAGTCATCGGCATATGTGTGGAGTTCAATAGTCTAGCTGAGGCAAGAGGGAAATGGTCCAAGAGGCTAAAGTTGGACCCCTCTGTCCGACAAAAGGATGTAGGCAGACGACATGTGTGTTTGAGGGACTCTCTACCACTGCGATGATACCTTGGAAGTATCATCCGATGGATTACAGAAATGACCATGAACTTGTTCTGAATGTCTATGTGTATGAGTTTGTTACTGCAGGACTAAAATGTCAATACTGGTGCATATGACTTCCATACCTCCATCTTGATTCTGAAGACTCTGTAGATAGAAAAAAAGAAGCAGTGTGATTAGAAAAGATGACGTTGTACTACTGTAACATGCTTTTGCTTTCTTACATTTTCATAATGTTTTTATACATTTCTGCATTAATGTTACATTAAGTGTGTAATTTCTGCATGACTGTTTTCACCAAAAAGCATTGCAAAAATAATTAGCGTTCACAAACTAATTTTATCTAATGCAATGATATTCAGACATTTTAATTGTGGTCCATTCACTTTTTGAGGCCACTCTGATGTTCTTCTGTTATGAGGATTACGTACCTTCTGCAGATCTTCAATAGATCTCTCTGTTTCCCGCAGTCGCTCTCGGAGAACTTTCTCTTTAGCTGATATCTGTGATTCTTCATTCTCCAAAAGACAGATTTCTGATTCCAATCTACAAACACACACGCACACGCGCGCACACACACACGCACGCACACACACACAATAAATATATATATATATATTTTTTTTTTGCTTGCAGTACATACATGAATTAAATTATTTAGAAAATGCTAAATAAATTCAGAAATGCAGAGACCGTTTCAATGGATAAGTGCACAAAAAAGAAAAAAAAACAACAACCTAGAGATTTGAAAACCTTTGCAAGAACACTATCATTCTAAATTATGGGGTTGGTAAGATTGGTAATGATTTTTAAAGCGATATTTTTTTATTTAATATACAAATAATAATATTCTGAAATGTTATTACACTTCAAAGTAATGTATTTTATATTAATATATTTTAAATGTTACATGATTATTCAAAAATCCTTCTAATATGCTGATTTGCTGTTTAATAAACATTATCAAAGCTGAAAACAGTTATGCTGCTTAATATTTTTGTGGAAACCATTTTTTAGGACTCTTTAATTCACAGAAAGTTCATTAATAAGTTAAATCAAAAGATCAGCATTTAATAATTCTAATTATTAATTTGTTAATTCAAAAGATCAGCATTTATTTGAAATACCACTTTTTTGTAGCAATCTAAATGTATTTACTGTACAATTTAATGCTTTCGTGCTGAAAAAAAATTGAATTGAAATCTTGCTGACCGAACACATTTCAACAGTAATGCATTTCCAAGTACACTTAACAAATATTGTGTTCTTTCCCAAGCAAAAAGCTATTATATGGCTTCAGAATACTTCTAATGTAGTGCAGGACGAGTTTTAGCATACCTTTATGCTTTTTGGAACCAATTTAGTTCTAAGCAAAAAAAAAGCAGCATAGACATTCTGCTAAAAATATAATTTTGCCTTCCATGTAGGAAACAAAATCAGTGCTCTTTATTCCCTGATGAAAAATGAGAACCATAAATCCAAATCTCCTGTATACTGTGTCACGGCTTTGAACTCAAAGTGTTTATTTTTCTTCTTTCAGACGTACAGATGTGCTGCCCATTGAGTGAAATCACTGCATGGAATGCAGTCGTGTGCACACATTGTGGAAATGAATGAGACACATCCCTTCAGTGTCAATTAACCCATGCATATTTCTCTTTTCCCAGCGGACTCCATCCTCACTCATTCTGAATGCTGGCAGCCAATGAGGAAGCTCGCTGCCTCCGCCCATGAGAATTTCCTGCTATTGTTTGGATCTCTGAGGTTACGTGGTCTGCAATAACAAAAGAGAAGGAGCCTTCCCACGATTCCTGATGAAAATGTATTCTACAAAAATACATGTGCTATCTATGTATACAAACAGAATGCATCAACACGTGCCACTGTCTGAACTTGTTGTTTGATTTTCAAAGATCAAATTCAATTAAAGGAACACCATTTGTTTTTTGTGAAACTTGAAAAGAGATGCAGAAGATCCCAGCTCCCAAAGACTGCAAAACACCAAAAGAGAAGAAAAGGATCACAAAAGTAGCCGGTTCAATATTGAACCGTATGAGTATTTTTTTTTTGGAAAAGAGCAGCTTAGACAGTCTTTGAAACATCTCAAGAGAGGAGTTGAAACAACATGGTCCCTTGTGAAAAACAAGTACACTTAAGGATAGTTTTAAAAATAGTACTTATTATGGAAATAATGCACTTTTTTAAAGAATATACTTAACTGCATTTTAAGTGCAATTCAATGAAAATGTATTATAGTTTAAAGGAACACTCATTTTACAACTCCTTGCCTTGCTGACAGTCTCAGCCTCAGACGTCACGCCCACGAACCGTTGGCTAAACGTCTGATGCATATGGTACACTTTTCTGGAAACACTTCAGTAACATCGAAGTCGTCGTCGGATTGGTTGAATTATACAGGATTTCCGGGAGACGTGTGTGTCGCGTTCTTTAACGTTCCACCTGGAAACAAAGATGCCGTGACAACAAACCCCCTCGCGAAAGAAGAAAGTCGTCGTGTTTACAAATGTGACGGTGAACGTTTATTAGAGTAGATTGAACGCTGGATTTTCAAAAGTATGTGAAATATTTAAAGCAGCATAGAATTTTTCAAATACATCCGAGAGTTTCACACCGGTTTGTAATTGTGGCGACATTTCCACGCCCCGAAACATGACGCTGAACGAAACGAACTGTGATTGGTTGTTTGACATGTTGGTCGAAGCGGCCTCATGGGCGGGTCTTGACCAATGAATGCAGCCATATATTCCAGATCTTCAGCCGTCAGTCTGAAGGTCTGGCTACGCGAGACTACCTAGTTGGGGACTACTTTCAGGTGCTGCGTAATATCATTGCGCCTGCTGCAAAATTATAAAAACTCTTTGGTTTAACCCTTTATGATTCCTGTAAAATTTGCCTAAAACGGCTAAAAAAGGCATACCCAAAGTAAATTGCATGCTGTTCTTGGGCCATTTGGATGATATGCATGATGTTGGTCTCATTTGAAAGGTGACACTCTGAGGTTTATTTCTCAACAGAATCACTGTAAGTCTTACTGATATTGAGTAATATCACTTTGAATACACACAAAAAAAGAAAAAAAGAATTCTGCCTGCATTTTTTTTGTAAATATAAGCCTGCAGATGACTATAGCTGGGAGGTATGAACTGGAAAATACATTGGGATCACAGAATGAAGCCTTACCAAGCCAAATTTACCATTTGATAAACAATATATTAGAAAATGTGTGTTTTACACATGTTTATCTAATTTTATATCTAGACGCTTCCGAAAAAATTACACTTGGGAGACTCCAAGTGACACTTTGTAACCAACGACACATACAATGCTGTAATTCTTGAATGCTTTAATGTACAGTCATCATTTTGGGCTCTAATGAAAGGTTACACTTAGAGCTATTCAATTTCTCATCCAGATTCACTGTCAATAATTGCTGACACATAGTAACTGAAGCATAAACACATTATAGTGACATTTATTTATAGAATCCAAAATGTGTAAATTTTTTAAATTACATATATATTTATAATTTATAATCTAAATAATTTTTTATTTAGACAATATTTCTGTTTTAGACTTTTTTAGACAATATTTCTTTACATGGTACATTAGTTAATTTGTGGGTTTTTTCTTATATTGGTGTTATATTGCATCCCTACTGTGTTATTCCTATGCATGTCTGTACTATCATGCATGTCAGCATTATGTCAACAAAAAGTGGTCTGATAAAGACACTGATTGTACATGCTGAGTTCATTGTATCTTAAAATGGTTTACATAGTTGAAATCACAAGAATCTCAGCTTTCCGTGGATATATGACATGATCAACTTTTTCTTTTTTCATTACTTTTTTTTTTTGTGTCTGACAATTTCCCGCCGGCGGTACGCTGGATTCTTAAAGGGTTAAAGTGGATTGGTTTAAATGTGTTCCTTTAAATTAAAATTACATCCAATTCTATAAACTGTAGAGAGCTTTTTTGGCCCACTTAGGTCACTTCTATAGAAACATTTCATGTATTAAACTATATTTGTAATTACACATTGGTAATAATTGTCACGGTGCACAGAACGGGAGGAACGAGGAACACGATGACAAGGAGTAAACTCAAAATAACAGTCTTTAATATCAAACAAGGCAGGGCAAGACAATGTAAGGCAGACAAACAGGAACACCGGGAGTAATGAGTAGACCAGACAAACACTAACTTAACAGACAGGAACTTAAATACACAGGTTAATAACAGATAAAGACTAACACACTGCTGAACAGAATTAACCAATAATCACACTAGAGCAGGACAGGAAACTAACCAAATAAGGACACAAAAGGGAAACACAAGACACGCAACACAGGGCTGACAATAATGAAGTTGCAATTTAACAACTCAAATGTGATATTTGCATTTAAGTGCACTTCTATGACAAATGATTATTAAAACAATGATTATATACTGTATGTACATTCAACTTTAATGGGCGTCTAACGATGAGTCTCAACTACACACACATGCTCAAGACACACACACACACACACACACACACATGTTGGGTTTCCATGTTTTATGGGGACTTTCCATAGACGTAATGGTTTTTATACTGTACAAACTGTATATTCTATCCCCTTACACTGCCCCTATCCCTAAACCTAACCATCACAGGAGACATTCTGCAATTTTACATTTTCAAAAAACATCACTTAGTCTGATTTATAAGCTGGTTTCCTCATGGGGACCAAAAAATGTCCCCACACGGACAAGGATTTTGGATATTGCCATCGTTGTGGGGACATTTTGTCCCCATAACGTAGGGTTTACCTGAACCACACACACACACACACACACACACACACACACACACACACACACACACACACACACACACACACACACACGCAGGAGGTCGGGACATGTTTCCAGGATCAGAGTATGACGTTGAGCTCAAAAGAGAGGAAACACAGCAATAAATTACACTAGTTGACAATCGAGCAGGAGAGAAAGTGATATCACATGTACCATCATTGTGAGCAAAAACACACACTTCATTTGTACCCAACAGACTGCTGTCTTCAAAGATATAGTGAAGAAAAATGTTGGTAAAACTTTATTTTGATTCACATTCTACTAACTATAAGTAACTTTGCAACTACATGTCAGCTATAAATGTGTATGTCTGCATAATATCTGCACTCAAAATATCAAAATATAACACTTTATTTATTTACTTTATTACACTTTATTACTTTACTTCAACAGGTATTTTACTACAAGTAACTTTGCAAGCACATGTCAACGTATCCCACTAACCCCAGCACTCTACTAATACTCTAATGAGAGTTAGTTGACATGAAGTTACAAAGTTAGTTAAAGTCAAGCGTTTCTAAAGGGGACCATCAAAATGCAGCTTGTTTCCTGACAAAACTACAGATTCAGGAAACACAAGTTATGATACATAAAGTCAAAGACCCAAGTCTTCAAGGCCCTCTAGAGGTGGTATCGTGTTAAATCATGTTTCAAGATGTGCAAGTGCAAGACTAACTAATGTCTTAGACAGGCTTATATATTCTTCAAGCATTTATATATCATTATCAATAATCATACATAACGTTTTATACTTCATATAGGAGGTTAGCTCGAATATGTTTTATTCTAGCGAATATTTTGTAAGGTTTGCAGCTGATTTTTGAAATGTACTTTCTGTTTAGGCACATTCATGTCTTTTATTAAAGATATCATTATTGGGCAGGCAAAAAAAATGATTGGTAACACTTTATTTTAAGGTATCCGTGTTACAAATGTACTTACTAATAACAATAAATTATGCAGAGTTACATGTAACCCAAAACCTAATCCTAATCCTAACCATATAGTAAGTACATGTAGTTAATAAGTATTACTCAGAGCTTAAATGTATAATTACACTGTAACAAGGACACCTTACAATAAAGTGTAACCGATTTACGACAGTCCATTTAACACATATTGAACTTTCATTTAACCTTGAAAGAAATATGGTATATTAAAGGAACAAAGCCATAAGCCATAATAGATGTTTTATAAGACATAATTTAAGGCTACGTGATAGCTTTAATACACATTTAAAAAGTAGAGAGAGAGAGAAACAAAAACAAAAGTAAATTATCGTAATTAATCAACTGTAATTAATAAAATGACAATATAATCATAAATAACTTGCCCCAACCTTACATTAACCCTTACATGATTAAAATGTAGGTAAAAATTTACATTCATTGCAAAGTTGACTCTTTTATTGTGCTTATATAAGTTTGGAGAAAAAAACATAAAAAATGTGTTTGAAACCATGAACCACTGAGAAAACATTCATGCAACTGGAGATTTGACTCAAAACCTTTACTGAGATGTAAATACGTTTCCATGTGACAACTAAACTCATCTCCTTTATCCTCTTGTGAATATTTCATGCTTAAAAGATATATTCATCAACTGTTTTTTCCTATAAAACATCACATTGGATTTTTCTGGATGTAAATACATTGATATGAAGTTCATGACTCATATCCAAAGCTCTGACAGAACAGACACAGCTCACACGAAAGCGTCACGAGGACTTTTATTATGTCAATTTAGGAAAAAAAGAAACAGGAAATCAGTTCCACAGTAGCATCAACATCCACACTTATGAATGGAGCATTTCTGTGAGCTATAATTGTGCGAGCACACAGGGATGAGATTGTACACACAAGACCCTTCCATTAGCTATATGTTTTCTTTAATAACGCAGGACTTACATGTGCAAATAACTAAAACCTGTATAGTGTGAAAAGTTTGATTTGAACCAAATTATTATCAAGCAGATTTATCAGTTCTTTCATATTTCAGTGTTATTTTTTCAGTAAGTAGACCTTTTTTCCATCACAGAGGTGCCAGTCACTGTATTCCATGCCTGTAAGCTGTGATGGGCGTTGACCATGACTCATTTAAAAGCAGACTTTCCAAAGCTCAGTCAGAGGTCAAGAGTGCATCTTGTGCTGCGTCTGGATGAGCTCATACAGGCCTCACACCCACCGCTGACTTCCTGCAGCATTTCTCACGCTTCCTGACTGTGTGCATCACTTTCTCCTTTTGGTTATTCCCACTATTCTCAATAGTGATTCTTATTAATAATATTAATAGTGTTCCTGGTAGAGCATTGCGTTAGCAGCGCAAAGGTTGTGGGTTCGATTCCCAGGGAACACACATACTGACAATACAAATGTATAGCCTGAATGCACTGTAAGCCGCTTTGGATAAAATCGTCTGCTAAATATGTAGATGTGTTACAGTGAAAAATACTGTAATACAATGTTTTTAGGATGTATGATTTAATTTAAATCATCTTAAATTACTGAACTGCATGCAATAATAGCATATGGTTCACATTTACTGAATTTTCACAAAAAAATCCAGTCATTTCAATAGGAATATATTCAATAGGTATTTTGCATGAGGTCAAATTTTGCAATGGGTTCAAAATGTTATGTGGAATTTGCTGTTTTGACCAACAGAAAAGTTCCTTGGTTTGAAAGTGACTTCTTCACACACATCACTACTCTATTGACAAGAATAGATCCTTTTCACCAACATTATATTATGTGACTGCACATGTTTGTGTAAATACTTTGTTATTTATTAATACCAACTAATTACTACATTGTTATTAATAATAATACATAAGTTCAGGCTTGAAATTCTTCCATGCCGCTGATTGGCCGTCTGCAGCCAATCAATCGCTTCTTTCTATCTATGCTCACCTTTATATTCTGGTCCCTCCTCCTCCCCAGCACCACCTGTCTAGACCTACTACAGGTTCCTCTTTGTGTTACATCAGCATGTTTTACCATCATACACTCTTGGGGTTCAGAGCAAGCTGAATAATAATAGTCATAATCATAATATGTGATCCTGAAGCACAAAAGCAGTCATAAGTCGCTGGGGTATGTTTGTAGCAATAGCCAACAATACATTGTGTGGGTCAAAATTATCTATTTTTATTTTATGCCAAAAATCATTAGGACATTAAGTAAAGATCATGTTCGATGAAGTTATTTTGTAAATTCCCTACCATAAATATATCAAAACCTCATTTTGATTAGTAATATGCATTTCTATGAACATTTGGACAACTTTAAAGATGATTTTCTCAATATTTAGATTTTTTTGCTCCCTCAGATTCCAGATTTTCAAATAGTTGTCTCTCAGCCAAATATTGTCCAAACAATACATCAATAGAAATATTATTTATTCAGATTTCAGATGATGTATAAACTTCAATTTCAGAAAATTGACCATCATGACATGTTTTGTGGTCCATGGTCACATATAATACATGAGAATGTGCTACAATTATTATGTGTCATTATAAATAATGTCTTAAAATGTGCTTAATTTTGTCCCATGCATAATTTAATTTCTTCTGGTTTTGGGTTGAAATTCGACCCTGAAATATAGAAGCTGTTATTTTTTTTTATATTCACACATTTGCAATCATTCCAAAATCTATGACACGCATGTTTACTAAACTTTGACTAGAATCATAATGAAACTGATGTGAGGTCATCACTTCATGACAGTGATGTTCCTGTACTCAGCCAGAGTTCATCGGCAGTAGAGCCCCCCCAACTCCTGTTCCCATGACAACACAGAGATTGATTGCTTCCTGTCCAGTTAAACAGATGTCAAATCTGGATGTCTGTAAGGGAAATCACTAGGACTTCTCCAGTTTTCATATTGCATCTTTGTCACTACCGTAATTATGAGGCGACAACATGGAGATTCAATTCTGAGGTGTCCTCAGACTCAGAAATGACTTGTTTCTAAGGCAACGCTCGGTATGGCAAAATTAATCCATGTCTGACTTTGTTGACAGTAAAATATTGCATAAATTTACCTCAATATTCTCTTGCTAAATGTTGAAGAAAATAAAAGTGCTAAAGGTAACAGTGGTTAAAATGAAATAATACACATTGGATAGTACTGATCTTAACCGAAACACACACACACACACACACACACACACACACACACACACACACACACACACACACACACACACACACACACACACACACACACACACACACACACACACACACACACACACACACACAGTAATGAAGATTGTTTTATATTTTTGAAAGAAGTCTCTTATGCTCACCTAGACGACATCAGAAAAAAACGTTAATACTGTAAAATATTAATATAATTTAAAATAACTGTTTAATATTGTAATATATTGTTAAATGTAATTTATTGTTGTGATATAAAGCTGAATTTTCAGCATCATTACTTCAGTGTCGCATGATCCTTCAGAAATCATTCTAATATTCTGATTTGCTGCTCAAGAAATATTTCTTACTATGATCAATGTCATTTCTTCATTTAAAAGCATTACACAAATCTTTATTGTTCCAAACTTAGTGTATATAAACAATATAAACAATTGTAGTGTCCATAAAAATGAAAGTAGTGGAAGTAGAAACGAAAAAGAAATAAAAAATTACTACAACTTTATTTTAAATGTAAATTAAATGTAAATATAAAAATATATTTAATAAAAACTACAATAATATCTCAATAATAACCAAAATAACACACTGGCCCAAAGACCTTGTGAAATATATTCCATGCTGACTGATTCAGTGCCAACTGAGGAAGAAATCCAGTAGCTCATGAGGTCTCGTGTAGTAATACCACTCAGTCTTATCTGTAACCTTGATGTAATGTTTTTTTATGTCTCTCTTTCTTCCAGGGCAAGAGGAGCGATCTTATACTTTATTTTCACCATATTAGGAGCTCATATCACACAGTTGTATAAACAGTGTGTGTGCAGATGTGTCATGTGGGGAGGTGCTTTATGAGTGAGTTAGTATCATGTCAACGCCACATTTCCCCTGGACATCCTGGTAGTTAGAGCTTTACTTTAGACTCAGTGGCTGGGACGTCTTCTGTAATGATACGTTTTTAGGAGAAGTCTGTCCTCGCAAGAGCACTGCTGTTCAGCCCAGACTATAGTTAAAACCACCAGCGCTGCACCCAAAACCATTTACCGTAAGCTTAGTTTCAATACTTTGACATTATTATTATTTATTTTTTTTTTGTTGTTGCTGAAGCAAGCAGGCAGGCACAACCCCATGCTTTGCATTTTCAGTGTGATGCAGCAATGTATCAGTTAGGCTGATTTGTTTAAGACGATATTTGCATATTTCTAAATTATAGCCATCTGTGAATAATGCTGCTTGGTCTGCTGACAGTCAAAATAGTGCAAGTGTTGTCTAAAAACACATTCACACTCACAATCCTCTGATTTTAGACTACAAAGTGACAAAATAAGCATAAACGTTTTTAGCTTTAAACTGTTCCTTCTTTATTTTTCAGTAAGGAAGTCATCTTGTCTGAATCGGGAGAGAAATATGCATAAATCAAGCATAGTTTACAAGTCAAAACAGCTCTAACAAAACGATGTGGGTGTATTTTTATGTGAGAGACAACAGGAGATGGACTTTTTAAGTGTTATTATGGATTATTCGACTCATATTTTGGCAAGAAGTGACAGTTTAAAGGACAAATGTCTTTAGAGATGTATTTATTCTTACAGACAGGCAGCTTTTCATTTCACAAGACATTAATTGATGAGTGATGTGGGTTACTTGTGGATTATAGTAATGTTTTTATCAGCTGTTTGGACTCTCATTCTGACGGCACCCATTCACTGCAGAGCATCCATTGGTGAGACACTGATATAGTGCTACATTTCTCCAAATCTCATGAAGAAACACATTTATCTAAATCTTGGTTGGCCTGAAGGTGAGTAAATCTTCAGAAACTGTTCATTTTTTTGATAAACCATTTCTTAACTATAACTATTACTATTTATTTAGTAACATACACAGAAAGTTGAAGACTTCATTCTTTTTAATCAACGCTGAACAAAATAGAGTCTTAAGTGCCCATTTATTTTGGAGGATCTCTTCTACAGGGTACAGAAATAGCCAGCAGCCACTCCCTCAGTCTCCATACTCCCGCCACAGAGGCGTTTCTATCCCTTCATTCCTCCCAGCCTCCAGACAGAGACATTTCTGTGACAGAGAGAGATTTTCCCCACCCAGCAGCCCAAATATCACCTGCCACACACAACCAGCACAGCCGAACAATGACCTGAACAGTCGTTCTGTCCGTTTTACTACATTACCCTTCAGTAGTAAGTATACTACACCACCTGTCAAAATGATTGATTGAGGGGCGGGGCTTCCGGTATAGGGGCGGGACTTCCGGTGTAGGCGGGGCTTCCGGTGTAGGCGGGACTTCCGGTATAAGGCGGGACTTCCGGTGTAGGCGGGACTTCCGGTGTAGGCGGGACTTCCTGTATAGGCGGGACTTCCTGTATAAGGCGGGACTTCCGGTGTAGGCGGAACTTCCGGTGTAGGCGGGACTTCCGGTATAATCAATCATGTTATCATGACAGTAGGTTTTGATGTTTTTGACAGGTGGTTTTGATGGTTTTGATGTTATTGACAGTAGGTTTTGATGATTTTGACAGCAGGTTTTGATGGTTTTGATGTTTTGACAGCAGGTTTTGATGTTTTTGATGATTTTGACAGTTGGTTTTGATGGTTTTGATGTTTTGACAGCAGGTTTTGATGTTTTTGATGATTTTGACAGGAGGTTTTTGTTTTTGAAGGCTGTATAATAAATGACAGAAGGTTTTGATGTTTTTGATGATTTTGACAGGTGGTTTTGATGGTTTTGATGTTTTTGACAGCAGGTTTTGATGATTTTGACAGGAGGTTTTTGTTTTTGAAGGCTGTATAATAAATGACAGAAGGTTTTGATGTTTTTGATGATTTTGACAGGTGGTTTTGATGGTTTTGATGTTTTTGACAGCAGGTTTTGATGATTTTGACAGAAGGTTTTTGTTTTTGAAGGCTGTATTTTAAATCATGTTATACACACAGAAGGTTTTGTCCTTTGAAGACGCTGTTATCAGGAAATTCCCCTCCCACCCACAGCGTATATAAATGGGTCAGTGTGTTCTACATCAATCAGAAAGAGAAAACATGAGCTACATGAGCATGGACTGTTTATCGTCCCCTAAATCCCCAGAGGCGGGGGTGAGCAGCAGGACGACGGACAGTCTGATGGCCAGTCTGACTATGGCACCGAGAAAACCTTTCGGTCACGTCCGTTTGACAAACTTTCTCCATGAACTTTCGGAATGGACTAAAGGTGAATTTATGATGAGCAGTAACCGTGTATTCGGGTACAAATTTCATAAATCAACTCGAGTTGTTATACTCTACACCACCGACAACGCAGGCGAGTTTCAGCCCGGGGAAGACGCGTGTGTTGTATTTCCTGAAAAAGACTGGTCATTATTTTACAAATTTGTCTGGAAGGATCTGAACAGCGGCGGCGAAGAGCCTTTGTACATTTCAGAGTGGGACGGGGTAGACCCGAATGTCCGGTACCGCGTGGTAGGTGACCACGCTAAAAAGAACCCAGATGATTCTGTCTACATATTCTGCTGTAAAGACAAGACAAAGCTCAACAAAAATCGGTCAGGGGTCGTCCTGCCTAACGAGCATAACGATCTGTATGAAATGCAATTTTTGTTCAAGTGGCGCGATCTGGATCTGCTGGCCGGTATTTTTTCAATAATAAACAAGATGTTCAAATGGTGCGAGCTGCATGACGGCTACAACAAAATTAAAGTGCAGCTGTTCCACCCTGAGAGATGCGTGCGCAGCAGTACATACGCGCGCTATTCCGCCCCCATTTACTACGGACATCCGGAAGCTCGCCGGTCAGACCCTCCCAGGCGTCGTTTATAAACCATGGCTGCAGTGCTATGACGTCCCCGCCCCTTTACTACATTTGCAATAAAGTCAGTGACCAGACCCTCTCAAGCAGCATTTATAAACCATGGCTGAAGACGGCGCTTCATTACCCGCTCATGTGTGTAGCTGCGGCATCTCCTTCGGCAGCATTCTCGACCCTCCTGACGACAACGCAAGCGACCATTGCCTGACTTTCCCCCTTGGACCATCGGACCTCCACAAAGATTGGGAATCGGACCTCCAAAACGACTGGGGTCCGGCTAACATCGTCAACCCCTCCGAAGACTGGCTGGATAAATTGGGCTCAGACCTCGGATCACACAACCTGACTTACCTTCCCATCGCTAAAGCCGGTCTCGCCACTAAAGCCGGTCTCGACGCTACAGACGGATGTTTCAGCGACGTCGGATTCAAAATCATAAAAGCAGCGACCGTGGTGCTGCTGGAACATCTCATCGGCGATAAGCTGAAGGAAGACTGCGAGGGGTGTGCGATTGACCATCCTAGCCAGCTGCAACATTCCTGTCTGTTTGACCCTCCCAACTTCTACTTCGACACACACTTTGACGAGCTGTCAGGCAAGCTGTTTAAGCCCTTTTTTCATTCCATCATCGGTATTCTCCTAAACCGCTGTGGGTTAAAATCTCACCCCCATCGTATCCAAGGGACAGTCGGGACTATTCTGCACGAATTAAAAGACGAACCATTCATAGTTGCCAAGCTAGAAGAAATCAGGCTGAAACTTCTGGACAAACCCTGCAAGGAAATAGTCTACGACGTCGTTGATCTCTGGCAAGGTCTTTCAATTGTGAATGGCGAGTGACCAAGTCAGCTCCAGCATGGGTGTAGCCTCTAGCCTAAGGAGCTGTATGGAATTCATGTTTAAAGAGCATTACAGACGGCAGTTGACTGAGCTGCTGTATAAGATTATTGCGGACGCAGCCCACCCCGATATTCCAGTTGGCCACAACACTACGCGTGAGGCAAATCTCAAGAAAAATATGGTGTTAATAAGAGGACTGGCTAATTCATGGGACGATTTGACGGATAAATGTGTTGATGGTACCGACCCCCCTGATGTAATGATAAAAGAGGTTCTAGATATGATGATTGAATCACAATGTACGATCGAAATCACCGATGTGTTGTGTACTTCTACCTATGTGGCGGATGTATGTACTGAGTTGATCTTGAATGAAAGCGATGATGATGAAATTCAAAAACATGCCGATATTCATGAGACCGTTGACAAAATTGTCGTAATGTATGTTGATTACATCCTAGACAAAAACATGATGGCCTGCCGCGACTTTCTGTTCTGGTTAGACTATCATTGATGTCATTATTACTAACTATTTGCTACATTATTCTTTTTTACTAACCATTCTTAGTTAGTGTGTTGTATTATATCCATTTTTACTTTACGTGTATCATTTTACTTAGATTGAATTAATACCATTTACTTAGATTTTGCATGCATCCTGTAACGTTTTTTTAATAAAAGATTGATTCAAACTACTTGTACGCGTTATTCTTTTGCATCGGTTGAAACGACAGCATGTCGGAGCTCATGAAAAAGGCTTATTATACACCGTCCAACCCCGGCTCTCTAGGGGTAAAAAACGATTAAAAGACGCCGTCTTAAAAGATAGCGGCGTCCGTCTAAGCGATAAAGAGGTTTCAGAATGGTTGGCTGGTGAGGATGCTTACACATTACACAAAACAGCACCTATAAAATACAAACGAAATAGAGTGGTTGTGTACGGGATCGATACACAGTTCCAGGCCGATCTTGTCGACATGAGTGCCTACGCCAAGGATAATGACGGTCATAAATACCTACTGACATGCATAGATGTATTTAGCAAGTTCTCATGGGTTCGAGTTTTGAAGAATAAGAGCGGCATTGAGGTTACTAAAGCGTTCCAGTCTATACTCAAAGAGGGTCGTGTGCCTCAGAAATTGCAGACGGATCAGGGAAAGGAATTTTTTAACAAACATTTTCAAGATGTGATGAAAAAGCACGACATTAACCACTTCGCTACCGCTACGGATTTGAAAGCCAGTGTCGTGGAACGATTTAATAGAACATTAAAAAGCCGCATGTGGAGATTTTTAACGGCTACAAATTCCCGCCGATACATAGATGTTTTACAAGACATTATTCAAGGGTACAACACCAGTTATCACCGAAGTATCAGAATGAGACCCGTGGACGTCGACAAAGTAAATGAGGGTCAAGTGTTTCAAAACTTGTACGGCGATATAAAGAAGCAGAAGAAGACCGTATTTAATTTCAAAGTCGGCAACGTCGTCAGGATTTCTAAAGTGAGAGGCCCGTTCGCCAAAGGTTATGAGCAGAACTACACGGAAGAATTTTTCACCGTATCTTCGTGTATTCCACGTCAACCCCCGGTCTACAGACTCAAGGATTATGATGGCGATGTCATCGAGGGGGTTTTTTATGAAGAAGAGCTGCAAAAAATAATTGTGAGTAAAAACAAATCTTTTAAGGTGGAAAAGATTTTAGGTCAGAAAAAACAAGGGAAATCTACGCTTGTTTTAGTGAAATGGCTAGGATGGCCTTCAAAATTTAATAGTTATATAGATAAAAAAACTCTGCTGGACTTGCAATCTCCTTAAAACGCACCGTCGTTAACGGATGAGACCATACGAGCGAAGGACCGTCATGGAGGATCACGGGTTCTACGTCACGTTGCCGTGCAATGCGTCGTCGTCGGTTTATCCTGAAAATCGTATATCCAGCTATACAACCAGGTTGGCTAAAGCTATAAACTTGAAAGGACAATGGGAAGTCGGACTCGCCGAAATCGAATATCCTAGAAGTTGGTACAACTTTAATGACGAAGATGGGCATTTCATCCTACATACGGCTCCGGAACCCCCGGATAGCAATCCCTCAAATATTGGTTTTTCTATAATTACAAAATTATACATAAGCGGAGGGTACTACGCAAACATTCGTGCGATCCTCCGGGCTATAAATCAACTCATCGCACCAGCGGCCGTATTGAATCATGACGAATTAAAAAACAAGGTGTATCTGACCGCGAAACCCAACATTTCAATGAGTTTCCGGGGAAGACTCGCCACTATTTTAGGAATGACGCTAAAACCTCTCGGAGGTTTAAACTATCATAAAGAACCCGATTTTACCGCAAACGTCATCATGTACGCTCCTCATCAATGCGATATCAACGCAGGGTTCTACACAATGTACGTTTACACCGACATCATCCAATACCAAGCGGTCGGAGATTCTTACGTTCCCCTTTTGAGATGCGTACATATAACGGGTAAAGGCAACGACGTGGTCATTGCTAGATACGACAACCCCCATTACGCATCGATCAGCAAGGATCACATCACCAGCATCGTCATAGAGTTGAAGGACGATCAAAACCACGAAGTACCATTTTCTTATGGGAAAGTCATCGTAAAACTACACTTTAAACCAAAAAATATTTCTATTCTTTAAAAATGGTTTATTATAGACCCGGAGAGCCCAATACCGCGGACTATGTGAGCTATTACCAAAATCAGGCCGGCTGCGGTTTACCGGGTTATTCGGGATCGGGAGTTATGTACGGTGCGGGGTTAGGAGGTCTATTCAGAGGGCTGTTCAGGATGGCCGTACCGTTGTTAAAAAGAGGATTTAGCTTTGCGAAACCACACCTAAAATCGGCAGCTAAAAATATAGTATCCGACGTCGTCTCAAACGTTTTGACGCGCTCGCATAGCGATAAAGCTCAAGACGGGTCCGGTCTGATGGTCATGGCACGTAAGAGAATGTCTAAACCGCCGGGTATGAGGAGGTGTGGTCAACGGGCTGCGCCGAAGAAGAAGAAAACAGTGCGCGGATCAAACAAGCGCTCACTCGTACGCAGAAAGCGTAAGAGGTCTGTCAGTCGAAACGTGTCGATCAAGAGAGCCACAAAATCCATATTCTAACATGGCGCTACTGCATCGCATGTCGGGAGAATGCATCAAGTCCGAGCTGGACTTATTTTCGGTCCCTCTGACACAGACCGTTATTGAGAAAAACGGCTATTTAGAAGTATCCCCATTATCGGCCATATCGGGCTCTGCACCATTGGAATTTTTTATCGCAGGCAACGGCGATGATTATGTGGATCTCAATAACACGATGCTCTATCTACGGGTGAAAATCACGAGACCTAACGGGGAAGAGATTGCACACCCTGCGAAGGTGGGTCTAATCAACTACCCCGGAGCCACTATATTTTCACAAGTCGACGTGACCCTCGGCGATCGTCTGATTTCTCAGAGTTCGAGCACTTACCCTTATCGCTGTATCATCGAGAGTCTGATCAACTACGGTAAAGATACGTTGGAATCTGTCTTCAGCGCTGGATTGTTCCATAAAGACACGGCGGGTCACATGGATGTTCAAGACCCCGCAGGCCATAACGCAGGGTTGTTGAAGAGATCGGGTTACACCAGCGAAAGCAAGGAGGTGGAACTACTTGCCCCCATACACAGCGATATATTCTTCCAAGAGAAACTTATGATAAACGGGGTTGATATCAAGATACGACTTATTCAAGCAAAAGATGAATTCTGTCTGATGAGGGCCGACGATGTGGCTTACAAATTAAATATAGTGTCCGCATCCCTATTTGTCAAGAAAGTTACTGTATCCCCACCGGTGAGACTGGCTCACGCTCAGACATTACTCTCGACAACGGCCAAGTACCCTGTCGATAGGGTCAGTCTAAAATCGTTCTCCATACCGGCCGGCTCTCGTGTTTCGAATCAGGAAAATCTGTTTTTAGGAACGCTACCAAAGTCTATCGTCATTGCCATGGTCGACAACGACGCATTCACCGGTTCCTACACAAAAAATCCATTCGCGTTCAAACATTACGATCTGGAATTCTTAGCCGTCTACGTCGACGGTCAACAATATCCCTCCAAGCCTCTACAACCTAATTTCGAAGCTGGTTCGGCAGTACGAGAATATTATCAGTTGGTGATGACGACCGGGAGACACCTTAAAGACCAACCGCTCTGTATTGGCAGGAATGATTTCCTGAACGGATACACACTTTACGCATTTAACCTCACGCCGGACGAAGAGTGCGGTCAGCACATTTCCCTCATCAAGTCCGGGAATATCAGAGTCGAAGCTCGTTTCAGAAAACCACTGCCGAATACCATTAATTTAATTGTTTACGCAGTATTTGACAGCATCATTGAATTGTCTAACCGCCGCCAGGTACTGATAGACTACTATTGAGATGAACACACTGCAACTCACCGCCATCATGGATAAAATTACATGCAGGACTCATTTTCTCGGCGTTCTACCGAGCGATCAACTACCCAAAAAACCCATAAGGATCTTACCGTCGGCCTGTATCATTAACACTCACCCTGCTAGGCTACCAGGTGAGCACTGGATCGCCGTTTATTTAACCCAAGACGGGCCCACGTGTTTTTTCGACAGCTTCGGCAATCCGCCCAACAGCCATCGCTTTCCAACCACCATCAATAACTTTCTAGCAGCCAACGACGCCGACGTATTATATTCCGACAGACGAGTCCAGGATTATTCATCGGATACCTGCGGTCAGCACTGTGTGTTTTTTCTATATCATTTAGCCAGAGGATACGACTATAACCATGTGATGAAACTATACACCGATGATTATATTAAAAATGATAAAATGGTGTCCCTATTTGTGAAGAGATTAAGACCGTATGTTTGTAATGATAAAATGTTTTCCTGCGTTCACTGTGTGCAGACATGTCTGACATATAAATAAAAATCTTAAAACCATTATATTTTTAATCGTCTTTTTATTGAATCATAAGATACATATTAATGTACACACACACACACACACACACACACACACACACACACACACACACACACACACACACACACACACACACACACACACACACACACACACACACACACACACACACACACACACACACACACACATGAAAGGATTCGTTAAAATTCCAACCATTGTCTTGGATCGATAGTCGGGGATTTAAACACAGAGTCTTCGGACTCTGGAAACACGGAGTGTGAATGTCTTCGTGCTCTTTTAGAAGGTCTGACACGGGGCGGGGTGTCGGGTTTACTCTTTAGAGATTTAATTGTACTCCTGACCTGTTGATTCGGCACTGTAGAAAAAGGGATGTTTAATTCGGCAAAGGCACGTAGAAACTCTGACCATCCTACAGGTCTCCGGTTATCACGAACCTTTTGCGGGGCCGTGACATTTTTTAACAAATCGACCATGTGTGAGCCTTGTATGGCTTTACCCCTGAACACAAACTCCCCCGATTCGTTCCACGCGCTTAGTCCTTTAGCTTTAGACATCTTGTCTAATATGTATCTGCTGTTTTTCACACTTCTCGAAGGTACATTCTTCAGAACTTCATCCACCACATGCTCCTCAGCACCGTCGTCTTCGACGCTAGCCACGGTCGGTACTTCATCTTTATGAGTGGGGTCGGGTAACGACTGCGTTAAAACACCGCTCTCGCGATCGCCTTGTTTAACGATGGTCAAAAACCTGCTCAGGGTATTTGTGTAAAGTTTTGCTTTTTCGTACGGGTTCAAATCAGTGCGGAGTAAAATATTTCTCATGGCGACGTCCAAATCGTTTTCCACGCTCTGTTGAATAGTCTCGCGAACATTTTCAGTTCTCGCCTTATCCAGTTGATGCTGCGGGACTAAATACATCTTCTCGGCGTACTCCATCCTATCTGTTTGCTATCAAGCTCGAAAGAAAGGGTACGGCGACGCTCAGGAGCGGTAAAAGGAATCCACCCTTCTGGTTGAAGACTCGTTTCTTTGCCGCTATGCCGATTTTTTTATCGGCTACAAATTTAATTTCGGCTTTTCTCTTTTTCAGTTTTCGGTACTGTTGCGGATTGACCGGAATAGTCCCGTAGAGGATGTTAAGCGCCACTTCACACAGCGATAAAATGAATTCGTCGGACGCCGATTGTAAAATAAGACGCCGTTGTTTAGGAGATGCTTTATGTAGCAGTTTTAACACCGGCAGATGTTTACAAAGTCTGGCGGACATGGTGATTTGATCACGTTCTTCTTCTTTTTTTCGGGATATAAACCACTTGACGGTCGGAAAGCAATCCTGTTCTGAGACGGTACTGCTCGGGAGTTTTTGCTTTATAGTCTATCATTATGTAGCCGAAAGGTTGGTTGACCGCGTCGTGGTAACACTCCATAAAGTATTTTGTGTTTCCGGGGTACATTTGGCGTCCTAGCATCGCTACTTGATTGACGTCCCGAGGATTTTTAAACAGAATCATATAATTGGCGTTTAAGCTGATGGTTCGGCTGGATTTACCCTGTACAAATAAATTTTGCACTATATAAATAGCGCTAAGATTGCGGTGATGGACGTACTGCGTAAACACCCTTTGAAGCTCCGAATTTGCGCTGGCTTGCTGCATCAAATCATCCACGATGAGAAGATTTGGTTTAGTGACGGGTAGCAAATCATCATCATTCAGACTCTCTGGTATTCCTTGCACAAATTTAATGTCGTACAATTTAAGCACATCATCGTACAAAGGCTGCCAACAATCATACAACCAAACAATGTTTTCAATTTTCTTGGAAATTAAATTCAAACCTTTTTCCAACAAAAGTTTCACAAAATAAGACTTTCCAGAATTGGACGGTCCGCTTATAACACAACTAAATGGATGTTGTAGTCTGAAATCAAAATCGGAAACATCCATCGACCCTCTGTGCATCATCATCTGATCAGTAGCCATAAGGAAGCGTGGTGAAATCGGGCAAAAGTCTGCGTTTATTATACACCACCTTAAACCTTTTAACGACTGATTTGTTGTGCAACGTGAGAGTCTTTTTATCCCTCACAATGTTTTCTGTGTGAGCCAGGATGTATTTGGTACTATCATGCGACGTCACATAACTGTCAACCAGACCAATCAGGGTTTCCAGGCGGATGGCTTGGGAATTTTTAGCATTCAGCGTTATCCCCTTAGCTTTCATACACACTTTCCCTTTGGACGTCTGGAAACCGTACGATTTAGGGCCGCTAGCGCAAAACTCTGTAATAAAATCCCCATCGTCTATTTCGCTCGTCAGCTCCCCCAAATGATCACCCAGAGGCGGCTCCCAGTCGCCGTCCCTAGACACAAACACGACGCTGTCTGTGTCCGAGTAAAGAAGACGGTCACCGAGTCTGTCCATCAATTCGTACAATTCCAGTCGGGCGTGTGCTGTGGTGAACGCACCAATAAACACGTTAACGTCGCGACCCTTACAAACATCCTCTTTGTTGGGTTTATGCTGGACGAGAGCCACGTCGTCTGAGACGAATGAGAAATACGACAAGGTGTCGGTATTACCGAAAACGATTCTGGTGAAATCTTCGGGCTCGCTCACCAGAGTCGTTTGAGGTAAGTTTGGTCTTAAAGAGAACCTACCCCACAAGCTGTTCAAAATAAGTTTGGTGATCGCTCTCTGGGCAGCGTTGTGCTTGATCTTTTCGGGGTCGAGTTGAATCCCCTCTTTTTCGAAAATATTCGCGAATGTAAGTTTCTCTCTCAGCGTCCGTGACAACATTCGACGGGTAACCCGACGCTTGTTGTTTCAACCGCAAAAACGTTTTGACGTATTCGACAAACAACGTGTCTGACTGTTGTGGAAAATGCCAAACCTCGTCAATCTTGGCTACCACATAACCCTTCTCGATGGCTTTTAAAAGCTCAATGGATACCCAGGAGCCGGAGAGTGATCTTTCCTCATCCGTGTGGGTACAGCTCGTGGTCTGGTTTTGATCGTGAGCGCAGGTTCGGCATAACGGAAACATGAGTTTTCCTTGGCATCTGTAAGGGAGAACAGGATGCAGTAATTTGCGGGGAGGGTACACGGTCGCTTTGATAAGCCCGTAATAATTTTCAATCGGTTCAAAATTGTTGAAAATGATTTCTGGATGTTCAATCGGGTAGCTTTTCCTAGCCTGGCAGAAGGGGTAGAGGCTGGTGAAATCGAGATACCTTATTTTCTCATCTCCGCTCACTTTGTGATAGAGTTTATAAGCGTTAGTGCGCCCGCCAAACAGGGTGTCTCGAGGGTTCAGTCTCTCTGGGGCGGAATAACCGGTCATAAATTCTATCACAGAGGGATCGGTCTTTTTCATGTCGTTCCATTCACATTCCCAAAGAACCTCGATTTGCAAACCGTACGCGTTCTGCAGAATTTCGATCTTATCGTCAAACTGTCTCCTGAGAACCCCATAGGGTACTCCCGACAAGGGGTGAGACTCATGGGGTTCAAAGCGGCAGCAGTGCCCGTGGAAGATGCACCCTGCGTATTCTAAGCCGTGCCGCACACCGTCCTGCTGGTAGTAGCCGTCTAAAAAGTACTTACCGATCGATACTTCGCCGTGGTTTACGGCGTGGTGAACGTCCACGTTTCGAGTCTTTTTGACATACTCGAGCCATTCGATCGAGTCGCTTGAGTAGGACTTATTCTGATCGATGTACGCTTTGTTATGCGTGAGAGCGAGCGTGTTTCTGCCGAGATAATGTGTTTTAAAGACCCCCATCGAGCAGCCGGCGAGCGTCGCGAAGCCAAAAGGGTCAAGTCCGGCGCATTGCATGAATGCCTCCCGGTATTTCATGCAACCTTCGCGTAATAAGACGACGTCGTTAACGCCGTACGCGTACAGTTCTTTCCTGAAGTCAAACCACTTGCCCTCAACTGTGCTGTACCACGCATCAAACTTTTCACGGTCTTTATCCGACATGTTATCGTAGTTGTAGAACTTTTTGTCGGGGTATGGTCCGAAATAGTTCTCGTTTTCCACCCTGTTGAAAAGATGGGGGAAGTAGCCTTTTTCAGTCGTCGTTAAGTCTAACGCTACGGGCATTTTGGCAAGGGCCATTGGAAAAAATGAGTAACTATCGATGTATCGTTGGCCAAACGATTCGTCGTACATGAAAATTATTTTACATCCTTGCATTATGACCTCAATAGCAATCCCGGCTTTGCAAAAATACTCGAGAATCAGAAAGGCGTCGAATCTGGAGGCGTAATGAGCTATGAAGCAGTAGCCATTATATCGGGGGTGTCTGAAGCGGTTGATTAGCTTAGCGATGCAGTCGGTACCCTCAGCCGTAAATCTCTTCCCTTTGAATGTGATTGCGCAAACAAAATTAGCCACGTGTCTACCGTTTTCGTAACGTGTTTCAAAATCGTAGAAGATGTATTTCTCGCATGGCTCCTTAGGCTCTAGGGGCTGTATGAAGCATTGGTGTGATTTCTGGCCCGTCAGACGTTCTCGACAATGGACGCATTTGTCTGGGGCACATATGTGTTTTGTTTTCTTGTCACCCGCTTTAACGTAGTAACGCCAGCCGCATAGTTTGCAGTATTTGATAATATCACAGGAGGGGGATTCTTGACCGGGAGGGGGGTTCTTTTTATGCATTTCGAAGCAATAGCTCGATTTACAGTAACGCAAACAATCGGGGCAATGTATGGTTCTTTTAGGGAACCTGTGACATTCGGCGTCAAAACAGACATTGCAGGCTTGCTTACATCGATGGTCTCTGCGGTTGGTGTAACTTTTGTAACAAAATTGACAGACGTATGGCGAACCTAAGAACCCGGTCAGATTCATTATCATGTAGTAATGATCATCATGTAGATAGAGGAACACCGTTTTAGGGTGGAGTTCGTCACAATTTTTGTACGTTTCTAAGACCATGGCATTCGATCTGTGAAATACAACGATTTTAATGCCTAGTGCTCGTTCAAACGAAGCTATGTCGCTAAGAGCGATTCGGTCTTGAATTGAGAAGCCGACGCTGTTTTGGATGGTGACAGCCAGTTTTTCTAACTCACTCTCGGGTAGTTGGGGGTTAAGAAAACGAGCGAGACAAATAGAGAAACACAATTGATTCGACAAATTTATGGGACAGAACAAATTCGTCTTTTTTTTTTGGATTACCTGATCAACGGCCAGATCTGTAAGTTTACGTCGTCGACCACCTCCTTGTCTGTTCATGGCTACGGCAGCGTCGATCTCGACAGCGTCGTCCGATAATAACTGCTCGTTGCTCTGTAAAACTCTTTCAAATTGATCCATAAGCGAATCCACGTCATAATCATTACCGGGTGTGAGAACACCGCTGATAGGTGTTTGTAGAGTGGGTGCCGACATGGTCATATTGATCACGGGGGCATCGTGACCGATTTCTCTAGCGAAGGCGACGATCTCGCTCAACATGCCGTGTAAGGAAGTGTGATAAGAGGCCAAATCTGTAGAGTTAATCTCTCTCAGATTCATGCTCCTTCTCAACGACACACTGTTGAACCGAGGTCGCGGTAAAACGTGATATCCGTTAACGAACCCACCTTCTCGAATCAGCGTATCAATTTCCGTACGGCTTAATCGACTCTGTTTATTAGGCTCAGTCTCGCGTAAAGCGTCAACATTACCTGATGTGGGTCTCGTGTTGCTGGTCGATGGCTGTGAAGTATCATCACCGTCATGGTGCTCTGTGTCGTCGCAGTCAGGATCGGTGTCGGTACATGCTGGGAGTTGATTATTTAAAACACCACCATATTGTACAACAGGATTGTTGTCTACGCTTAGCACATGATCGTACAAATTAATATTTGGATTTACAGCTAATTCAAAAAGATCCAAATTAGTGGGGGGTTGCGAAGATTCTAGATTAAACAAATACTGTTCTAAAGAATCCGGAAGCATTAAAAGCTCGTCCGGCAGCAAACTTAGCATTTCAATCTCGTCCGGTGACAGTTCTGTGTCGTCGTCTGCGCAAAAGCTTTTTGACCCATCCATTTTAGATTTCAGACCAAAACATGAAATATTACAAAATCATAGAGTATAGAAAGCATGCAAAATCATAGAGTATATGGAATATAAAAATCAAAGCATAGATGGAATATAAAAATCAAAGCATAGATGGAATATAAAAATCAATACATGATAGGTGAAGAAAACAACTACAACCATAAAAGTTTAATGGAATACATCTATATTGAATTTACTCCTCTGTACCATCAATGATGACGAGAATAAGATGATGAAACATGAGTACCAATTCGCGATGGAATTCAGTTACCCTACAATCGCTTCTATTAAATTCCTGATCCAGGGTTGATCTCATGGTCTGGATACGACTAAATGTTTGATCGACCGCATTTTGAATGAAGCGATCCTGTGTGTCCAATCGGCTACGTGTCTCGAGGTGAGAGGCGCGAGCCTCGCGCCCCAATGCGTCTAATGCGCGACGGGTTTCGTTGTGTGCTTCGCGCAACTCACTACGCAGCGCAGTCAAATTGCTGTTTATATCATCCTGTACGTCACGCAGCTCAATGTATTTGTTGTTTATATCAATCTGTGCGTCGCAAAACTCTTGACCTAATGTCTCTATCGAATTAGTACGCCTAGTATCGGTGAGTGGCTCGTCACCCGAGTGAGACACCGCCGGCACTTCTTCAACTTCAATGTCTTCTTCCGGCGGTGAGTTAAAAGGATATGATGTTTGACCCGCCTTTGTGCTTGTCCAAGTGATGCGTTGAGGCGTATTCCAACTCGTCATGTGGTCAGGGCTATAACCCGAACCTGCTGTGTAGAAATATAACACAAAAATCTTAATGGTATGATTCAATTTGAGTTTAAATAAAAATAATGTAGATAGTCTTACCGTAAAGAAATACGCTGTCAAGACTCGTCGCAGGACTGCTCGGCGGCGTCGGACAAAGAGTTTTCCTGTCAGGACTGGTTTCAGGACTGATCGCCGGGGTAAAACGAACCGGTTTTCTCTCAGGACAGGCCGGTGAGGTAGAACGATCCGTTTTTCTAGTCTTCTTTCTCAAAGGTTCGCCGCTTGGTCCGGCGGTCTGGTCTAAAGCCGAGCCGGTAGGAACTATTTGATCCACAGAGTGCGTTGGAGTGGGGTCAGGTACGTCACGTCTATCTGCTACGACGACGGTGTGGTCTTCATTATCCTGTTGAATGGCGTCAACCAGCGGGAAGCCGGGTTGCGTAATAAACTGAATGAAGTCTAAAATAAATAATAAATTAGATTTCTCATAAACGTTAAGAAAAACATGACATAGGCGATGGGTCTTGTTTTACCATCAGTTGCGCTGTCCGCTTCGACCACCTGAGGGCTCACTGCGAATAAAAAGAGAGACAATTAAAATATGTTCATTTTATTTTATTTTTATTTATTTTTATTATTATTTTTATTTTTTTATTATTATTATTATTATACATTTTTTATTTTTATAAAAGAGTAGAAAAATATCAGTCCTTACATGCATCGCCATCGAGAGCATCGCTTTCAACATTCGAACCTGCGGGCGAAAAATCCTGTTATGAATGGAAAACACATGTGAGTCGTTTTATATGCTTTGTCTGATGACGAACCTACAGGCAGACGTTGAAAAAATGTAATTCATTTTCAGAGTGTTATGTCACCCCGGTGCTCTAGGGCCATCATTTAATCATAATAGAATGTAGTTTTAACTCTGGGACACCGGGTGGTGCCGGAGAGCGCACAATTTCACCATGACAGGATGTAGTTTTAACTCCGGGACGCCGGGTGGTGCCGGAGAGCTGGTGAGCCACACGTATCAGTAACATGATGTGTTTAAGACAGCGGCTAAAAACGAGCTTTTATGTTTTAAAATATCAAAAACAGGTCGATCTGACTTGTGAAAACAGATACACGTCAAAACTAGTTTTTGATACACGATATCATGCTCATTTAAGAGCAGTTAGCAACGTAGCACGCGCTGCTAAGCTAAACCATGCATTTCCTAACAGGGGACGGTTCTGAGTCATGCTTCACAACCGGGAGCGCCGACAGTAATGCGGTGGTATCTTAATAAAAAAATACATGAATAACGCTATGACGGGACGCTGATTTAATGCAAACAGACTTGAAAAATATACATAGCCCATAGCTGATAACACTTCCTGTGAGAGGAGCTCAGTCTTTTCATAATAAAAGCCGCTGGGTAACGCAATGGTAAAAAAAAAAAACCCATAACAATATGTATTGTTTTGGGTACTGTAACAATACTAATTAAAACATCATTGCGGTAGAACAATCCTGCAAAACATTTATAATAAACTGATATGACTAAAAAATCTTTTGAGATGCAAAAGTAATAGACATGTTTAAAACACTTGAATAAAATAAATATAGCCTGACAAAGATTGTTTTTAAAATAAATCAATGTTACAGAAAACACTGTATCCAAAAATGAATGTTTAAAACAATAATGTATGATGGTAAGAATGTATCATTTGTCATGAAGGTGTGAAAGGAAACGAATTGTAGATCTTTTAGCAAAACAATCTCTCAAATCCACACCAATACCAGCATGTTTAAAGCATCATAGCAAAAAAAATATAGAGAAAAATACTCACCGTTCTGCATTTTGATGAGAGAGAGTTGATGCGATGTTGCAGCCAAAAATTGTGTCGAGGATATATTGGATTTGTCCTGTATATATATGGTGATCAAATATTGGGTAAAAAAACACGGTTGTGTCCAATAGATGGCGTCATTGCACTATGCATTTTGGTACCTTATCTCGCAATGTGCCCGTGACCTGAGAGATACATGGGCCATATTTCACGCCTAACTGTCACAGACCGGGCGACTCCCGTGGAAGAACTACTATCGATAAAGATTATAATTGTACAGATAATGTGTGTGTGTGTGTGTGTGTGTGTGTGTGTGTGTGTGTGTGTGTGTGTGTGTGTGTGTGTGTGTGTGTGTGTGTGTGTGTGTGTGTGTGTGTGTGTGTGTGTCTGTGCGTAACAGGCACATACACACACACACACACACACACACATAGATGCGCGCGCCCCTGTTTTGAGAGGCCTGCTCAAGGTGAATGCTGCTGTGTGTGAAAAGAGGCCGGAGACCCCTGATTTCTAAACATTCAACTTATTGTTTCATAACCTGTATGTATAAACATTTAACTGATTGCATTATTTTTTATTTTATTTTTGACTCCATTTTATTTTTTAAACTGAAATAATGTTCAGTGGATTTTTTTTTAGTAAACTATTCTATAAACAATCAACTTTTTGTTCACAGCTGTGAACAGTCTTCACAGTTTTTCACAGCCCCAGATACGCACCCCGGGGTGGGAGGGGAATTTCCTGATAACAGCGTCTTCAAAAGACAAAACCTTCTGTCATTTATTATACAGCCTTCAAAAACAAAAACCTCCTGTCAAAATCATCAAAACCTGCTGTCAAAACATCAAAACCATCAAAACCAACTGTCAAAATCATCAAAACCTGCTGTCAAAACATCAAAACCATCAAAACCTGCTGTCAAAACATCAAAACCATCAAAACCACCTGTCAAAATCATCAAAACCTACTGTCAAAACATCAAAACCATCAAAACCTGCTGTCAAAACATCAAAACCATCAAAACCACCTGTCAAAATCATCAAAACCTACTGTCAATAACATCAAAACCATCAAAACCACCTGTCAAAACATCAAAACCTACTGTCATGACAACATGATTGATTATACCGGAAGTCCCGCCTTATACAGGAAGTCCCGCCTTATACAGGAAGTCCCGCCTATACAGGAAGTCCCGTCTTATACAGGAAGTCCCGCCTACACCGGAAGTCCCGCCTATACAGGAAGTCCCGCCTTATACAGGAAGTCCCGCCTATACAGGAAGTCCCGCCTACACCGGAAGTCCCGCCTACACCGGAAGTCCCGCCTACACCGGAAGTCCCGCCTTATACCGGAAGTCCCGCCTACACCGGAAGTCCCGCCTTATACCGGAAGTCCCGCCCCTATACCGGAAGCCCCGCCCCTCAATCAATCATTTTGACAGGTGGTGTAGTATACTTACTACTCCCTTCCAATAACAGACGGGAGCTCGCAGCACAAGGACGTTTGCTTTTTTTAAATAACCATAAGTGAGAGTAAATACAAATTGTGCTGATGTTAAATGATTTAAAACCCATGTAACTGGGGGAGAAAACCTACAAGAGGTAAACATTTCTTCTGGAATCTTAAAACAACACCCATGACAATGAGTGTAACTCAAACATGCTTTATTACTTTAAGTCTAGACTGAAAAATGACCTGTTGGGTCACCACTGACAGTGAAGGTTCTGGCAAACTCAGATACTGGTTTTGTGGTCCATTATTCACATTATTTGATGAAGTCTCTGAGCAGTGTGATGATTAGTTCTCAATGTTTGTATCTGTGGCCCACTATAGCCTCACCTAGCAAAACTCTGAACTATCTGCAAACTGTTTGGTCCAAATAGCTGCTTATTTTGGACAAGAACCAGATAGGAAGAGACGGTCTTACTGACATGTAAAATGACCAACCACTGTTTGTTTTCTAATGGTTTAGATGCAGGTTTATTGGAAGTAGTTGATGCCATAATAATAGGCCAAGTGTGAAAAAACACTGTGATATAATAAAAAATTCTGACCAACTGTTGAATTGTAACGAATGACAGGTCAGAGGCGAGAGTAGATCCACTAACAGCTTTATTGGTACAAGGTCAAACAGGCAAATATCAAGCAGGGGTATCGAGAGCAACGTAGACAAGGCAGAGTCGAAATCAGAGGCAGAGCAATGGGTCAGGGCAGGCGGCAGACAGAGAGGATTACCAGAAAGCAGGCAGGGTCAGAGAGGCAGGCAGCAAATAATCAGGAGAGGGAGTCAACAGTCCAGGTAAAACACGGGAAGACAAACTAGGGAAAACGCTCAGAAATGTTAGCCAGGGGAAAAACAAGACTTCGCACTGGGTGAGTGTTTGTGTGCTGCTTTTATGTGAGTGAGTGAATGAGGTGCAGGTGTGGTGAGGCAATCAGGGTTGATGAGTGAATGGTGACAGCTGTGTGATTGATGTAATGGTGGACGGGAATGTGTGTGTGCAGTGCATGATGGGAGATGTAGTCCATGGGTGATGTGCAGTTGTAGTGAGTGGCAACCAGATTCATGACATGAATACTGGTTTGACTGATTTTAACATTTTTTTTGTATTAGAGTTATTGATAGTTAGCATTAGTATTGTATTTTATTCATTACTTTAGTCAAAATCATAACCGTTTAACCATAATTTAAGCTCAATAAAAGTTAATTTCCTTCCAAGACAACATTCCAGTTTTTAAGTTTTTCCATCAAGTGTTTACATTTTATTTTTATTTCAGTTTTATTTCAATTAACCTTTTTTATGCTATAGTTTTTGAAAAAACATACTGAAATAATTGTCGGAAATGTGTGCAAACTTGTTAATATGAACTTTCAAAATAATATATTACTCCTAAATTACATCACAGATATACAATAACGCAGAAAGTACAACATTGATTGAACACATTAGGCCCACGCTAGCATCTACGATCAAGATTACACCCCTGTGATGTAAATCTAATTTTTTTTTAGATATGATACCACTTTGTTTACCCTTAGAAAAATTAAAAGACAACATTCTGTGCAGAGAGGAAACCCACCCTAGCAACGTAATACAATCTAAAGAATGAATTGGACGTTTCGTGGATGACATCATGGAAGAGTAAATTAGCAATAAACTTAATCATGTAATTCATAGCATCCACTTATTACTGTCAAACAGATCATCAGCGCATCATCCACTTCAATCACAACTGATTACATAATCACTTCAGAGGACCAAAAGGTAGCACATAACTTATGCAATAGGAGTTTTCAAAATCCAAACATCTTCCAAACACTCTCACACAGCTCGCTAGAATCAATGAAATAACAATTGATTGCTTCAAAAGCAGAAAACCAGTTAGTCCTCCAAATAGCATGTCAAACTCTTGAGACGACCAGTCTCTTTGGGCAAGACTTGCTCCTGCTGGTTTCATCAAACATTCAAAGGCCTTGAGACATTCAACTTTAGCCTTTAAACAGATTATGAGAGAAATCAAAAGACACTCCAGGCCTTCTCAAAAAACTGCAAAAAAACAAAACACCTAATAACAGAAAACACATAATACACTAAACCTCAATTAAACCAACTTGGTTTCCAAGAATACCAATTTTCACAATAGTTATTTTGGAATATTCCAATGTTTCAACACTTATTATTGGAATATTGACTGTTCCAGTGATGATCTGGGCCTTAGCCATGGGAACTTCTGTGCCAAGTCAATGGAAAATAATGTGCAATTAATGTACACTCATGGAAAGCTATTTTATTAGTATATGTTTATGTGCATATGTTCCTCGTTTATGCATAACCTGCCTTCTTTTTATATTGTAAATCAAATTTCCAATACGTGATTAGATTCAGTTGATTAAAATACACAGCAGCCATGCTTAGTACCACATGTAGCACTCCTTGCATAATTTAGGGGGTTTTCTGTTCGAACATACTAAAACCAAACTTGTAAAATGCTAAAAAACATAAATTAATCTATCCTTATCTACCTTAACACTTTGAGATATTAAATCTATTTCAAACTTACTGGACAGGCTTTCTCAAGCCAATATCAATGTTTCATCAGACTTTCCTATTTTGTCTCCTTTATGATTATGTGCATCCGTTATTTGTTTATGCATACCTTTTTATCAGACTGTATATCAAATTCTTAATGTGTTTTAATTTTGTTAGTGATTACCTTCAAACAAATCAGTTGATTAATCTACACTACAGCCATGGTTAGCATCATGTGTACTGCCCCTCTCATGATTTAGGTGGTTTTCTAGTCACAAAATCTTGTTTTCAAAGCAAGAGTGCTGTGTGATTGTCAAAATATCCTGCTGCAGAGCAATGGACTGAAACACGCATTGGTTTGGCAATGCATCCCATATGAGGAACCTTAAAATGGCATCTGCAGAGGTTCAAATAAGTCTGCCAGATGAGCTTGAAGGGAGCAGCTTTGAAGTTCTCATAATTAAAAGCAAAGCTGAGCAGAAATACAGATCCCACTGAAGTCTGGAGGAAATGATTACAGTGTTTGGGACAGTGGTTGCTTAATGGGTGCTTTTGCAGGAAATAAACATATAACCCTCAAAACATCCCTTATTTTATAAGATGAGATCAGTGGAAAGTGTTTAGTAAACATTGTTATTTTTCATCAGAAAGACATTACTGTACCTATGAATGGCATCTTCTAGTGTCTTGACGTGAAGCTCATCTTGCTCGACCTGTTTCCTCTGACGTTCCTCTTCCTCTTGTGGCACCGCTGGTGTCCCCTGCAGAAGCCATCTCTCCCTCATGGCTTTAGACTGTAAGACAGAAACATTTTCTATGGTCTAGTCATTGATCTAAATCAGATGTAATTTTTAGGTGTTCTTCACACAGGTGTTTAGGATTGAATGAATTATGCATTTATAAAGCACTTTATTGTGTATTGATGTGCACCCAAAGCGCTTTACAATCATGCTGGGGGGGGGGGGGTCTCTCCTCAACCACCACCCTTGTGCAGCATCCACTTGAATGATGCGACGGTTGCCACAGGACAACGGCGGCAGTGCGCTCAACACACACCAGCTACAGGTGGAGAGGAGAGAGAGTCATAGAGCCAATCAAGTGTATGCGCTCACCACACACCAGCTACAGGTGGAGAGGAGAGAGAGTCATAGAGCCAATCAAGTGTATGCACACACACCACACACCAGCTACAGGTGGAGAGGAGAGAGAGTCATTGAGCCAATCAAGTGTATGCGCTCACCACACACCAGCTACAGGTGGAGAGGAGAGAGAGTCATAGAGCCAATCAAGTGTATGCGCTCACCACACACCAGCTACAGGTGGGTATTGCACATTTTTGCGGTACTTTTCATTTTCTGGCCATTCAAAAATGGACATGCAAATCTCTGGCCATGCAAATCGTAATTTGTGTAAAAAATAAATAAAAGTTGTCTGCGTTTTACTGTGTCTAATTCTAATTTTAACTAGAAACTGCAGCTATTCATACTAACAGGTACCTTTTTTTTCAGAAAAAGTAGGTAGAGGCACATATTTCCAGTGAGCCTGGGTAGTTTAAAGGGGTTCGGATATGTTTGTGAGGCTATGAGACCTGCTAAACCAAAGTAAATCACCGAAGACCAGCAAACCATCTGTGGTTTAAGCATTTTTAGCAGTGTAAACTGCAACATTTAGACCACAAAACTGGTGGCTAGAGCTCTGTGGAAGACAACTGGATCAAAAATCTCCATTTCTCTGAGTTTGCAAAACCTCAAAAAAAAAAAAAAAAAAAAAAAACACAACACATTTTAGGTCAATTCAGCTACAGAATGCAGCTGTCACTCAATATTTCACCATCAACTGTATTTAACGCTCCAAAGTACTCTGATGCTGGGTGAATGTACCAGCTGAACCTAAAACTGAACATAGTTTATACTTTAGTCAGCTCATTATTGTGTGGATTGTGGCTTACCACAGAAAAACCTTTATACTGTATGTGCATTGTTTGACATTTAAGTTCAGAATATAAATGTCACATGTTGCCACATTCTCATGTAAACTTGAATACATTTATAACCTGTTCAACATGAACAGCTGTTAAAGAAATCACCAGCTGTGGCCGAACTGACTCTGTGTGAGCTATGAGGTCTCTCAAGACCCCTTACGCCTAGTCATCACCTCCACAAAGGTCAACCGCAGGAACTCAGGATGGTTTCCCAAGCTGCTGAAGGTATGTGGGAGAAAGAACCATCTTGGATTACAAGACTACCCACATGTTTGGCTTCACAAGACTCAAGACAGGGCTTTGAAGACTGTTTCATAAAACATTTTCAGATTTTCATATCTTGATAATTGCATTATATTATTGTTTGCTGCTGCTTTATATTTTACTGCTTGGCTCTCTGTGATACTTGATTGTAATTGGCCAATCGTGGCATTCCGCCATCAAATTATAGTATATATGGCATTATACGCTAAACTATTTAAAATTGCACCAGTTCCATACAGCTCTGTCAGTTTCATTTATTTGGTAATGCAGGCATATAAGGAGTGTGATCATGTATGGTCAGCCAGTCATTGTTGCAAAATAAACCTCTTCTGTCACAAAGTCTCATTATTTTGCAGTAATGGTTGGTTGCTTGCATATTATACAATTTAATAATCCTATCAGGATTCATAAGTATTTTTCCATTCATTTTCCATTTAAAAATATTTAAAAATAAAATAAAAAGACAAAGGTACAATATATGTTATCAGGAAACAATCACAATCCCATTAAAAACTACAAATGACATAATCAAATGTAAAATGATGGAGAAACTATCAACTACTTATAGATGTTGATTGAGAAAATGAATAGGATTTTTGCTTTTGAAACCTGACTGTTGTCCTTTATTTAAAAAATCGTAAGTAATTGAGTTTTGTTTAGTATCTGAGCATCATACATTATTTTACTTTATGTTTCGAATTTCACATCGTATTTCATCGCTTTATGAGAAAATAAACTGAGATACAAATCTTTCTGTTGGTAGAGCCAATCAAGTGTATGCGCTCACCACACACCAGCTACAGGTGGAGAGGAGAGAGTCATAGAGCCAATCAAGTGTATGCTCTCACCACACACCAGCTACAGGTGGAGAGGAGAGAGAGTCATAGAGACAATCAAGTGTATGCGCTCACCACACACCAGCTACAGGTGGAGAGGAGAGAGTCATAGAGACAATCAAGTGGATGGGGATTATTAGGAGGCCATGATTGACAAGGGCCAGTGGAGGGAATTTGGCCAGGACACCAGGGTTACACCCCTACTCTATACGAGCAGTGCCATGGGATTTTTAATGACTTCAAAGAGTCAGGAACTCGGTTTAACGTCTCATCCGAAAGACTGTGCTTTTTGACAGTATAGTGTCCCTGCCCCCCCTGCTGGTCTCACTAACACCTCTTTGACAAAAGTATTAGTACTGCAAGAGGTGTGACTCTTGGGTAATCATGTACATAATACAGTTTGCAGGAGACAATTGGCTTTTCTGTTCTCATGACAGCTGTGTATAATGCCAGTAACCAGAGTCACAAAAGAGTGCTGAAGAAATGAGTCCTAAAACCTGAGAATGAGTTAGCATTTTAGCACTTGCGGTTCAAATATCCTAAAGTCGATGGATTTTTGGGTGAACACAAACTCAAGATAATTTGACGTTTCACTCTGGGACAAAATACATCAGTATTTTTAAGGCTTTTAGCTGTCTTGAAAAAGGCAGTTGCTGACAAGTGACATCCAAAATAACAGAACATTTTATTATAGCTGAAACAACATAATCCACTGAACGAGCCCAAGTGAGATGGGAGTTCATCCATCAATTCTTAACTAACCAGCAACAGCTTCACTGTTTTTTTTTTTTTAAACATTTAAAGCATTAGCTGGTCTCCAAGTCTGACAAAGCTAGTTTTAAAGGCAACACAGGCTCATTGAAAATATGGTGATATTTCTGCAACACCGATATCACGTGCACATTTTCACAGTACTTTTCATTTTCTGGCCATTCAAAAATGGACATGCAAATCTCTGGCCATGCAAATCGTAATTTGTGTAAAAAATAAATAAAAGTTGTCTGCGTTTTACTGTGTCTAATTCTAATTTTAACTAGAAACTGCAGCTATTCATACTAACAGGTACCTTTTTTTTCAGAAAAAGTAGGTAGAGGCACATATTTCCAGTGAGCCTGGGTAGTTTAAAGGGGTTCGGATATGTTTGTGAGGCTATGAGACCTGCTAAACCAAAGTAAATCACAGAAGACCAGCAAACCATCTGTGGTTTAAGCATTTTTAGCAGTGTAAACTGCAACATTTAGACCACAAAACTAGTGGCTAGAGCTCTGTGGAAGACAACTGGATCAAAAATCTCCATTTCTCTGAGTTTGCAAAACCTCACATAAAAAAACCCCCAAAAAAACACAACACACACATTTTAGGTCAATTCAGCTACAGAATGCAGCTGTCACTCAATATTTCACCATCAACTGTATTTAACGCTCCAAAGTACTCTGATGCTGGGTGAATGTAGCCTAAATGTACCAGCTGAACCTAAAACTGAACATAGTTTATACTTTAGTCAGCTCATTATTGTGTGGATTGTGGCTTACCACAGAAAAACCTTTATACTGTATGTGCATTGTTTGACATTTAAGTTCAGAATATAAATGTCACATGTTGCCACATTCTCATGTAAACTTGAATACATTTATAACCTGTTCAACATGAACAGCTGTTAAAGAAATCACCAGCTGTGGCCGAACTGACTCTGTGTGAGCTATGTGAGCTATGAGGTCTCTCAAGACCCCTTACGCCTAGTCATCACCTCCACAAAGGTCAACCGCAGGAACTCAGGATGGTTTCCCAAGCTGCTGAAGGTATGTGGGAGAAAGAACCATCTTGGATTACAAGACTACCCACATGTTTGGCTTCACAAGACTCAAGACAGGGCTTTGAAGACTGTTTCATAAAACATTTTCAGATTTTCATATCTTGATAATTGCATTATATTATTGTTTGCTGCTGCTTTATATTTTACTGCTTGGCTCTCTGTGATACTTGATTGTAATTGGCCAATCGTGGCATTCCGCCATCAAATTATAGTATATATGGCATTATACGCTAAACTATTTAAAATTGCACCAGTTCCATACAGCTCTGTCAGTTTCATTTATTTGGTAATGCAGGCATATAAGGAGTGTGATCATGTATGGTCAGCCAGTCATTGTTGCAAAATAAACCTCTTCTGGAACAAAGTCTCATTATTTTGCAGTAATGGTTGGTTGCTTGCATATTATACAATTTAATAATCCTATCAGGATTCATAAGTATTTTTCCATTCATTTTCCATTTAAAAATATTTAAAAATAAAATAAAAAGACAAAGGTACAATATATGTTATCAGGAAACAATCACAATCCCATTAAAAACTACAAATGACATAATCAAATGTAAAATGATGGAGAAACTATCAACTACTTATAGATGTTGATTGAGAAAATGAATAGGATTTTTGCTTTTGAAACCTGACTGTTGTCCTTTATTTTAAAAATCGTAAATAATTGAGTTTTGTTTAGTATCTGAGCATCATACATTATTTTACTTTATGTTTCGAATTTCACATCGTATTTCATCGCTTTATGAGAAAATAAACTGAGATACAAATCTTTCTGTTGGTACTCACAAAATCTAGACACACATCACAGGCATTACAGCTGTACTTTCCGATGAGAACTTGCTTCAGAAGCCGATTACACCCACTACTAAACAAACATCTCTTTTCCTGGATTCAGGGAAATCTCCCTTTTCATTATGGTTCACATTCACACTAAGATCGGCCAGAATTTGCGCATAAGATTATCTATAGCAAACATCAGTGCTGAAACATAAGTAGTCTCTCTGCGGTCTTTGCAAAAGTCTCAGAGTACTACAGCGTTATCAAATCTGTTGCAGTCATTGAGGATAAGTGTTTCTTTTCCCTCAAGTGCATCTCTCATGTGGCCTAGACACAATCTCTTTCAAGAGTGACTTTAAATCAAAGGCTGTGTTTTCTGTATAAACTAACTGCCATACAATTCAGGTGATAACACCACTGAGTAATTCTGCGTAAATGAGGCAAACCCCTGGCTATCTGATAACACACTCTTGTGTTGCTAGAGCTGATTCAGACATGTTCCCCTGACGCAGACTCACAAAGAGAGAAAAAAACGATTAGCATCAGGACAAAAATTCAAAGATTACTTCTCTAGTAATTTCTAAATCCAAATTTGCTTCCACCGTCCTAAACCCTTACCCGTTGTATTATTTAGGTCCTACCAGTATGTGTGCATCATCAGTGCAGACAGCAATGCTAGACAGTGATTCAGGACTGAAGATTCTTTATGAGTTTACTGTACCTTAAAAACACACACTGATTGCATTTGCATTTGTCTGCTGCAAGAGATGCAATGAATTCAAGCTGCTCTCCAAAGATAACTTATTCTGAGTTAAGACTTTATGAGAAATGTGTTATACTACCCAGAGCAATATAAAGATGCAAATGCTATGGCATCAGCTGAAGCTTCATTTCCCATTTCAAATATGGTCAAATTCACATCAGACCCAAAGTGGTCCACATTAAAGCTCTTGTGTGAAATTACCCTAGAAGATAACTTTGGAGAACACAATGCATTGATATGTAAATGTAGGAAAACATATTGAAAGCTGACATTTGAATGATCAGTCTGCTGTAATGGTGCATGGTCAAACTTTCAGAGATGTTTAAAGAGTTCATTTTTTTACCTTGAAATGTTGAAGTTGTAGAACAAGTTCATCCAGTTGTCTTCTTTTGCCCTCTATCTCGGCTTGTCTTTTCCGTTTTTCCTGAAAATATAATAGAAATTGTTTTTGTTATAGCACTGAGAGGAACTTATGAAAGATTTTTAATGATAAACAAGTCATTTTGTGTGACAATGAGACAAATCATTTCAGTTAGGATGACCATTTGTCATGGCCGGGATTTCTAAATTTCCTAAAATGTCCAGCCATTGGGTCCGGTTTTCTATTGAAATGCTCTCTGCAGTCCTCATACATTATTTTTATGCATATTTGCAATGTTTTGATCGTTTTCTGTAGATCCCACCTCCGCACGCCCCGATTGGTCAATTTCGCACAATGCCTGCATGCTAATGGTCAAACTAATTTTCTCAGCAAGTCTGAAAACAAAGTCAAAACCCAGATACTTACATCACCCAAGCTTAGTAGTGCATGCAATAAGTTAATACTGATTTTAATAGAAGCTTGTTTGACAAATACCTTTTCAAGTATTTTCAGGGTTTTATCCTAAACCTGTTTATTGTTTGATCTTTATTTGTGATATTTGCTAAGGCAAGTATAACTATTAGCCTTTCGGCTGTTCACAGCTAAATACTTAAGCAGCTGTTTCACTTCTAATAACAACAGACTAAAAACAGGAAGTCGTCAATTTCCAATTCATAGCTGCACAGGGGCAGAAGTAATTGTTTAGGCTGTTAAACATAGCAAGTACCATTCACATTTTCTTCAGAAAAAGTGAAACCTTGGATGAAAATATGACTCACTGGAACAACACATTTAGACAGGTTTGTCCACAACCTTTCAACACTGTATATCATATCACATCATAATCCTAAACTCAAGTTTTTACAGCCCGTCTCTGCAGGTGATCTAGTTCTTATTCACTGTACATGAGCAGAGAAGCCCGTAGAGGTAAACTGAGCCATACATGTATTACTGAGGTTCTTGAGTGTGTTCAAATATCTTGGCTGGCTCTGACACGGTTTCACGAGCACATTCCTGCAGTCAGTGTGTGCTCTCCTGTCGGCTCCGCTGAGGGGAAACTGATATGTTATCCAGATGTGAACAAATGTGCCTCTAGAAATGGACCCTTACATATTCGTCAGCGAATAATGCCACTGGATTTCACATGAAAGCTAACTGTTAATCCTTTTTATGTCTTCTTTTAAAATCTGAGCACTGAAACATAATCCCTCATTTTGACATATTGAGAAAGATAAAACAAGAGGAAAGATCTCTTTTCTTTTCAAATCTTCACAAATCCTCTGATGACTAGTCAGACCTGAAACTTCCAGCAAGAGAGCCATCATTTATAAGTGCATGATGGAGAAACTTTGTCTGAGAAAGACCTTTTCATAGCAAATTCATCAATAAAGAAATTTAAATGAGGATGATAAAATTATTTTTGTATGGTGGAAATGAATGATCTTATAATAGTATTAAAACATTAATGTGCCTCTTTCATTTACTTATTACTGTATATGCATGAGTGTTTGTTTATATGCAATATGTGGTTTGACTATGGAGCTGATGAATATTAATGAATACTAATAATGCTAGAACAGAAAATACAATGCAGGGCCAGAGGCATTGTTTTGGCATCAGATCTCATGCTATGCCAACTGGAAGTGCTCACGATGTGTCTGTCTAAATCCGTTCATCCGGCCAAGAACGTCACGACATTAATCTGTAAAATATACACTTTGTAGCATGATTATCATTCTGGCACCTGAAGAATAAACTCTGGTACACTGGAATAATCATTTTTTAATTCCAAATGAAATGATATCAGCCAAGACTATAAATTTAAGTCTTAACTGTAAAACAAACACACTTCTGGTTCAACCAGATTATACACAGCCGCCTTTTTCTGAATGGGATGTTATTTATCTTTTCAGCTTGGACAGTTTTTATGCCATACATACACATATTCCATTTGTGCTTTTATGAAGTGAACATGTTATCAACTTTACATTTCATATTGTTTTATTTCAGAAAATTATATCTAATGTTAAAACTGATCACAAATTTAGCTTTTCCCTATATTTAAGAATAATGTGTATGTACCGTATGTAAGAGTATGTTTATATGCACGCACGCACACATACACATATATATATATATTGCATATATATATTTGTTATTAATGCACTATAAATGTATTTGGATAAAAGTATTGGGTGAATTAATATATAACGATATGGCAAAAATATCAAAAAGAGAAGTATATTAGTATGATATGGTTCTGAATCCAGGAAGTGACAATGAATCAAACCGATGAATCATCAAAATGAAAATATATGTAAATTTGGTAACACTTTAGATTGATTTAGGGAACACTATTCACTATTAACTAGTTGCTTATTAGCATGTATATTACTAGCATTTTGGCTGCTTAGCAGTAATTACAAAGCCCATATTAATTCTAAATATAACTACTACAACGATGTCACTACATAAATGGCTGCCCACTGCTCCGGGTGTGTGTTCACAGTGTGTGTGTGTGTGTGCCCACTGCTCCGGGTGTGTGTTCACAGTGTGTGTGTTCAATGCTGTGTGTGTGCACTTGGATAGGTTAAATGAAGAGCATAAATTCAGAGAATGGGTCACCATACTTGGCCACACATCACGTCCTTTCCTTTCATTTCATTTCCTTGCATTTCAATTTCATTTTCATTTCATTTCCTTACTATCAATAAGCAGCAAATTATAAATATATATATTCCAGATTTTTGGGCCTTTTGATAATCTAAAATGCACCACAAAGCATGTACAAATGTATTGTGCTGAATGCAATTTAAACATCATGGTTCTGTCCTTTATAAACGCACATGTTTTTTTTTATGTGCATCACAACAACGTCAACTCTAAATCTATGCAAGCAATTTCTAATGTGACGGCAGGGCTGTAATTACACTAGCAGAGCGTCCGTCACTGGTTACATGTCCTACGTTATGGCACGACACTCCACGCCCCTCTCATCTGGACAGAAAACTAAAGCCAGATCTATTTCACACCAAGTATGTGACACATACCAGAGCTCAGAGTAATATACAGGAATAGGCCAGCAGCAAGAGTCGTTCCTCACCACGGACACGTAAGCTGTGGCCCAAACATCTCGAAATATCTCTCACGCGGAGGCTAATTTCCAGACAGACCGTAGCATCTGTAAAACATTGGGGATATGAGTTGAGCATGAAAACAGGTAATAAAAAGTGCTCAGTGACGTTGAGCCTGTTGGGCTGGCGAGACCCAAACAATGAGGATTTGTTTCCCAGCTCAAATGGAAAACATCTGCATGGTGGTAGTAAAGCCTCCCCCTCCATCTCTAAAGATGCCATCAAACACCCGAGAGCCTCTCTTCAGTTCATTCGATTTCTCTTTTGCTACTTCCTGAGATCTAAAATTTGACAGAAACAATTGGAAATCCACCGAGGATGTCACTATAGCCGAGTCCAAGTTCAGAGGGAAAAAATCATGGCCATGTACTCCTACACAGGCCACATTCCCTGCTGACGAATACTGCTTCCCTTTGTAACAGGGCTTGATGCTTACTTTTTTCCCAAAGGAGTACATACCAGTCTTCACAATGAGAACTGATTAAACAGAGAGAAGCTAATTTAATGCAATACACAATTTTTTGCATAACCAAATTACCAATAATAGGAAAAAAATGGATAATGCGGGACTTTGAATTGTAAATAAGCCGGAAATACAAAGGGGCTTTTATTTTGAAATGCGTATATTGTTACACTATTTAGAATACTTAAGACTTTTTATAACCTTATATTTCATAAAACGGACCTTTTGGGATGTTTTATTCATGCATTGTGCATTCATGCATTTATTCATGCATTTTCCTAAAAACATTGTGCATTCACACACATTTAAGTCATATTTTAAGACGCGAATGCAAGTAAAACACTGCTGAGTCCTAGTTTAACCAACTACAATGAAAATACTGTAAATATACAGTCCATGTACTGTTAATATGAAATCATTTTCTGTATTGATCTGTAAACTTGTCGAATGTGTATGGACAGGCATACGCTGAAAGTAATCCACATATTAAGTCATAAAGATTACTTTATAGTGAAGACTACACTCTTAAAAATAAAGGTGCTTAAAAGGTTCTTCACAGTGATGCCATATAAGAACCATTTTTGGTTCCACAAAGAACCGTTAAGTCAAAGGTTCTTTAAAGAACATCTCTTTGAAGATTTGTGAAACAGAAAGTTTCTTCAGATGTAAAAGGTTCTTTATGGAACCATTTAGACAAAAAGGTTCTTCTATGGCATCGTGACGCACCTTTATTTTTAAGAGTGTAGGTGGAAATATCATGGCCGATGTATGATGCATTTACAGCTGCGATCACAATTCATATAATATCTGTTAATATGTGATATTCTAAATGGGACCAAAAATTCCCCAAACTCAAACTTTATAATGACTTGGACATTTTGAATTGCTTAAAAACCAACAACAACGGCGAACACTCTAAGAAAAGTCTGTAAAAATACTTCTCTACGTGCTGTGCTTATAAGAGTGGACTTTCCTTAGTGTTGTAAGGCCCGGCTCGATCGACCCAATGACGGCAGTCGTTCAGCGGGTGAAAGCCTTTGCGTATTACAGTCTTTCCTTTTTCACGACACAACCAGATTGAATGGAACACTTTTTCTTATATATTTTATCTCGTTATTTAATCTGACTCCATAAATGAAAAGGTTTTAATGATATCTGTGCATCATTAAAATATGAAACGATGATTGATTATTCTTTTCAGCTCTGTTTAATACTTTACCCGCTCAGATGTAGGGAAACTATATCGCTCAGAGGCCCTGTTTTTCACAGGTCTCACGGACACAATCTCGTCAGGCCCGGTCGTCAATCAGAGGTAATTATGGTTATGTATCTAAGATTTGCCGTTAATTCACACGTACACAATCAGAGACATCGAATAACCCCCTTGGAGCCCCCTCAGAACTTTAGTTTAATCTTTTACTTCAGTAAGGTTTCTTGGCCACTATTAAATATGTTAGCAGATCAATGTACCACACTTGTAATAGCTTTGGATTGGTCAAGTACTTGTTTAAAGTAACATTAAATCAAAAGTCAGAGGTATAGGCGTACCCGAGTTCAGTCTGACCAGACGGCATTCGCCGTCCCTGAACGGAATTATTACCCGCCTCTGCACCCAGGTAGACTTGAAATGATGCCGGATATTAGCCGTCGCTAAAACTGACGCAGGCTTGCGGAAATATACGAATCCACTAATCTAATAGGGAGAAAGCAATCTTAGAGGCAGTCAGAATAAAATCAAACGTTACAATTTATTGACCAGGTAATCGAAGCAATAATTCAAAACTCCAATGTTACAAGAATAGAATCATCAGTTAACCATAACATAACAATAATTCAGGAATTGAAGCATTTGTAGAAATTACTACCTGGCAATGAAAATTACACACAGCGATTTGTGCGGGCAGTCAGCCTACAGACTCCTAGAACTTTGTGTCACGTTTCCTTATAAACCCAGATAATTCAATAAGCCCACCAAATGGTGGTCTTGTTATTATAATTAGACTTTAGAATTTGCAACCAAATGGCTTCTTGGTATCCTGTGGCAGCTTATTTACATACAGGAGGTGGTTTGAATAGAAGATCAGGGGGAGGGCCCACCTTTAAGTTATACCTCGTATTTTAGAACTTCTTTTAGCTTTTCATTATGATTGGGAGAATGAGACCATTTTACCAGGCGCACTGAGACATTTCAAATGATATCAAACATGTACAGTTACTTTTTTGTGCATACATTACATTGCAGTGAGTTCTAGGTGAGAAGGAGAGGGGGCAAGGGAAAGATGATGAGACCGTGAGTACAGGGTGTGAACTGCACTGTGTATTGCGTCTCGGATGCCTAGGGCCTTTTGTCCTCTCGGGGGGGGGGGGGGGGACTATATTTTGTTTTAGGTTTGAAGGAAATGTCTGTAAAATTAACGAAAATGTACTGGTTCGAAAAACCATGAAGACACTATTGTGACATGACATTATACATATTTCAAAGATATTTGTTTTTCTTACACACTTGAAATGAAGATGCAAACAGTAAGCTTCTTGGTGGTCTGTGATAAGATATTATGTATTTTCATACTACTTGGTAATTTCCAGTGAAGTACACAAGTATGCCAATTGGGATGAAGCCATGACCTAAGAGCCAATGAGTCATAGCAAATGGACTCAACAAAACATTTGTTGAGATTGAGAAACAGTCAATTTCCTCTGCGACTAATGACCCAAGCTGTCAAAGTGTCACTGTTGACTCCTACAACTGACGCCTCCAGTGCAAGCAATGCTGACATTTCTGATTGAAATGCTCTTCAACAAAGACTAACTAATACATGGATCGTTTTTTGTATTTGCTCAGTTATTGTTTTCTTTACTGCAATAGAATTTACAGCATTTTTCATCAAATACTTCTAAAAGTAAACAAACGATCTGAGCTGCAGTATGCAATCCACATTCATTTTATAGCTCTATGCTCTTACTGGAGACATCCAAGAGCGAGAGCATTTAGGAGAAGCATCTGAGACAGCTAACAACAAACCGAAAAGCACCTTTAAGACTACAAAGTTATAAAAGACCAAAATCTGAGCATTCATTTTTCTTGCAAATGCAGGCAGTGTTGTGTAAGCTGTCTTTTGTTTTCATTGTGCCTCTTATTTTCTGAAATATGTCTTAAAGTCTGATGATAGCTCTTTGTCAAAAGTCAAGCGCTTGTCCCAGAGGACAGACAAAAATAGACTGGACACAGTTTTCCCAGAAAGCACCATGAGAAAGGAAGTCTTCAAGAAGTTCTTGTGCTACTGGTTTGAATCTCTTCTGAAGGGGTGAAGTGATGGCACTCCATAAATGATGCTGACATATTAATATAATTACTCAATAATGTTAAAGTTTATATTATGTAGTTTTTTTTGCTCCTTAATTATGTTTTGAGGATATTTTAGTGCTTTCGAACAGACAGTTTAACATGCTTTCATGGCATTTCTATATTTTTTTTTATCTTTGTGTTTTGGTGAATTGGTGGTTTATTGAAAAAGAATATGTTTCCTTACAAATCAGATCTTCAGAAAACAGTTATGTTTTCTCATAAAATTGGGTTGGACAAGTCTCTTTGCTGTTGTCACGATCTGTCGTGACGCTGCACGGAAGGGCCAGGAACACGGAACGAGGAGACGAGGAACTTCTTTGAAAGCACTTTAATATGACAGAACACGGGGATGACAGAGATCGCTCGAGACAGGTACACACACTCAGGACGTTCAGACATTAACAATAATCCACAGGAAACATGGGGCAGAACAGACTACATATAGGGAGACATAACTGGAAACACCTGGGACGTAATCAAGACACAGACGGAGACTAATTAACTAATGATGACAGGAAACTAGGAAAGGAAAACCAAATATGGGCAGGGAAACACAAGGCAGAGGGAGACAAACTGTGACAGCTGTATACTTATTTGCTGTTAGATGAAAAAGCATAATTTCCGAAAACCTTCCTTCTCTATATTGTTATTTCCAGGAGAGATTTTCTTTTTTTTTTGCACTTTTTAAGTACATTCAAATCAGTCAAAATGTGATTTATCTTTCAACTAAACAAAATGTATTACCTGCATGCAAAACTTCATGAAATTATGACCAGAATGGTCTTAAACTACACATTTGAGAGTAAAGTTATGATTCAACAGTGACTCAGAAAGGGAATTCTTGAGGAGTAGATCATGCAGGCTTGACGTGTAATACACGATTCATCTGCTAGTAACATTCTTTAACTGACCTTATTAACATGCTTTGCATATTTTGCATGCCAGTTAAACTACATAAACCACAAGTCCCTGCGTTTAATCAACATGTACTTCAACAATAAATACTATCAGGCAAACACATCTATTGGATGCTTAAGGTCGTGGTTATTTCTTCAAAAATTCCCCTACATCAATGTGAAAGTCTGCAGTCCATTATTTAAATTGGAAAATTATGTTTTTTTTTCATCTGGAAGAGATCAACAAATCTCTGCACTTAATAATGCATGCGTACAATAATTTCAATAAACACTGGAGTTCACACATTAAGTATAAAATGTGACTGCGACACTAACTGATAAAATATACTGACAGACTGAAGTTCAAAGTGTTACAAAAACACTAATGATGTATAACCAATAATGTACATCCTTCATCAATATCATCAATTATCATCAACACATTTTTGTGTATAATGTGTATTGATAATTGCAAGTATGTCTAATAGTACACTGTGTGTACTGACTATATGTATGTGCATTCTGCACATTGTCTTCTGTGTAAGTATGTACTGTCTATATGTAAATGTTTTCTGCACTGTCTGGAGCACGCTCTCAAGAATTTCACAGGCACACGTGCTGTGGTGATGTGACAATAAAAGTGATTTGATTTGATTTGATTTATACATTGTGTGGTCAGTTTTCTGATGGTCAAAGCTGGGATTCCTTATGATCAACCCGTTGTGAACTTGTCTCACACAAAATTTCACGAGTGCATGGATTGTTATGACTGGATTTCACCTATAATATACTGGATAATAAAACAATATTAAAGTGGCAGGGAGTTCTTAAATTCTGACTAGTCTTGATATTAAAGTTGACCCGTACTAATCTATTGTTTTGTTTCTGTGATTTTTATTTTTTTAATTAGTGCTGGGCAACGATTAATTGCATCCAAAATAAAAGTGTGTGTATTGTGTATATTAATTACGTATATATAAAGACACACACATACAGTATATATTTTGAAAATACATTACATGTATTTACTTGTTTATATTTATATTCATATAATTTATATTATAAATAAATATTTTTAATATATATAAACATAACATATTTTTCTTAAATATATACAGGTGCATCTCAATAAATTAGAATGTCGTGGAAAAGTTCATTTATTTCAGTAATTCAACTCAAATTGTGAAACTCGTGTTTTAAATAAATTTGATGCACACAGACTGAAGTAGTTTAAGTCTTTGGTTCTTTTAATTGTGATGATTTTGTCTCACATTTAACAAAAACCCATCAATTCACTCTCAACAAATTAGAATACTTCATAAGACCATGGAGGTGATCAGTTTGTGGCACTGCTGAGGTGGTATGGAAACCCAGGTTTCTTTGACAGTGGCCTTCAGCTTATCTGCATTTTTTGGTCTTTTGTTTCTCATTTTCCTCTTGACTATAACCCATAGATTCTCTACGGGGTTCAGGTCTGGTGAGTTTGCTGGCCAGTCGAGCACACCAACACCATGGTCAATGCAATGCAAACCACATACAGCAAATTACGTCTCAGATGAACTACTAATGGAGTCCACATTGCAAACATATTTAAAGAGAAATACGGTACACGCTGGTAGGAGTGCATAGCTGTTCTCATGTGCTCATGGGTTATTTTCGATCCATGTGTTCTCTCCAATATCAGCAGAGCTACACCCTGCTGGAAGAACATCCAATTTGGACTGCATTTTGGTCACATTCCCGGTCAGGTGGTGTGTTACAAATTTTTGTGTATTTTTCTTAAAATCACATAGAAACATTGCCTCATTCACTGGCATGAGTTGAGTTTTCATCCAGCCAATAGAAATCAGGGGTGTGGTCAGAAAACCATTATATTTGCAATCTTTGACTACTAATATCTGATGCTTTTAGTTGTCAGTGGTGGGAAACCGAACAGTGGTCACTTCAGACATTGCTAATTGGATCACGTGATGGCAGCAGGTGTTGACCGGTCACATTATTTTCGTGTTCCGGTCAAACTAAAATTGTTTGACATTTGCAATTGAATGTAACTGGCATAACATACATTCCAAGGTATGACCCCTTCAGCTGCCAAGTGTACTAAGAAAAGAGTAGGTTAGTGGTTAATCTTCTGTGAGGGACACCCAAATGTTGAAGCTCCCAAATCCAAAGGGACGATCTGGTCGCCATTGTGCCCTTAATCGAGGTTGCCCAATGACCAAGATTTAACGTACTGTAATTTTCCTTATATAAAATGTTTGGTCCCACTTTATATTGTGTCGTTAACTACTATGTACTTACATTTAAATGAATCACTTGGTTCAGTGCACTTATTGTCTTTACATTGTATTTGTATTTAAAAAATACCTGCATGTAATTACATCTGTAATTATTTTCTGTAATTACATTTATAATTACAATGTTGTCCAATCCATTAAAACTTAACCCACTCTTAAATCTACCCATACCACCAACCCTGTCCCTAACCTCACCCGTATCCCACCTTAACAGCAGCAAAAGTGTTTCACAATACAATATGAACACAATAAGTACATTTTACTTATTTTTATTTTATTTAACTTAGGCCACCTGATTTAAAGTGGGACCAACATTTCTGCTAAGTGCTATGCTACTAATAATTATTGTTAACAAAACTATTACAAACACGAAATTACCAGTGCATCAATACAACAAGCAATTTGCTAAATAATTAAAACTCAATAAAATTACACATATTTTACTCAATGTACTCAAAAATTACGCAGATTTACTTCAATTTCCATATTTTTCAATCATTGTTAGGTGTTATGATTTAATTTGCAATGAAACAGAATCACAGATTGCTTCTTTTGTATTATGATGTTCATCCGAATGCAAAGGATCATTGATGTTGACGACTAGATGTTGGAGATTTAGTTGTATGCATCGCTTGTCAATTGGATGTTTAGATGTGGAGACACTTTTGAGAGCCTCATGGGATGGGATTTTAGCTAATTAAATATTTGGAAAAGTTCTGCATACATCACCAGAGGGAAGTCGTTTAGTTGCTTATTAGCATGTCTATTATTAATATATTGGCTGTTTTAAAGCACATATTCTGTAATAGCATATTTTACATCCCTAATCTTACCCATTACCTAAACTTAACAACTACCTTGCTAACTGTTATTAAGCAGCAAATCAGGAGTTTACTTAGGCAATAGTCTCATAGTTAATGGTTTATTAATAGCAAGAATTAGACCTTAAAATAAAGCGTGATCAGACATTTTGATTAGGCCAAAACATTTTCTGTAAATGAAACATACAATGATGAAGCATTCACAATAAGATCTATAACATGCACTTTGCAAATAGATAATGTGAATTAAAATATTATGCTGACTTTAACCTCCTATACCAAAGTACAGACTATATGGACAACCTAAAAACAAACTAAAACTAAACAGAAATTGAAAATATAACTATAAATCAAAATAAAAAAGTGCAACTTGTAGTGTAAGTGATACTGTAAGCAACATACATCAGTGTTGATGTTTGTTACCATCATGCAACATCAAGAAATACCTGACTGTGCTATGCTAGTTAGCAGAAAGACTTTCAGTTACAGCACAGCTCCCAATACTTGTTTCAGAAACGCAGCTGAGCCCCCACACCCAAGAGCTCTGGGAATCCAAACCCACCTGAGGGCCACCCCACCTCTGTGAAATATGCAAACCCCAAGCCAAATCATCACAGACAGCTGCTGCTAAATTTAACCCGATAGTAACGGCTGCCTGTGCTACGCTAACAAGAGCACAGTGTAGATGAGGCCACTAGTAAAGGTCTAGACCTGAGCTTGACTAAATTAATCCATGTAAACAAGTCAGAACTGCAGGCATTTAAGACAAGAGGGAAATCTTCCAATGTGCAATCACCTCCACCCAGTGTACCGCAATTAGCAACCCGCTAACCCGTTTCTCATTTGAGCTAGCGACATTCCCTCACTTGATGGACTGAAAAGCCACATATTTGGACCCAATGACTGTCCTCTGCAGCAGCAGCCTGTGGTTTGAGGCAATGGACCAGATACATAGCTAGCTAGCAAACCCTCACTTACTGGAATGTAACAATAGGGAATTGTTTGGCAAACCTGTCAAAAATCAGTTCTTCTGTATCTTAATGGCATACTTTTTTATACAGATAAAGTGATATTCAAACAGTTTATCAGTCAGGCAGTCAATTTTTGGTTAGCATTGTTGACACAAGAGAGTCTATATTCACCACTAGCAGAAACCGATATTTATAATGCGCTCCCAGCAAAACAGCATGATAGATCACAGTGATGAAGATATAAATGTTAGTGCAACAGGCCAGCATACGATTCGAATATAACAACCATTAAACTCCACTACATTTCAGTAATCTTCTTGAGGTATAGCTTTTAGTTTAGCTCATTTCAAAAACACAACTGCTTGGCCAACATCAAGCAGCCCACAGGCTTTGCTTTTCTGGAGAGCAAGGGAAACCAACCAAAGCCCAGAAGTATGTGGTTGGGGTAAGATAGATGTTGGCTGAATATTGAGTGAAATTAGAAACCCCAAATTGGAAATCCACGGGCAAAGTCTTGTGGTAATTTCCTTCTTGAAGGCAAGTGCAAATTAAAAGCTTTCTAATGAGCGCAATGTACATAAAGTACTGACCGCTATAAAATCTTTGAACATCAAACCTCCACAAGTTTCAGTTACAACACCAGGCCGCTGTTATGTTTTTAAAATTGCATGTACATTTGACAATAAAACTCCAACCCGATAATAAAATACAGAATGGTTGCTGCAAACTGGTTTGACGTATGAAAATATGTTGTGTTGCTGGTGCAATATGCTGCTAATTTGTAGTGTTTACTAAGGCAATCATCTCATCATATTTAGTGTTAGGGATTTGTGCAACCCCCGATCCAGGGTTGATGGATAACCTAGTTTAGCCCTAGTCCCAATGAAACACACATACATCAGCTAATTAAAATCTTCAGGATCACTACTGTCAGAAATGTTATATTCAAATGTAGTAGCTTCTACATTTGATGAAAAACTTACTTTGTAACCATTAAAAAATTGGATCCCACTTTATATTAAGTGGCCTTAACTCCCTGCTAAAAAACAATAGAAGCCCAATAGAAACCATAACAGAAATTTCAATGGTTTCCATTAAAATACCATTATAAACTATTAGCTTTTTCCAGTAAAACCATTACAAAATTCATTTTTGTAGTGTGTTTTTGGCATTTTCCCAATATGATTAACATGCTTTGCATATTTTGCATGCCAGTTAAACTACATAAACCACAAGTCCCTGCGTTTAATCAACATGTACTTCAACAATAAATACTATCAGGCAAACACATCTATTGGATGCTTAAGGTCGTGGTTATTTCTTCAAAAATTCCCCTACATCAATGTGAAAGTCTGCAGTCCATTATTTAAATTGGAAAATTATGTTTTTTTTTCATCTGGAAGAGATCAACAAATCTCTGCACTTAATAATGCATGCGTACAATAATTTCAATAAACACTGGAGTTCACACATTAAGTATAAAATGTGACTGCGACACTAACTGATAAAATATACTGACAGACTGAAGTTCAAAGTGTTACAAAAACACTAATGATGTATAACCAATAATGTACATCCTTCATCAATATCATCAATTATCATCAACACATTTTTGTTATAATGTGTATTGATAATTGCAAGTATGTCTAATAGTACACTGTGTGTACTGACTATATGTATGTGCATTCTGCACATTGTCTTCTGTGTAAGTATGTACTGTCTATATGTAAATGTTTTCTGCACTGTCTGGAGCACGCTCTCAAGAATTTCACAGGCACACGTGCTGTGGTGATGTGACAATAAAAGTGATTTGATTTGATTTGATTTATACATTGTGTGGTCAGTTTTCTGATGGTCAAAGCTGGGATTCCTTATGATCAACCCGTTGTGAACTTGTCTCACACAAAATTTCACGAGTGCATGGATTGTTATGACTGGATTTCACCTATAATATACTGGATAATAAAACAATATTAAAGTGGCAGGGAGTTCTTAAATTCTGACTAGTCTTGATATTAAAGTTGACCCGTACTAATCTATTGTTTTGTTTCTGAGATTTTTATTTTTTTTAATTAGTGCTGGGCAACGATTAATTGCATCCAAAATAAAAGTGTGTGTATTGTGTATATTAATTACGTATATATAAAGACACACACATACAGTATATATTTTGAAAATACATTACATGTATTTACTTGTTTATATTTATATTCATATAATTTATATTATAAATAAATATTTTTAATATATATAAACATAACATATTTTTCTTAAATATATACAGGTGCATCTCAATAAATTAGAATGTCGTGGAAAAGTTCATTTATTTCAGTAATTCAACTCAAATTGTGAAACTCGTGTTTTAAATAAATTCGATGCACACAGACTGAATTAGTTTAAGTCTTTGGTTATTTTAATTGTGATGATTTTGTCTCACATTTAACAAAAAAACCATCAATTCACTCTCAATAAATTAGAATACTTCATAAGACCATGGAGGTGATCAGTTTGTGGCACTGCTGAGGTGGTATGGAAGCCCAGGTTTCTTTGACAGTGGCCTTCAGCTTATCTGCATTTTTTGGTCTTTTGTTTCTCATTTTCCTCTTGACTATAACCCATATATTCTCTACGGGGTTCAGGTCTGGTGAGTTTGCTGGCCAGTCAAGCACACCAACACCATGGTCAATGCAATGCAAACCACATACAGCAAATTACGTCTCAGATGAACTACTAATGGAGTCCACATTGCAAACATATTTAAAGAGAAATACGGTACACGCTGGTAGGAGTGCATAGCTGTTCTCATGTGCTCATGGGTTATTTTTGATCCATGTGTTCTCTCCAATATCAGCAGAGCTACACCCTGCTGGAAGAACATCCAATTTGGACTGCATTTTGGTCACATTCCCAGGTCAGGTGGTGTGTTACAAATTTTTGTGTATTTTTCTTAAAATCACATAGAAACATTGCCTCATCCACTGGCATGAGTTGAGTTTTCATCCAGCCAATAGAAATCGGGGGTGTGGTCAGAAAACCATTATATTTGCAATCTTTGACTACTAATATCTGATGCCTTTAGTTGTCAGTGGTGGGAAACCGAACAGTGGTCACTTCAGACATTGCTAATTGGATCACGTGATGGCAGCAGGTGTTGACCGGTCACATTATTTTCGTGTTCCAGTCAAACTAAAATTGTTTGACATTTGCAATTGAATGTAACTGGCATAACATACATTCCAAGGTATGACCCCTTCAGCTGCCAAGTGTACTAAGAAAAGAGTAGGTTAGTGGTTAATCTTCTGTGAGGGACACCCAAAAGTTGAAGCTCCCAAATCCAAAGGGACGATCTGGTCGCCATTGTGCCCTTAATTGGTTGCCCAATGACCAAGATTTAACGTACTGTAATTTTACTTATATAAAATGTTTGGTCCCACTTTATATTGTGTCGTTAACTATGTACTTACATTTAAATTAATCACTTGGTTCAGTGCACTTATTGTCTTTACATTGTATTTGTATTTAAAAAATACCTGCATGTAATTACATCTGTAATTATTTTCTGTAATTACATTTATAATTACAATGTTGTCTAATCCATTAAAACTTAACCCACTCTTAAATCTACCCATACCACCAACCCTGTCCCTAACCTCACCCGTATCCCACCTTAACAGCAGCAAAAGTGTTTCGCAATACAATATGAACACAATAAGTACATTTTACTTATTTTTATTTTATTTAACTTAGGCCACCTGATTTAAAGTGGGACCAACATTTCTGCTAAGTGCTACGCTACTAATAATTATTGTTAACAAAACTATTACAAACACGAAATTACCAGTGCATCAATACAACAAGCAATTTGCTAAATAATTAAAACTCAATAAAATTACACATATTTTACTCAATGTACTCAAATTACGCAGATTTACTTCAATTTCCATATTTTTCAATCATTGTTAGGTGTTATGATTTAATTTGCAATGAAACAGAATCACAGATTGCTTCTTTTGTATTATGATGTTCATCCGAATGCAAAGGATCATTGATGTTGACGACTAGATGTTGGAGATTTAGTTATATGCATCGCTTGTCAATTGGATGTTTAGATGTGGAGACACTTTTGAGAGCCTCATGGGATGGGATTTTAGCTAATTAAAAATTTGGAAAAGTTCTGCATACATCACCAGAAGGAAGTCGTTTAGTTGCTTATTAGCATGTCTATTATTAATATATTGGCTGTTTTAAAGCACATATTCTGTAATAGCATATTTTACATCCCTAATCTTACCCATTACCTAAACTTAACAACTACCTTGCTAACTGTTATTAAGCAGCAAATCAGGAGTTTACTTAGGCAATAGTCTCATAGTTAATGGTTTATTAATAGCAAGAATTAGACCTTAAAATAAAGCGTGATCAGACATTTTGATTAGGCCAAAACATTTTCTGTAAATGAAACATACAATGACGAATCATTCACAATAAGATCTATAACATGCATTTTGCAAATAGATAATGTGAATTAAAATATTATGCTGACTTTAACCTCCTATACCAAAGTACAGACTATATGGACAACCTAAAAACAAACTAAAACTAAACAGAAATTGAAAATATAACTATAAATCAAAATAAAAAAGTGCAACTTGTAGTGTAAGTGATACTGTAAGCAACATAAATCAGTGTTGATGTTTGTTACCATCATGCAACATCAAGAAATACCTGACTGTGCTATGCTAGTTAGCAGAAAGACTTTCAGTTACAGCACAGCTCCCAATACTTGTTTCAGAAACGCAGCTGAGCCCCCACACCCAAGAGCTCTGGGAATCCAAACCCACCTGAGGGCCACCCCACCTCTGTGAAATATGCGAACCCCAAGCCAAATCATCACAGACAGCTGCTGCTAAATTTAACCCGATAGTAACGGCTGCCTGTGCTACGCTAACAAGAGCACAGTGTAAATGAGGCCACTAGTAAAGGTCTAGACCTGAGCTTGACTAAATTAATCCCTGTAAACAAGTCAGAACTGCAGGCATTTAAGACAAGAGGGAAATCTTCCAATGTGCAATCACCTCCACCCAGTGTACCGCAATTAGCAACCCGCTAACCCGTTTCTCATTTGAGCTAGCGACATTCCCTCACTTGATGGACTGAAAAGCCACATATTTGGACCCAATGACTGTCCTCTGCAGCAGCAGCCTGTGGTTTGAGGCAATGGACCAGCGTCATAGCTAGCTAGCAAACCCTCACTTACTGGAATGTAACAATAGGGAATTGTTTGGCAAACCTGTCAAAAATCAGTTCTTCTGTATCTTAATGGCATACTTTTTTATACAGATAAAGTGATATTCAAACAGTTTATCAGTCAGGCAGTCAATTTTTGGTTAGCATTGTTGACACAAGAGAGTCTATATTCACCACTAGCAGAAACCGATATTTATAATGCGCTCCCAGCAAAACAGCATGATAGATCACAGTGATGAAGATATAAATGTTAGTGCAACAGGTCAGCATACGATTCGAATATAACAACCATTAAACTCCACTACATTTCAGTCTGCCTTACTGTTATATGGCGTTGGAGCTAATCTCTGCAGGACTGGACTCTTTTGCCATGCAACAACGTTTTAGTCACCAAGAACACCCTGGACACTACCTTGTTATACTATTAACTACCCAAAAGAAACCTCCCAGAACACATTAGCAATCTCATAACAAAGCCTTGGCAATCACTCACAACATTCTATCACTGTGGTGCGACTTCCGCACTGGCAACCACCACTCATTACATCTTACATCAATTGCAAATCTTAACTGCTCAAAGCACATTGGGTAAAAGCTGATTTTATCCATTTGACTCTGAGTTAAGTTGTTAAGCTACCACGCCATATTAACCGTACTGTGTGAGACTATAATAGCTTTCCATTGAGCTACCGTCAAAACAGACAGCGCCATAAAGTTTCACCACCTCATTAATGTCACTCTTTTTCCCTATTATTAAAAAAGGGTAAACCCACATGCTGTTTCAGCCTCTGCTGGTCAAATATCAGTCGGAGAGTTTCTGTGACTGATACATTAATTGATTTGTCTGACTGACTGTTTGGGAATGGATTGCAGAAACATTGCAGTTGCACTATGTGGCTGATGTCACAGTTATGCTGCAAAAGTGATTCACAATGCCATTACTACTATGTAAATTTACTCAATACCAACAACAGATGTCAAGAAAATGTTGTGTATATTATGTTCACAACTATCAGATGCGATAAAAGTGCTGAATTCCTGTTAAAATGCGGGAAAATTGTCACGCAATTACTTTCAAGGCCTCTGTCTGCTGCTGCAGCCGGACCCCGAGACCGCGGCCTCGCCTACTGATGCTACCCGCACAAAGCGGCGACGCCGGCGGTGTGAGAGGGGACAGAAGCGCGGCAAGCGTGGAGGTATTCGAGCTAGGCTAAGGGCTAATCCAACTAGTCCAGCAATTCCATCACTCATGCTCTCAAACGTTCGCTCTCTGGAAAACAAACTGGACTTAATTCAACTCAGCCGGTCTAAACAGCATGAGACAAGGGATTGTTGTGTGTTTGTTTTCACTGAAACATGGCTAAACGACAACATCCCGGACTCCGCCATTCAGCTGCACGGACTAACCTGCTGCCGAGCGGACAGAGATTCATCACTGTCTGGTAAGACTCGCGGGGGTGGCTTGTGTGTGTATATCAACAAAGAATGGTGTAACAATGCAGCGGTATTATCAACACACTGTTCATCGCTGGTGGAGTTTATGGTTGTGAAATGCCGACCGTTCTATCTGCCGCGGGAGTTCACGGCCATTGTTATTGTCGCGGTGTACATTCCCCCGTGTGCAAATGCTAAGGACGCGCTTCGTGAACTGTACAGCGCCATCAGCGAACAACAAACAAATAACCCCGACGGCTTTTTCATCATAGCCGGCGACTTCAACCACGCTAACTTAAAGACAGTTTTACCAAAGTTCTACCAACATGTGAACTTTGCAACAAGGGGAAATAACACACTGGACTTTGTTTACACAACAGTGAAACACGCATACAAAGCCGAACCCCGCCCCCCACCTCGGATACTCGGACCACATCTCTGTTATGCTAATCCCAGCATACAGACCGCTTCTCAAACTGGCCAAACCGGTTCAAAAGCAGATCACGGTATGGCCAGACAATGCTACCTCAGCACTGCAGGACTGCTTCCAGGACACAGACTGGAACATGTTTAAAGAGGCGGCCACCTATAATAACCATACAGACCTGCAGGAGTACACTGAAACTGTGACTGCTTACATCAAATACTGCATTGATGATGTGACAGTCACCAAGACCATCACAACACGTGCAAACCGGAAGCCATGGATGACAGCAGAGGTTCGTGGGCTGCTAAAAACCAGAGATGAAGCGTTCAGATCAGGAGATAAAGCGGCCCTCAAAACAGCAAGAGCCAATCTGTCCCGTGGCATCAAAAATGCAAAACGGTTATATGGCAGTAAAATAAATAATCATTTCACAAACAGCAGAGATACACGGAGCCTGTGGCAAGGCATTCAGACCATCACTGACTACAAGCCCCCGCCACAGGCCTGTGACGACGACACATCCCTCCCAGATGCACTCAACCACTTCTATTCACGGTTTGAAATGCAGAACAACACATCTGCACAAAAACTGCCCACACCTCCCAACGACCAGGCACTCTGTCTGTCTCCAGCCGACGTAAGGAAGACCCTATCTAGGATTAACCCACGCAAGGCTGCGGGTCCTGACAATATACCTGGCCGCGTACTGAAAGACTGTGCTGAACAGCTGACAGATGTCCTAACAGATATCTTCAACATCTCGCTGAGCCAGGCAGTCATCCCCACATGTCTCAAATCCACGACAATCATACCGGTACCAAAAAAATCACCTGTGTCCTGTCTAAATGACTACCGTCCCATAGCACTGACTCCAATCATAATGAAGTGCTTTGAGAGGCTAGTCATGCACAACATCAAAACCAGCATCCCCAACACACTCGATCCGCTCCAGTTTGCATACCGCCCAAACCGCTCTACGGATGATGCAATTTCCTCCACCCTCCACCTGGCTCTTACCCACCTAGAAAATAAAGACTCATATGTTAGAATGCTGTTCATCGACTTCAGCTCAGCATTCAACACAATAATCCCACAACAGCTCATCAATAAATTAAGCCTGCTGGGCCTCAACAACTCCCTCTGCAATTGGATCCTGGACTTTTTAACCGGAAGACCTCAGTCAGTTCGGGTCGGCCACAACACCTCGAGCACTACCACACTGAGCACAGGGGCCCCACAGGGCTGTGTGCTCAGCCCGCTGCTCTTCACGCTGCTGACCCACGACTGCACTGCCAAGTTCAGCTCCAACCACATCATCAAGTTTGCCGATGACACATCAGTGGTAGGTCTCATCAGCAACAACGATGAAACACACTACAGAGAGGAAGTGGCACAGCTGGCTGAATGGTGTGGCGCTAACAACCTGTCCCTCAATGTGGAGAAGACAAAGGAGGTTGTGATGGACTTCAGGAGAAACTCTGTTGACCACCCCCCACTGACCATCGACACCTCGACTGTGGAGAGAGTCAGCAGCACTAAATTCCTGGGGGTGCACATCACAGAGGACCTCACCTGGACTACCAACACCAAGTCTATCTCCAAGAAGGCACAACAGCGCCTACACTTTCTCCGCCGGCTGAAAAGAGCAAGCCTCCCTCCACCCATCCTCACCACCTTCTACAGGGGTACCATTGAGAGCGTGCTGACCAGCTGCATCACTGTCTGGTACGGAAACTGCTGTGCAGCAGACCGCAAGACCCTCCAGCGGACAGTGAACACCGCTGCAAAAATCATTGGTGCCCCTCTCCCCTCCATCCTGGACATTTTCCTTACACGATGCTCCAGCAAAGCAAAAAGTATCGTGGAGGACCCCACCCACCCCTCCCACAGTCTCTTCCAGCTCCTACCCTCAGGTAGACGGTACCGGAGTATCAGAGCCCGCTCCGCCAGACTGCTCAACAGCTTTTCCCCCAGGCTGTGAGAGCCCTGAACTCACATCACACAGCCCTCTCTGAAACCCCAAACAAACACCCCCCCAACCCCACACTTTAACCACATCTCAGGAAAAACTGTTAAACTTTATCTCTGTGGAATTCAGGTGAGCGGGCCTGCACAAGCCACCTGTAGCAACACACTCTCCTCTGCATGCACTAGACACTTTCACACACCATTGTGTTCCATAATCCCACAAAAGACTGACTGTAATATATGACTGTAATGTATGTATGTTTACTGGCTCATGCACCACAAATCACCTTACACTGTTCCCCACCAGCTGCTTGAATGTCTCTCTTTTGCACATGTACAGTATTGTATTTGAAGTCTTCTGCACAGTTGTACAGTTGTATTTTTTGTACAGTTTGTATTTTTTGTTTCTTGTTTTTTAGTTTATTGTATAGGTAACCACTTTATATATAGCATATGTATAGTCAAAGGCTGACGGTAGTTAGTTGTATAGGTTTATACTGTTTTACTTCGTGTTGTATATTTGTATTTATGTAGCAACCGTGGTCCTGTGAGACACGACATCTCGTCCCACTATATGTTCCACACATGTAGTGGAATGACAATAAAGCTCAACTTGACTTGACTTGACTTTAATTTGAGCTATTGTAGGCCACACAGTCTCTCTGGCAAATTAACTTTCAACGCCAAAGCAATCTATCAGACACAATACTATTTGGATTATCTTGGTTTGTGTCGAGAAGCAGTCATCCCTCAATGCTTGAGATGCTGCCAGACACTGTATAACTTTAATTATTTATATTTCCTCTGCCTGAGCACAGCACCATTGCCACAGGCCCGCTATCTCAACACTTAAACTTCCATTCATCAAACCTCATCCAAAAGGCATTAGCCTGCTATAGTTCAAGCTGCCAAGAATCCATTTTCTTTGTTAGACTTGAAAGACTTTTAATTAGCAGTGTTTCTTTAGGAAAAATCACTATATTGCTCATAAAGTTTAGTGATTTGAAGAAAGAGAGGTGTACTATTACATTGGATTAATAGTCTTTGCCAGATGGATGATAAAAACATCTAAAAATCTACAGACAGTTTTAAGCCAGATCTAGAGAACATATCTATAAAAACTATCTTTGAAGACCACGTGTAAACATCTAACCAAAAGCATTGTTAACTAACTATGGTTGCAAGTTCTGTTAAACTCAATTTGTAATGACAGAACTTGCAACTATAGTTACTTTTGGGAAATGCACTCCAGAACGGCCTTGCATTGTGGCGGCAATTTTTGCATAGACATGCACCACTCACATTATCTTCAAAAGTGAATCGGATAACTATATAATGAGTTCCTACTGTATACCAACACATGCTGGTCCCTACAGGCTATTTTTGCAATGTGTATTCTACGGCATCACAAAGATGTAAGCAATGTAGCCAAAATAGTTTTCCATCTGTTGCTCACTGCTGGTCTATGCAGAAGGGTTGACCTGGAGCCAAATTTAGTCTCTCTTTTAGTCACATCTCAAATTCTTGCCCTCTAGTTCATACAGGGTGATTCGTCAATAGTACATCTTCTTTTAATGAGAACAAATCAAACGGCACCAAACCATTGGGTCTACAAACTTTTATAACATGCATTCATTTGGGAATGATTTCAAACAAACTAGTTTTTAATGCTTGTCTTGTGTATGAGCGTATCAACAACTGTTAGTATCAAAGAAAAATTATTTGTGTAAGAACAGAGCAACACAGAACTCACCGCCAGGGCTTGGAGCCTTTCCTTATGAAGTTCAGCTTCAGCCATCCTGGAAAAACAAAGGCAGAATTCTCAGTAACCGTGAGATTGGTAATCCCAAGTGTGTTTGTGTGTGTTGGGCGGAAGGTGAGCAAGTTAACAGACACACACACGCACAGCCTGCCCTGGTCCTCTGAAGTAAGCCAGCCAGAGAATGACACAATGTACTGAGGGCAAGATCTTCTCATTCGCTGGCCATGTGTCTGCCAGACTCTCTCTCTCTCTCTCTCTCTCTCTCTCTCTCTCTCTCTCTCTCTCTCTCTCTCTCTCTCCTCCTCCTACATCCCTCCCTCTCCGTCACTGGCCGGTTTATGGACAGATGACAGAGTCTTGAACCCGCCCGCTGTGTTTGGAAGAGAGCTACAGGCGAGCAGACAGAGAGATGTCACTAAGAGTAAAACAACACTCTCACACCTAACCGCGACTCTTTATCTCTCTCTCTCTCTCTCTCTCTCTGTGTGTGTGTGTGTGTGCCAGCTGAGAAGGAAAAACAAAGGTGTGCCATACACTGGGGATTTGAGTGGCTGCAAGCTTAGAGGAAATCTGCTCCATGGTTACAAATAAAAAATCATACATCTGCCAATTCTTTACTATTGTTTAATAATATCTGATGAGTTAGGAATAGCTCAGCCATAAAATAAAAATGTTGTTGTCCTTTCCTCACCATACAATAAAAAAAATATGTTGCTTTAAAGCTATCCATCCATCCATCCATCCATCCATCCATCCATCCTTAAAATTATTAATATAACCTCGATCTTCATAACATGGCAACATCTGATCATAAAAACATCTGCAGAAGTTGCTGACTCAACATATCTACTGTCTCTGCAAATGTGACTTTCTCTGTTTGGAAAGCAGCTTCCAAAAATCTGCACTAAACATCTGGAGTTCCAGTGAAGCCAAAGGGAGCAGTAGGGAATGGGAACACAGGGGTCCAACTGCTTTCCCTCATCCAACCTCACATTCAGCTCCAGTGGATGGATACAAAAACTCCTTATATGGAGAAAAGGCTGAGTTAACCGAGTCAGGAGTGTTCTGCGAGAGGAAGACTCATGGGAATAGTAAGAAACTCAGTGAATGGAATTATAGCAAGCTGTAATGACCCTTCAGTGTGTGTACAGTAGAAGTACTGTTTCTATATATAAGACAAATTAATTTTAATTAATTTTAATTATGAATTACTGTTTCCTGAGATCGAGTAATTCAATGCAGAGGTACAAGCTGTCCTGCAACAGTCAATGATTTAGACAGGTCACAGTAACACAAACACTGAAAATGTAAATGTTTTATCATGCATTTACTGTTGTTTATATCTGATGCTGCATGCATTATGTGCTATTGGAATTAATGTTGCTCCAAATGCAATACAGCACAACGAATTTGCAGGACTGTGTCTGCATGTCAAGAATCATGTTCTGATATTTGTCAGGCAGTAAATAATAGTTATCTTCATAGGTGAATTTCATTATGATTTCCCAGTCATTCATAGAGAATCACAACCTAGAGCAGCAGTGAACGTCAGTAGATGGAGGAAATTCCTGGAAGTTCACGTAACTACTGGAAATAGGCTTAAAGCCACAAAACACACAGCGCTCACAGACGGCAGACTTCAGAAGCTGTGCGACTCAACCAGCTCTACAGAAGTTCAGAATCAATCATTCAACAGAGCTCTGTGAAACATCCGGGCCTGTCTGTTTACTGTTGCTCTCTGTGCTACTAGTCAGCACTTTCTTCTTTTTAAACTAAGCATGTGACTGTCGATTTCATTTGGATTTCAGTTCCAAATCTCTTCATAAATCTCTCTTTAACCTAAGAAGTTGCTTTACTGCACCTGGACTTTTCCATTGCCAATGACGATACACTAGAAGACATTTTAGAGATTTAATTGCAATCTCAAATGTACTATATGTGACCCTCTCTGTGAAATCCAGGCTAAAGTCTCAAAATCGAATTATTAGAAAACAAGCACCAATGTTTGATTTCTACCATTAATTTCACTATAATTTCAATCTTTGAAATGACCTTACTCAGTCAATATTAAAGATATAAAGGTAAAAATTTCACAGAATGTTCTTTACCATATGAGGGATGATTTTTTTGTATAAAAAAGCAAATCACAAAAAACTACTTTAGCTGGGTTTTCTCATATATATTCTTAAGAGCACTAGTTCACTTGTGTACAGACTTTCTCCCCCCCACCATGCTTTACTTTTCCATTCCCAACCAGAGTCTGCAACGTCATCAGTCGGCGTAACAGACAAAAGCAACATTGTTTCTCTGGCACAGTGACCTCATCCCATGAGCCAGCGAGGCACAGTAATATCTTCCAGATGTGCGGCAGTTCATACGCTGGGAACCTAAGACCACGCAAACGCAAAGCAAAATGACTTTCAAATTACTTTTAAAGTGATTATTAGCGGGCTGCCTTGCTTTATCCCAATGCTTGGCAACAAATGCAGTATTTAAAGTTTAAAGAAGTAAAACCTGCTGTTTATATGAATACAAATTTTCACACTTGTGTTCTATAAGGTTTCTATAATGTTACTTCCGGTAGACATCGATGCATATTTCATAAAGTGTGTAACAGATGTCACATATATTAATTCATGCTTAATCAAACTCAGACATGCAAACTGGAAGGTGCATAAACAATTTATGTTATTTATTTCTTCATATGTCTCCATTTTAGTAAGAGGGCAGACAACATACAGTACTTCTATTTGCAGTGTTATAAATGCTATGAAATTATGATTTCTGTATCAGTTGTCTGGTATTTAGTTACATTGTGCAACAGTGAACAAATGTTGTAACGCTTTACTTTAGGGACCAACTCTTAATATTAACTACTGTTATTGGTTATTAGCATGCATATTACTAGCATATTGGCTGTTTATTATTTATTCTAGATCCCTCCCCATACCATAAATTTAACAGCTACCGTACTAACTATTAATAAGCAGCAAATTAGCAGTTTGTCAAGGCTAAAGTCATATTTAACAGTTAGTTAATAGTGATAATTGGTCCCCAAACTAAAGTGTAACCCACTTTACATTAATATGATCTTTGTGAAAGGTACATTCTTGGCTAATAACTCATTAACAAATGCATTATAAAGCATTCATAGCCAGTTATAACCACTTTCAATCAATTCCTGCAAAATTGGAACTCACATGCAATAAACTCTTACAGAATATTTAAAACAAAAAAATTAAATAAACAAATGACCTTACATTGACAGGATATGAATAAATGCATGATACAATTCTGTTATAATAGTAATATTCTGAGCTGTGGTGCTAGTCTTTCACATGCCTTTCTAGTGGTGCTCAAACATACTCCAACAAGACTCTCATAGAGTTTACTAATGGCACTTCATTAGTGCTGGGTTTGCATTGGCACTTGCTGCAAACGACCTTCTTGAGCCACAAGCAAGTGACAAATTGGCTCTCTCAAGAGCACAAATGCAAGACAGTTGCCCAAATGCAAATGTCCAAACTGATCTGTTAAGCGAAAGAGCCTTTGTTCCATAATAGTTTGGGCTAAAATTCAGACCCACACTTTCCAAAGAAATGTTTAATGCAGTAAACATTGCATTACATGCATTAAATGTGATTAATGCAAGAACTGAAGTGTGTTAATGCATCGATGAAAAGCTAACAATGAATTCAGTTATAAAAATGGGAAACTTTAAATTTTTTAAACAAAAACCTTTCAAATAAAACACTAATATCTAATCATGTAATCATAAATAGTAACTATAATCTGACTATGAATATTTTAAATTGTAATATTATCCAGTTACGAGAACTACATTTTTGGAATCTTGATTACCTATAATCATTTAATACCAAGCACTGATTGCTTTTGAAATATTTATTAGTTTATAATACTTTTAAATGTGATTTATTTGCATTATATTGGTCTATGTCTTGGATTTAAAAAATCATGTAAATTCAAATTGTATACGTCAAAAATGCTTTAGTCACTGATTTAGGGGTGATTACAATTACCATTCGTTAACTAAGACTGCAAACAAAATCGTCATCCTCAGTAATCAGACATGATTCATGACTTGTTAGTTGGTGGTTTAATATGTAAATGCTTTTGAGTTGAACATAAATCAAGCGAACACTTTTCCACATGTACTCCAGAGAAAACAGCAAGTTAAAAAATATCTGAACACCAACTTTGTGAGGCCCAAAAAGGCACTTTTCAAATCTTTTAAGGTAATGTTTATTATTCATTTTTGTGCAAAGCTGTTTAGTTCAAGTGACGATCATGAGAGGATGTTTTCCAGGAAGATAGTCTGCAAAACAGTTTAGATTTGTTGGAATAGCATTAGTTTATCCAAAACTTTAGCAAGAAAGACTCTCCCAAAGCTCGGTCTCCAACAATGACAACGGTGGCCTGCTGCTTTCTGTGTTTATGGCTGCAGTTGTTCTGGAGATTGTCACAGCTCTTGATCTGGATTCTTTCTGAAGTAGTGCACTGCCAGTTAGGATTATAATACTTAACGCTCAGTGAATTAACATGTATAACTTTATAAGTTCATTGTATAGCAGATATTCTACCAGTCCTTGTTTTTTGGAGGTCTTGATTTGTATTTCTTCTAGTCTTCTGCCTTAGACTTGTGGTGCCATCAACCAGTCAGTATTGCCAGGCTGCCATTTTCCTGCACCTCCCAGAGAGGTCTGTAATACCTGGAGAAAGCTATCCATTAGCACTTCAATTCATCTTAATGGAAGTCTACATTGTTTGCAATAGAAGTAAACATTTTCAATGGCAGTCAACAGACAGAGCGATGTTCTTTGCCTGTGGAGTATTACGTCATCATCATGCCATTTACAGTTTAGGTGATTGGTTACTTTAGAAACCGAGTATGTTTTGACCCTTGTGCAAAGAAAGAAGTATCAAAGTTGCACATTTTTGGAAATGCATTCTCCATTTAAGAATTTGCCATTGAAGTGAATGAGAATACAAATGGTAAGCATTTTCTACGTGTCACAAATATTGTTTACACTATTCTTTCTATTTAATTCAAACATTATATGCCTCCTTTTATTTAGGTTTTAACGTGGAAACACCGGTTTAGAACACAACTGTTATATGTCCCATAAATCATTATAAATAAGACTGATACAGTGTTTAGCTATGAGGATTTAGCTGTGGTGTTTATCCTACAGGACCGTCAGTTGCTGTGCTGCGACTGCTGCTAATTTTGCATGTGTGTGGAATGCGACAGCTGCAGTCGCATAAGTGCTCCATACAAACTCAAAGGCATTCTTTGGTGCGATGGCTCCAGGCCTTCTTTATTATCAAGACAGCACTCTCAAACCAGACTGCAACACTGTCACACAGGCACGGCAAGCTAAATTGCTAATTTTAGCATTGTTTGTAATGGTGATCGATATCAATTCTGTCTACTGAAACTGATGATGGTTGTAAACTCGCCCTTAACCTGATTTTAGCCCTTAACCATACACCCCCCCTACCCCCCACCCCCGCTAATGACTGGCTGAGTGCAAATTACTCTTTAACTACATGGTTATGTACCAAATACTCTTGACCTGCTGAACACAGAATCATTATTTTAAAGAATCCTTATAACCACACAGTTGATGGTAGCCACTAGGTGCGTCCCAGATCGTGTAATTATGAAAATTCCAAAACTAAAAAGTGCACTTCAAATACCGGGATGATGCACTTAAATAACCAAAGACAATGCAGTGTGGAATGTTGAATTGAAGTGTGGAACTTCATGTACTCAACTGCTGCAGCTTTATTTAAGCCGCAAGATGGAGGAGCTATCAGATTCGTTATTATAAACGACAAAATAACCTATACTACACAGTTGAGTACATAGTACATAAGTACACAGTGTATTTACACAGTTTTCCCCCCAGGTCATATCCACCTGAACAACATATAACACACCCCAGTACTGTACAAATGTAAAAAACTAATCAAACCTTCATCTGTACATAGGCACATGCACATTCACAATTCTGTCTATGGTCATTTGCCTTTTCTGTATATTTGTATTTTATTACTATTGTTATTCATAATTATTGTCTATTCTCTTCATTATTAGTGTTTTTATTATCTTAATTATATGTTGTCTGCACTATGTTTATACTTCTGGAAGCTCCTAACACCAATACACATTCCTTGTGTGTGCAAACATACTTGGCAATAAAGCATCACACACTGACTTCCATAGAATGGTGAAAAAAATGGCCATCAAATGTTTGGTTACCAACATACATTTTTGGGTTTAGTCACAGTAAATGAAGTTCCTAAATGTAAGTTAGGGAGGAGCGAGCCCATCTAATCATTCAATCAACAGCCAGAGTATATAAGCAGCTGTTTCAGCATCCCTCCACCTCCCCAATCTCCACCTTCTTCTTAGGTACCTTGCCCTTTGTAATCACCTTATATCAAGTCCCTGAGGGGTGTATCAGAGCTCGAGCCGAAGCTGCTTCATCGAGCCTCTCATCAGTGGACAGACAGCAAGCCATATAAGTTTACTCTATTTCTTAATGATTATATGGGCAAACAAACTTGTTAACAAGAAACTGTGCTTTCAACCACAGGTTGTGAGATGTAGTTTCAGGCACACAGGTTTGCAAATGTTTGCAAAATTTCAACTACAGTTTTGGGAAACACAGAATCGATGAACTCTGTTGCTAATGATAGATCTTGTGACCATAGTTTGCTAATGATGCTTTCAGGAAACAAACCTCAGATCGGAGCTTGTAATTCCAGCCAGTTCTTGCTTTTATGTGCATCAGGTGTAGACCTAAGAGGCTATACAGGCTGTCCTTGTTATTTAAAAATGGCCTGTCCAGTTGCTACACTAATTCCCTATTGCACAAGTGGCCAACACCCCAAAACAGATGATGGTAGTGAACAGTATCTAAATTCGATCTCATCATTCCTACTGTATGTTTGTTCATACTGATGATTTGATTGCCAATGATACTGTGACACATTACATGTATGTCTGCTGCACAAACACACACACACACGCACGCACGCACGCACGCACACACACACACACACACACACACACAGAGTTGGAGGAATCCATGACTGCAGACAGCAGCTGCTTCAGCATCATCATCCTCCTTCTGCCCTGGCTGCCGTTGCTATGGCAACCGCTCAGTGATGTCCAACCCTACAGAGGGAGGGCGAGGAAAAATGGAAGTACTCACTCATATGCCGGGGCTTTCCTCCGGAGAGGTGTGCCCATCATGGCTGCGTCTTCTCCGTCTTCCTCGTTCTCTGGCTTTCCTCGTCTGCTCTCCGCTGCTGTTACCAGCATCACCTTGGGAATGACGGCTCTCCTCCACCTTTTTCCTGAGATTTCAGATGGATGCTGGATGCTGCAGCTCGCTGCTTCCGCTCTGTCCAGCCTGCAGGATGAGAGAGAGAGAGAGAGAGAGAGAGAGAGAGAGAGAGAGAGAGAGAGAGGAGGGAGGGTCACATTTGTTTAACGTCTGATTTTATTGGTAGAGATTGTGCTTCTCTTTAAACTTTCATTTGAGAATGTATTATTACAGTAATTTAATTAGAAATATATAATCAAATCTACAATCCCAAACTATATTACATATATCATATTGAAATCAACCTTCAATTAATGCTTTACTGATTCATATTAAATGATTCCATATTTGATCCATCTTACTGTGAGACAGTAAAAAAGACTTTGAATGGATTGTTAACAAATGTATGGATTGTTAGTTAATGTTAATGTTTAACAAACCAATTTTCCATACTGCAGCTTTAAACTACATTTTAGTGGGAATTTGTAATTATTGTGTGAGTTTGTATGATCTGCATTTTAATTCCAAAAACATTAATTTGTCAACATTAATTTGAGGCCCAGAAGTGCTTGTCCAGATGTCTGGTTGGAGAATTACTGGCAGTATGGAATAGCTGTAGGTATAAGAACTATAAACACACTTATTTTATAAATCTCTTTCACTAGAAAACAAATACCAAAGAACTTCAGCATGTCAGTTAAAGCGATGCCTTTTCAATACTCTCCAGACAGTGGGATTGGACTGCGCTGCTCTTAAAAGACAAGAGCAAGGTCACATTCCACTCCAGCGTTCAGAGCTTCTGCGTGCCGGAGTGTCACACACTCGGATGCTTGTGATTATGTCAAGTTAGTACCTCGAGTTATCAAACTGTCTGGAATGCTTATACTTTAGATGTTTTTATGCCTTATTTGGCTTTAGCAACATTTATTTATACTAACTCTCCTTTTAGGGCACTTCATGTACAAAACTATACTTAGCTGTTAAAGACTTCATAGTAGCAGTCTGTGCACACAATCTTTAGTCTTTATACTGTTAGTTAAATTAATATACCAGGAGCTAAAATATGTTTGTATTGAATATTGTATGTATTAAAGTAACTTTTTTTTTAGAAATTAATATTTATTTACAACTAAATGAACCAAACATGTCACCTCGCGATCACCGTAATTCTCCGTAAAAATATATACAATATTAGTGAATTGGCAATGTATACCCAATAAACCCTAAATTATTTTGATACAGTAATATGAATTACATTAATATATTTGTATGGGGTAAAGTGTGACACATGCTATTAAGTAAGTTGTGTCAATGGCTCAGCTAATATTAAGTTTGGCATCAAAATACAGAAAATACTAATACAAATACTGAAATTTGTTTTCAGATTAATTAAATATTCGCAATATTCATTTTCATTTTCATTTTCGCTGAACATTCAAAATGTCCAGATTTTTAACAGTTTAAACGTTTTTTCTTGGTTATGTGAGTACTAGACCCATAAAAAATTTGCAAACATTATGGGAATGTTCATTTTGAATTTTGTTTGAACTAACTGTCTAGTAATTAGGAATCTTTAACAAAAATGTTAGACGATCGTCCGCCTAAAATGTTTCAGAAAACATTCCATGAACATGAATACTGTTTTTCTGCTAATACCTTGAGAACGTTATTAATTGACGAACATTCCATTAATGTTACTGTTAGAATGTTTGTTTATAACTTTGGGAGAACCTTGCCTGAGTATTAGCTAAAGTTCTGAGAATGTTTCCTGTTTGCTGGGAAGTGAAGGATAAGAGAGAGAGCATCATTATACAGTTAACTGAAGTCACATGAACAAAGCTGCGTCACTACTACTAACATACTCACTTCTCTCAGGTCTTCAGCGAGCTCTGTGCTGTTACATGAGCCTCTGCATTCCTCGGATGGCTGACAGTCCAAAGTGTCCATCTCACTTGTTTGCCCAGCTTTGGGATCCCGAGGCCGATCCCTGAGGCTTACCAGGGTATCAGGAGCGTGTGCTGCCCCTCTCAGCGTTAATTTGGTGTTTTTTTTTTTTTGCCAGACCTTGAGACCCTTCAGCTGCACATGTTCCTCATGTTCACAGTACAAAAACACCACTGAGTCCCAAACAGCATAAAAAACTGTAAATGGGGGCGTTAGGGACAAGGCCATTTATGTAAGCGACAGAGCCACAGATATCACACGCTGAGACAATGATAGCTTTGTTGGCGACTCTTTCTGGAATTCTTCTGCAGTGAAGGGCCTTTCAGTCGTCACCGTTTGCTCTGTCACCTCAGTAATCTATTTAAGGTCGCTCTAGAGGACAAAAGCTAGTTTAACTCACTTTAAATCAAGTACAATTACTTTCTCTTCATAATATTGTTACATACACTACAGTTAAAAAGTTCAGAGTTAGTAAATATCCTTTTATTTCAAATAAATTATTGTAACAATGCATTAAATTGATCAAAAATGACACTGAAGATATTTATGTCACAAAATAATTAGATTTGATATAAATGCTGTTCTTTTGAACTTTTTATTCATTGAAGAATGCTGAAAAATGCTTTCCACAAAAATATGAAGCAGCACAACTGTTTTCAACATTGATAATTATCAGAAATGTTTCTTGAGCAGCAAATCAGCATATTAGAATGATTTCTGAAGTAAGATGTGACAATGAAGACTGGAGTAATGATGCTCAAAATTCAGCTTTGATAAAATACATTTTAACATACATTCACATAGAAAACAGCAATGTGGCAACTCATAATGTAATAACTGCACATAATGTAATAAGTATTACATTATTATTTAATAAAATGTTCATAATGTAATACTTAATAAAATCCTGAGCTCATAATGTAATAACAATTATTACATTATGATAAATGTATTACATTATAAACTCACCAAAAACATTGTCATATTGTCATAATTGTAATAGGCTTTTTGAACATAAACACATTTGAATTAAATTACCTACAAAATGCACCAATTTAAATATTCATGAAATTATTATTATTATTATTATTGGATATTCATAAATTATTATTACAACTAAACTATAGCTGAACTTTAGTGAGGGGACATTGTTCCTGTCACAGTCTTCAGCTGGTGTGCTCAGGACGGCCACCAGAGTTCACTCCTGTGTCTGTTTGTGAGCACATGGCTTGTCATTGTTTTTGTGCTCTCCATTCTTTGTCAACCCCGCCCATCTTGTTATCTGTTTATTGTTTCAGTTGCTCCACCTGCTGTCCCTCATTACTTGCCCTACTTTTTCTCCTTGTGTTTGCGGTCCTGTGTTGGTTCGTCATCGTACATGTCATTGGTGGTGGTTCTCCTGGCTGTTTGGCCCTGCTTTGTTTCATTTTTGTCTCTGTTTAACATAAGTATTTAAAAAAAGTGCAGTCTGTAATAAAAGGCCCCATTTAAATTCCTCATCCTGTGTCCGGTGTCGCAAATTCGTATCCCAGGCTAGTGGGGTTTCCATTGCTAATTTTGGGACAGTTATTTTGGGACATTTTTGACAGTCAGGTAGAGTAGTAGGAACATAGATAATGGTAGTTGGGAAGAGGGGTCAAGTAACAGTGCCACAGAGGTTGACAACGTGAAGTGTGGCATGCCTGGAAAGCCTGCGGGGAAGCAAGGGACCAGCTTTCGGAAACGCAGGAGGGCGTTCACTTCACCGCTGAGATTGTTGGCAAAGAATATTGTGAGGAATCACCTCTTCAGGTTGCACTGCATTGACTGTGACTGTTTTATAACTGTGTGCCATTCAAGATAGAGACTTCATATGAACATGGACGATGATGCACCGGCTGCTCAGGCTGGAACCAGCCACGATGTGGACAATGCTGGGGCTGCGAGTCATGGAGATGAAGGTAATCCGGAGGCAGAACTGCAATCACAAATATTGGAGCTAGGTCGAAGACATGACCAAGTAATGTCAACCCTTGCTAATATGAGTAATGTTGCCACTAGATCGTATGTTTATATTTCAAGGGAGCATCAAGTTGTGCCCTTCAGTGGTGATTATGTTAAAGATGGTCAGTGTGTCGATGAGTTCATTGATGAGGTTGAATGTGTAATTCGGGTAAGTGGTTTGAACACTGATGACCAAGTTGAATTTCATGAATGAAAACTAGAGGTCTCAAGATGTAGTACATTAACAAAAGAACGTTCCCTGGAGCGTGCAGTTGGCAAGTGCCCTGAAGTTGATATTCACATTGGGGGTGTTCCAGTTAGATGTCTGCTAGACACAGAAAGTAATGTGAGTACCCTAACTGAGAGTTCCCTATCGATACTCCACTCGTACTGCGTCTTGTAAAGACGCATATGGGAAAATGCCTTTTTTCTCCTGAACTGAAGTCTTATTTAATCACGCAGTGAAACTGCACGACTATTGGTTCGTGCAGGTGTAGAAAAACGAACCAATGGGTCGGCAGCGGAGCTGCACGAACCTATGGCGACGATACCGCCAATATTCCCGCCGAAACGGGCGGGGCATCTGGCTATATAAGCGGTCGTTTCGCCATAGGATCCTCAGATTTTTTTCTCCTTCAGCGACGACTTCGTCTACACTGATCCGGAAGCTTACTCGCCGTTGACACGCCTCGCAGTAGGACCCAGCGACCTCGATCTGCTCGGCTGATCCGCCTTCAACGCGCCCCAGCATCGCAGCAGTTCCGGTCCCGTTCGCTGCAGCTATCCGGCGATCATATCACGTAAGTCTCTGAAAGAGCAAATCGGCGTTCTAATGCCGCGCCGTTACTGCGGCTCGTGCAGGTCTCCCCTGCACGCCGATGACGGTCACAGCGAGTGTGTTTCCTGCCTGGGGAAATCCCATGCGGAGGCCGCGCTCGCTGGTTCTGATTGTTCTCACTGCGAGAGCATCAGTCTCACCTCTCTGCGCACGCGCATCCCTTTCTTTTCAGAGAGCGATCCCGCCCCTCGCGCCCTCCCGTTTTCTTCCTCCCAGGGACCTGTGAGGAAAAAACAGCGGGGCAGAGGTTCTCAGCGCCCGGTTGAGAGCGAGCTCACGCCGGCTCAGATCCCGCGTGCCTCGCTTTCGCCACACAGAGAGATGTCTCCCGTCCTTTTTATCCAACCTGACCAGCGTCCCTCTGCAAGCGTGAGCGATCTGGTCTCGTTCGGGGGAAGTGACGATGAGCTGGCCGATGACAGCATGTCACTGGTAGCTTCAGATGCTGAGGAGCTGTCGGGCTCAGTGACTGACCCCGCCCCCTCAGGTTTGCCCGCGCCCAGCGCCGCCAAAGCCGGGATGGATGCCGAACTTTTCCGTGTCCTCTCCAAAGCGGTTGAAGAGCTGGGTTTGGAGTGGTCTCCACCAGAGGAGCCCTCTCGCAGCCGTCTGGATGAGTGGTTTCTGCCGGGGCGCCGTCAGGCCCCTCAACAACGACCATCACCGTTCTTCCCTGAAGTTCACAACGAGCTCACGAGATCTTGGCGCTCCCCTTACTCTGCCCGCCTCCGTACTTCCTCTTCATCTGCCCTCACTACGGTTGACGGCGCTGAAGAAAAGGGATATGAGAGGATGCCTCAACTGGATGAGTCAGTGGCTGCACATCTCTGCCCACCCACTGCCATCGGCTGGAAGGCGAAAGCCAGTCACCCGTCCAAGCCATGCAGGACCACTTCAGCGCTCGCTGGACGCTCCTACGCTTCAGCTGGACAGGCAGCTTCGGCGCTCCACTCTATGGCGGTTCTTCAGGTCTATCAGGCCAAGCTCCTCTCTGCCGTAGACGAGTCTGAGCCTGATCCTGCGACTCTCAGGGAGCTGAGAAGCACAACGGACCTAGCTTTGCGAGCCACCAAGACTACCGCCCAAGCCATAGGAAGGTCTATGGCCAGCCTGGTAGTGCTCGAGCGCCACCTGTGGCTCACGCTGACGGAGATCAAGGACGCGGACAGGGTCTCCTTCCTTGATGCTCCAATTTCCCCCAGCGGCCTCTTTGGACCTGCGGTGAAAGGATTCGCTGAGCGCTTCACAGAAGCACAGAAGGCGTCACAGGCTATGTGACACTTCCTGCCCAAGCGCTCCAGCCCAGCAGCTGCTCAGAGTCGCCCCAGGACTGTGCCGACTCAACAGCCTGCGAAACCTGCACCTGCCGTTTACGCCCCTCAGCCTGCTAGAACTCAGCAGCCGCGAGGGCGTTCACGCTCAGCCAGACGCCACCCCCCTCCGAAGCGCCAGGGCCCCCGACTCAAGATAGCGTTGGACCCTGTGCCCCCGGCGTCCTCCTGATCTGCAGGACAGGAAGAGGAGAGGGTCGAGTCCCGCCACGGCCGGACCGCCCACCAAAAGGCCTCTCATGAGAAACCTCTTAGCACCCCGTTCTTTTCCGGGTGCAGAGGGAATTGTGTCTGTTGCTACAGGGTCCGTACAAGCGACCATGCAACTGTCTGCTGTGATAGCGGAAAGAATAAAACACAAACATTCTCAAAAAGAGAGCAATTTTCCTCTTCCGTCCCTCACGAGTGCCCTGCCTCCGTGCAGCCGGCCACTCGAGTTTATCCAACCCCTTGCCACGCGGGCCGAGGCCTGGCAGGCCATCCCCGGAGTGTCAGAGTGGGTTATGGGGATAATAAAACGAGGTTATTCACTCCAATTCGCTCGAAGACCCCCGCGCTTCAGCGGCGTGGTCTCCACCTCGGTGCAGGGCGAGAACGCTCGCATTCTGCGCTCAGAGGTGATGACGCTGCTGGAAAAAGGAGCCATAGAAATGGTTTCTCCAGCTTTGAGCGAGTCCGGCTTTTACAGCCGTTACTTCCTCGTCCCCAAAAAGGATGGCGGCCTCCGGCCCATTCTCGATCTCAGACGCCTGAATCACGCCCTCATGAGACGGCCGTTCAGGATGATCACGCTGAAGCAGATCCTCTCGCAGATTCGCACAGAGGACTGGTTCTGTTCTCTGGACCTGAAAGACGCATACTTTCACATCCAGATAGCCCCCCATCACAGACGATTCTTGAGATTCGCCTTCGAGGGAGTGGCTTACCAGTACACGGTCCTACCCTTTGGGCTGTCTCTGGCCCCCCGTACTTTTACGAAGTGCATGGACGCGGCTCTTTCCCCTCTGAGACAGATGGGAATCCGCATTCTCAACTACCTCGACGACTGGCTCATTCTGGCCCAGTCAGAGGTGGAACTACTTTCACACAGAACCCTCATCCTCAGCCACTTAGAGCGCCTGGGGCTCAGGGTCAATTTCGCCAAAAGCGCACTGTCTCCCAGCCAACGAATATCGTTCCTGGGTACAGTTCTGGACTCAGCTCACATGAGAGCGGTGATAGCGCCAGAACACGCCCTGACCCCCTGGAAGAACCCACGGTGGATGGAGAAGGGCGTGGCCATGGGGTTGGTCCACACCAGGAAAGTTGTCACGACAGACGCCTCCAACACAGGTTGGGGGGCGCTGTGCAAAGGCAAACCGACCTTCGGCCATTGGTCGAAGACGGAGAGCGGCTTCCACATCAACTGCTTGGAAATGCTAGCAGTTTGTCGAGCCTGCCAGTTTTTCCTGCCGGACCTAATAGGACGCCATGTGTTGATTCGCTCAGACAACATGTCCGTGGTGTCCGTCCTATATAAATCACCAGGGAGGTGTCTCCTTGAAGCGCCTCTTTATTCTGGCAGAGCGCCTTCTGGAATGGGCTCAGCTCAACCTGCGCTCGCTGAGGGCAGCACACCTGCCGGGCAGACTGAACCAAGAAGTGGATATGTTATCTCGGAGCAATGTCCCCTCAGAGGAGTGGATGCTCCATCCGCAGGTGGTTCAGAAGATCTGGAAGACCTTTGGCAAGGCAGAAGTAGACCTTTTCGCCTCCAAAGACAACTCTCACTGCCCAACTTATTATTCGAAGGACAGGGACGCGTTGGCCCACGACTGGCCCAACCTCCTCCTTTATGCATTCCCCCCGATCGCCCTGCTTCCACAGGTCGTCAGGCGTATCAGGGAACAGGGTCACAAGGTGCTATTGGTGGCCCCCTTGTGGAGGAACCAACCTTGGTTGTCAGAGCTGACTCAGCTACTGACAGCACCCCCCTGGCCCGTGCCCCTGAGACGGGATCTCCTCTCTCAGGCGAACGGAACAATATGGCACCCTCGACCCGAGCTGTGGGCTCTCTACGTTTGGCCGCTCAATGGGAGCCTACTGGCCTCCCAGAGCGAGTGTTAAACACCATTTCTGAGGCTAGAGCCCCGTCTACGAGATGCCTCTATGCCCTTAAGTGGTCTGTTTTCTCCACTTGGTGCCTCAACCGTGGTGAAAACCCCTCTACCTCTGAGTTAGCGGTGGTTCTGTCCTTTCTGCAGGAACTGCTAGATAAAGGACGTTCTCACTCTACACTCAAGGTGTTCGTAGCAGCTATAGCGGCCTTTCATGCCCCTATAGCGGGCCAGTCGGTAGGCAGAGACAACTCAGTTGTCCATTTTCTGAAGGGAGCCAGGAGGTTGAATCCACCTCGGCCCCTTACTGTTCCTACATGGGATCTGCCCACTGTACTGAGGGCCTTGAAAGGCCCTCCCTTTGAGCCACTACAGTCTACGGACCTCCGGTCACTTTCGCTGAAAACTGCTCTGCTACTAGCACTAGCGTCGGTTAAGCGAGTTGGAGACCTGCAGGCGCTCTCTACTAGCCCTGCCTGCCTGGAATTCGGGCCTAACGACTCCAAGGTCGTCCTGAAACCAAGGCATGATTACGTACCTAAGGTACTTTCAACCCCGTTCAGAGCTCAGGTCATCACGCTCTCCGCGCTTCCTCCGTCTGAGGAGGACCGGGAGTTATCTTTGTTATGCCCTGTCAGAGCTCTGAGAATCTACTTTGAGCGTTCCACCCCTTTTAGGCATACGGAACAGCTCTTTGTTAGCTTCGGTAACCGCACCAAAGGACATCCGGTCACGAAGCAGAGACTCTCTAAGTGGATAGTGGATGCTGTCATGCTGGCATACTTTTCTTTGGGCCTGCAATGCCCCATTGGAGTACGAGCCCATTCGACTAGAGGCATCGCCTCGTCATGGGCGTGGTCTAGCGGTGTATCCATTACAGAGATTTGTACGGCGGCTGGCTGGGCCACTTCGTACACATTTGCTAGGTTTTATAACCTGGACATACCGGCCTTACAGGCCAGAGTCCTCTCTGCTTAGATGAGCTTGTACACATACGCTGTGGGAACAATCCTGTCAGAGATTTCTTGACCGCAATGCGCTCAGGCTCTCTGATTGGCACCCTGCATACTCCGGTTAACTGAGTATACAGAAGTGGAACGATTATCCAGGCCGAGCATGACCTCTATGAGTTTAGCTCGCTTTAGCCTGAAGTATACTACTTACTTCCCTATGGGCATTTATGTTTATGGAAGTATATACAGTCGTTCATCTACCCTAGCACGGCGTGATTAAATTCAGTTCCCATATGCGTCTTTACAAGACACAGTACGAGTGGAGTATCGATAGGGAACGTACTCGGTTACTATCGTAACCTCGGTTCCCTGAGATACGGAACGAGTACTGCGTACTTTGCCGTGCCAGGTAGCTGCACGACTCAGTCGTCGCTTCAGTCGAAGTAAACCTGAGGATCCTATGGCGAAACGACCGCTTATATAGCCAGATGCCCCGCCCGTTTCGGCGGGAATATTGGCGGGTATCGTCGCCATAGGTTCGTGCAGCTCCGCTGCCGACCCATTGGTTCATTTTTCTACACCTGCATGAACCAATAGTCGTGCAGTTTCACTGCGTGATTAAATAAGACTTCAGTTCAGGAGAAAAAAGGCATTTTCCCATATCTCAGTACTCGTTCCGTATCTCAGGGAACCGAGGTTACGATAGTAACCGAGTACGTTTCTTCAGAGAAAACCTCCAAGGAGAAGACAAGGACCTTCACTGCACCTCTAAGTCGCTTAGAATTACTGCAGCAAACAAGCTACTACTTAGGCTATGTTGAATTGGACATCCAAGTGATGGGGCTAACTATAACTAAGTGCAGGTTTCTAATTGTACGAGATGGGGACACTGCTGATCCAACGTCCCCTGGTATCATAGGTATGAATATCACCCAGAGATGCAGAGAGTTTGCGCTGACTGAGATTGACACAACTTTAGGAGGGAAGCTGGACTTCAATCGTCTACAAGAAGTCGAGCTGGTAAAAACAATGTTGTCAGTTAGAGTTAGTGGTAAGGGCAAACCCCATTTACCAGCATCCTCTCTAGCCACAGTCTATGCAAGAGTAAACAAGAAGGCCTCTGACACGACTGCGTGGCTGCTGCTGGAACCAGGGAGTGCACAATTACTAGCCAGATTGATTCCCACGCCTACCTTATTATCGCCCCAAGTCGAGTGTTTCCAAGTTCAAGTGGTCAAATTCTCCCAATAAGATGTTTGGCTGCCTCCTAAAATTCGGTTTGGGATACTTACCCAATGTCAGTGTGCTGAAGTGACGTTTGTGAGGTGAGATTACAGCGCATCTCCGCTGACCATGAGGAGGTGAAAACTGATCAGAGAGACAAACCAATGTCTGATTCTGATCTAAGTAATCTGTTAAGTAGGCTGCATATAGGAGGTACTCCAGAACAGCAAGCAAAGTTTGGTGTACCAACTCAGTTTGAAGAGGTTAAAGAGCATATCACGGGTTTACTCCGGAAGGGTGTCATACAGGAAAGCGCAAGTTCCTTTACGTCACCCATCGTTCTGGTACGCAAGGCTGATGGAAGTCTGAGCCTGTGTGTGGATTATAAGAGACTAAATTCCAAGACTAAACGTGATGCTTTCCCATTGCTGTGCATCGAAGAGAGCTTGGATGCATTGGGTGGAGCACAAGTTTTCTCTACAATAGACCTTGCTAGAGGTTACTATCAAGTTGTCGTCCATGAGAAGGATAGATTTAAAACAGCCTTCACAATACCTACTGGCCTCTATGAATCCCTGCGGATGCCCTTTGGGCTATGCAATGCGCCCGCAACGTTCCAGCGGCTCATGTAGGCCTTCATGAGTGACTTAATGTTCCAAATTGTGCTCATCTACTTAGATGACTTGTTGTTATACTCGTCCACCTTTCACAAGCATCTGGTGCACATTGAAACTGTGTTTAAACGGTTGAGAGAAACTGGGCTGAAAATAAAAATAGAGAAGTGTAATTTTCTGCAGCCAGAAGTGAGATTCCTTGGCAATCAAGTTTCATCCCAAGGCATGAGTACAGACCCTGATAAGATGAGTGCAGTTCGGTAATGCCCAGTCCCTAGTACTCTCAAGGAACTCAGATCATTCTTGGGGTATTGTAGCTATTACAGAAGATTCATTGCAGGGTTCTATTAGGTAGCTGGGCTGTTGCATGATGTAGTGAATGTGTGCCTTAGAGAGACAAGTCCCGTCAAGGCAGCTCAGGGGCCGGTTGCACCAGTTAGATGTAAAAAAGCTTGGTGTAAGCCCTACGCTGGGCTTTGCAACGTCAAGCTTTACGATAAATATTTACACCTGTTGCACCAACTAAAACTATGATCAGGCGCAACTACGGCCGGCGTAGGCGATGTGCGTCAACGCTGAAACATTCTCCCGCAGTTATAGATTTAGAGCTGAGACAACAAGTGTAACCCCCGTGCCATGATTTCATTGAGTAAACATTTTCTAATAAGTCTGCATTTTTATATCTGAAGTCTCCCTGCACATTTCCATGACATATTTCTTCAAACAAACATAAAAAAATGAAGGCGGCAGGTTAAGTAATATATAATGAATGCAATGCAATGCTTCTCTCTAGTATTTTTTTCTAGCTGACTATCGAGGTTATATGTACAATGAATGTCTTTCATGAGGTAGCCAAATGTGACATTGTGTGTTTTACTGACGTATTTCTGTGGCTGATAAACCATATATATAGTTTGTATTTTGTGATAAAACTGACAGAATTTGAAAGCTGATACTTTATTTCTGATTAAAAGCAACAAAGCACAAAACTTACTGCGATTATTGGATGGCAGGTACGTTACAAATAATGAATGGAATTAAAGACGTGAAATATTTCCAAGTATTTCTGTCCTTCCGAGCAAAATGTTGAATGTGAGGCTACATTTATTTTAATAATCCCAGATCATATGTAATATTTTACTGCATAATTACAAGCTGTACATACATATTTTTGATTAGTTTAATACTGTCGGCAGAGTGTTATAGTCAACACCGAGCTCCACGATTGATATCGCTTATCCTGAGCGAAAAGAAAATAAACATTACAGTTCACGTCTGTAGTAATAATTAACTAACAGACATGAATCCTAAAAACGAATTATGTCCGAGCAAATCATGACTTTTCACTTTACACCTACCTCTGACTAGGCGTAAGATTTAGTGTCAGACGTAGCACTACGGCGAGATGGTGCAATGGGTATAAATTCTATGCACAACTTAAAGCGCATTTTACGTCCAGGCTAGCCTTACGACCAATGTTCCCTCTAATTTTTTAAAGCAAAACTTTTCTCTATTGGGCGGACATTTTGGTCACCTGAGCAAAACAATTATTTATACCAGACCTGTACAGCGCACACACATAACAAATGTGAAACGTTTAACTTTAATGTGCTATTTTTATTTGATTTGACCCTTGAATTTAACTAATGATGTACATTTTATGTTACCTGAGAAAACATTTTTTTACAGTATAATACACTGCAGTTCAAAAGTTTGGGATTCAAGTTTTTTAAAGAAGTTTCTTATGCTTATCAATGCTGTATCTATTTGAAATATTATTGCAATTTCAATTAAACACTTTCTATTTTAATATATTTTAAAATAATATATTCCTGTGAAACAAAGCTGTATTTTCAGCATCATTACTTCAGTCTTCAGTGTCACATGATCTTCAGAAATCATAATAATATGCGGCTTTATTATCAATGTTGAAACTGTTGTGCTGTTTCATATTGTTTAGGACCTGTGATAATTTTCAGGATTCTTTGATAAATAAAAAGTTAAAATGAACATGTGTTTATTTAAAATATAAATTGTGTGTTTCAATATGCACTACTATTCAAAAGTTTGGGGTCAGTATGTATTTATTTTTTTAAGAAAGTAATACTTTTATTCAAGATGGATGTGTTAAATGGATAAAAGGTTATAGTGTTCCTTTGGCTCAGTGGTAGAGCATTGCATTGGCAGCACAAAAGGTTGTGGGTTCAATTCCTAGGGAGCACACATACTGATACAAAAAAAATGTATAGCCTGAATGCACTGTAAGTCACTTTGGATAAAAGTGTCTGCTAAATGCAAATGTAGTAAATACTTATATTGTGAGAAAAGTTTTTTATTTAGTTCTTTTTAACTTGATATTCATCAAATAATTAAAGAAAAAAGTATCACATGTTCCAAAAACAATTAATAGTTTCAACACTCATAATAAATCAGCATATTAGAATGATTTCTGAAGATCATGTGACACTGAATACTAGAGTAATGATGCTGAAAATACAGCGCTGCATCACAGGAATACATTTTATTTTAAAGTATATAAAACAGGAAACCAATATTAGAACATTTCAATATTACTGTCTTTTTCTGTATTTTGATCAAATAAATAGAGCCTTGATGAGCAGAAGAGCTTCCATTAAAAAAACAAGGTGAATGATTTATTAGGTTTATGATATAGGCATAACATAACATAACATAACATAACATAACATAACATAACATAACATAACATAACATAACATAACATAACATAACATAACATAACATAACATAACATAACATAACATAACATAACATCAAAACAAACTGAAGCATTTAAACTGAGATCTGTAAGCTAAATATTTAAAAAAAACTTGAACATGTGAATTCTTATATAGCTTCTTATAAAAGTTCACAATGTAGCCTAATAAGCCCAATTTTCTTTTAATGTAACAGCATTATTATTTTACATAAATATATTATTACGTTGTGTGGTCAAATTATTATATTGAAAGAGAATTATAATATTGTAAAAATTGTTTCAAATTATGTGCTAGGATTACCTTATGAACTGTGATTACATTATAAGTGGCCACAGTATGTTCATAACGTAATACATTTATCATACAATTGCCTATTACATAATGTGAAAAATTGTTATTACATTGACAAATTATTATTATATTTTGAGTTCAAAATTGTATTACATTTTGAAAAAATGTTATAACAATAATGATTTAATACTTATTTCATTATGTGCAGTTTTTAAATTATCTGCAGTTATTACATTATGAGTAGCTAAACTTTCTAAAATATTTTTTTTTACTTCTTTTTTTCATTTTTTCATTTTTGATCATTTTTCATTTTTGAGTAAATGCAGCCTTGATGAGCACAAGAGACTTCTTTAAAAAACTTACTGACCCCAAACTTTAAATATATATCTAAAAAATAAATACAAAATCTAAATATATAAAATAAATCTAAATAAATCTAAATAAATAAATAAATAAATAAACAATAACCAATGTTGCTATATGTGCACAGATAAAAGAGATTGTGCACCCTCAAATTAAAATTCAGTAAATATTCACCCATACGTTTATCCAAACCTATGAGTTTCTTTCATCTGTGGAATACAATTTTAACAAATGAATAAATAAATAGTTAATAACTAAACCGTTTTGGTACCTAATAATGTCCAAAATCAAATTTCTCAAAATCAAATTTTGTATGTTCTACACAATAAAGAGTAAAAGACCGAATACATTTTTTTTGTGTGAACTAATATTTAAATGGCTCATTTTGTACTAAACATGATAAAACACTATCCCCGGTTTCACAGACAGGGCTTAAGCCTAGTCCTAGACTAAAATGTAAATCTGAGCTGTTTCAACTGAAATAAACCTGCACTAAATGATCTTTAAACATATACCAGTGCCCTTTGTTTTGTCTCAAGATGCACACCAGTAATGTTTTTTTCTAAGTATGTTTATAAAAGTTTCTTAAATGTCTTAATTGAACTATGGCCTAATCCTGGTTTAGTCTAACCCCTGTCTGTGAAACCGGGCCTATTGAATTAGGATATTGTTAATCGGACGTATTTTGTATGTAATTTATACTTCCTCTTCAAACCCTTTAGTAAAACCTAGCTTAAGTTGTAATTGCTTTGGGTTGTAAATCAATAGTTCTCAGCGTTAAAAGCTTAGAATGCTTTAAATCTGTCACAGTAGGCAATTGCAAATCTACTTCATTCCACACTGTAGTTTAATGACCAACAAGAACTGGTTAAATCTCTTAAGAACAGCAGGAAACTCATACAATCTGCTGGACTTGTACCAATGAGATTGCAAAGACAAAGGCTGTTTACATAGCATTAATACAAGTCAAACTGCTTACAAAGCTGCAGATAAAGTAAGCAATTGTTAATTTACAAAATATTAAACATTTAATTATTCAGACTACTCATGGCACTGTTTAATATTTAATTTAATTTAATTTAATTTAATAATTCACCCTTTAAATTCTTGTCACTGCAATACATCCATACATTATTCTTAAATAAAACAATCTCATTACTTAATTTAAAAAAACAAATATTACAATAAAATATTATTGCAATACAATTTTGTTTTTGAAATGAACATGTCTGATTCATAAATACTTTAATTTAATATTTTAAACGATATGTAATTTATTTAATAATAATGTATTTGTTCATTCATTTATTAAATACGTTTAAAAAATATATAATAAATAAATATAATAAATTTCTATAATAAATAAATAAAATAACTGAGTCCTAAAATAAATTAAAAAATTAAGTAATTTTGTATTTTTTTCTACTTTTAATTCTTTTGATTTTGGGGTTCAAACTTATACTTGGGATTAAGTTATAGCAAGTATGTCACTTACAGTATATCACACTTATCCCTAGAGATTTCTCCAATGTCACAAGTCTTCAGAAATGTCATTCATATCTACACACCTCTGTTTCACTTGTAAGTTCAATAATGTAACAGCAGAGGGCAGCATTTCTATGCAAATTACATCCATTGAACTGAGAAATTGAATTGAGTGTAATATAGCAGCATCCACTTTTACTGGTGATAGTGGTTTCCCACATAGCTACTGTTTGATGCAAATTATCCAAACCCTGCTAAATATATTATAATAACTATTTGAAATTGTAAGTGCTCTTGGTTACATAAAACATTCATGTCAAATCTCAGAGGTAGAAGAAAAAACATGAAATATTTAAATAAAACCAATGTTAAACATTCAGCTTAATGAGTTACTTTATGTTGTGCATCTCAGGAGGTTTACAGTCTGACTAAAAACAGACAGAATGTGTGTGATCTCAACACGTGTGACACATCTCTGGGCCAACTGTCGCTTTTGCTTCTTTCCAGATTCCCACAATCACGCAGCGGATTCTTACCCTCCAGCAGGCCAGATCGGTCCGTTCCCTCTGAGCATGAGCAGAAATCACTGGGCAGAATAACAAGCGTTCTGTGCAATCAATTTCTCATGCTGAATCATTTTATTCACCCTCATATTTTATTGTTTTGATTGTGTTTGTGCATGTAAACAGAGCACTCTTTCCACAGGCATGGAACGAATGCCACCTTTAATGCCCTTCATCTTAAATTTTTATTTCTGTTATTGGGGTGATTAAATATAACTGAATGCATTGCTGAATAATTCATAACGTATTATTTGCTGAGTCCAACCAGTGTTTTACTGTTCATTATCCCGTTCATTTTGTTCAAAACAAGATGCTCAGCGGTTATACTTTCTTCAAACTATTGCTGTGGCCCAATTTGCAAAAACAGTATCCAAGCTAACTGGGAATGTTCTCGCAACATTCATTAGGCATAATGTATTTGTAAGAGTTATGTAAATGTTAGGACAAAGCATTCTTATACATTCTCATTGACAGAAAGAAAGAAAACATAGATCAACATTTTCTTATAATGTTGTTTGTGGACATTCTAGTAAATGTTTTTATAACCTTTAAACAAAATTGCAATCACTACAAGAAAACTGATCATCTGAATGTTCTTATAAACATCCAAATTGCATTATGTTTGGGTTAAAATAAAGTTAGTACACTGATAGTAAATTATACTAAATACACTCAAAACAGTCCACAATCCTGACATATCGCCCCCCTCCCGGAAGGTGTGTCCTCGCACCGTAGAAACATCCAAAGGAGATGGACGGGCGAGAACTACGGAGGTGGCTCAGGAGGACGAACCCCTGGGAAGGGGCCGGCAAACAGAGTCCAAGGGGGTGATGAAGGAGGGAGGAGCCAGGGAAGAGACAGGAGGGGCCCGGAGCAGGAGGTGCACCGCAGGACCCAGGCCACAGCCATGATGATGGCCCACGGTGGAGCCGATGGAGGGAGGAGCCATGGAAGAGGAATGGCCGCCGACTCAAGGGGGCCGACCAACGGCGGCGGAGCCTGAGGCGGAGACGGAGAACCAATGAGCCAGGGGATGGCGAGGATCTGGGGGACTAGGGTGGAGGCGAGGGCTATGGCAACCGAGGTGGAAGTCCGGAGATCCGTGGCAAAGCCGGAGCGACTGAGGACCCAGGTGGAGCTGACGGGAGGAAGGAGCCCAACGGAGCCATCGGGACGGAGCGACGAGGCGCAGCCAGAGGAGAGGAGTCCAGAGGCGATGGCGGGTCGATGCCCGACCAAGGCGGAGCTGGAGGGACGAGGGAGCTCAGTGGAGCCGCTGGATCTACGGGCCGAGGCAGAGTCCTTGCCTCGGAGGCTGGTGGCGGAGGTGAGGGATACTACAGCCCCAGGGACGCTGGAGGATGGCAGACCCACGGGGCTCACACCGAACAGATAGGGGGCTGCGGGGGTGGGTATTTTCGAGGAGCGGGCACTGGAAGATCGGAAGCCCCCTCCCTGTCCAGCAGTCCTAGATCTATCATCAGCTCACCCTCAGCCGCGGTGCAGGGGGCGGAGCTCCACTCCGCACTCACACCGTTTACGGCTTGCTCCCTCGTGATGGGCACTGTCGCTGACTCTCGCACCTGGTCTGACGGGTTGGGCTCAACTTCCAAGGTGATCCTCTGCGCAGTCGCTCACGCCGCGGTCGACAGCGGTCTGCACGTGGTGTTCTGGCGTCATAGAATGTGCAGAGCCCGTCGTTTGGGTAGCTGGTGGCGTTTGCTAACAACAGAAACAGTCTCATATGGTCCTCGAGAGATCTGTCCCCCTGCTCCAGCAGGAGGAGGAGGAATTTGGGCCAGACGAGGGATCCATGGGGCACAACAGAAACAAAAAACACTAGGTAAAAAAAAAAACGAAACAAAAATGGAGGGTACACGCAGAGGTAACAGTTTTTGGTCGGTCCTTCTGTCACATGGAACACGGAACGAGGAAATACGGAGCTTTAGATAACAGTCTTTAATTTCCAAAAGGTAACACAGATCACAGGCAGGGAAGACAATTCACGGAAGACATCTAAGGACCGACAAACACTAACTGAAAGGACTGGGGCTTTTAAAGACAGGACAATCAGGGAGCAAGACGAGACACACCTGGAATCAAATTAGCAATCAACATGAGGCAGAAACTGGGTCACGGGGAACACATGGGGAGCAAAACACATACAAAACAATCCACAATCCTGACAAAGTGGTTACAAACTATTTATTTTAGCTACATTTAAATACAATTTTTTTTTTAAGTTAGTCAACTAAATATGCTTTTTTAAATGTAGCTAAAATAAATTGATTGCAACCACTTACCTTAACATTTTTTATAATTTAGAAAAATAGTTAAAAAAATTGTTTTACCCATTAAACCATTACAACCATGTTGTATTCAGACAAAAACTAAAAATCTAAATGTTCTTATAAGAAATAAACGTTCAAATAATGTTATATTATCTACGGAAGTTCTAAGCGGCCATACATTATTATAATTTGTTTCTTCTGAATTTTCTCGACTTAACAAAAGTAATTTTCTCGTGATCACGACTTAATTTTCTCGACTTAACAAAAGTTGTTTTCTCATGATCACGACTTAATTTTCTCATGATTTCGGCATTACAAAAATGGTTCTTTAACAATGATTGTTAGATTTTTAAAACACAATGCATCGTGAGTCTACTGTTGCTATAGTAACGAATGCAACCTTGACAGGAACATTCTAAAATATTAACCTGGCTTAATGTGTTAATTGAGGGTGTTTTTAAAAGACAAAACTCATTATATACACATTATTAGTAATTCAAATATGTACAGACAAGAAGATGAGTCCATAATAAGAACGCAATTTGTTTAATTACGCGTTAAGCGTTTTCCTCCCATAGAATGCTTACGGACAACACGTAACGTGCCTTAATGCGTTAAGGCAGTGTTTTTAAAAGACCAAACTCAGTAAATACATCATTAATAAAGCATTCTATGTACAGACAAACAAATAAGCCCATAATAAGAACTCATGCATTTAACGCATTAGAAAACAGTCTATAAGAAAAAAGCATTGCGTTCGCATCCTGGACTCTTTCTTCTTGTCTGTACATAGGTTATTATATTTATTAATAATGTTTTACTGAGTTTGGTCTTTTAAAAACAATCTCTAAATGCATTAAGCAATGTTAAGTGTTTTGTAATGCCCCCTTTGAGTCGCATTGGGGCAGTCGTGGCTCTAGTGGATAGAGCGTTGGACTTGTAACCCGAGGTTGTGGGTTCGAATCTCGGCTCCAGCAGGAAATGTCCACGACTGAGGTGAGACCCTTGAGCATGGCACCGAGCCCCCAACTGCTCACTGCACTTGGATGGGTTAAATGCAGAGAACACATTTCACTGCTGGTTATACTCTGCATAATTGTGTATGTGACAAATAAAGCTCATCTGAGCTTAAATTATTATTATTATAATTTAATTTTTATTGATCGACAGATAACTGTGAGCTCTTATAGGCTATTATCTTGTGGATATAGAAATTACATCTACAACAAAATAAATAGGCTAATCAAACACTGCTGATTTTGTCCAGAGTTAGGCTACGCTAAACATTTTATTTGTGTAATTAACATGTTTAAATGGTCCAACAACAAAGTATTTAACACCGCAAGCGCAGGCGGAGCAAATGCAGAGAAGAACAAGCCTATTCTAAAAATCTTAAACTGCTTGGATTAAACTCACTTCATTTCCTAGTTCGTTTGAAATACAATTATATATAATAATATATTATAATAATAATTTGTTTGTGATTTGTATTAGTCATGTAGGATAGGCTGTGACATGTTGCTTGGATGCTGCTGCTGTGTGGGTGTGTGGGTGTGATTTACAAAAAAATGTAGAAAATACAACACTCTATAACATCACTGAACTAAATTATACACATATTTAAATATCGTATTAATATACATTTATTAACAATAAAGATAAAAAAATAAGAAAGGTGCACATTACAAATGTCTACGTCATTATAAATGTTAAAAAGTGATGAGTCGTGCAGCAGTAACATAAGGATAACATAAGATTTCAAGAAAAAAAATCATATTTATTCAAGCATTTAACATTTATAAGTTAATTAAATGTCAGTAATAAATGGAAAAAATTATAGATAACCTTTCATGAAGAAGGCCCTCTGTCCCAAACGCGTACAGTAGGCAATCGTAGTATACTGCCACCTGTAACTTAGAGAACAACTTTTGTTATGTCGAGATCACGAGAAAATTAAGTCGTGATAACGAGAAAATATTTTAAGAAACCTTTAATAAACCTTTAAAAAAACCTTTAAAAAAAATTATAATCATGACAAGAAACAAAATTATACTGTGCTTAAAATATAAAAAATAACGGTTCAAATAACATTATATTATCTGTAAAAAATAACGTTAGTAGAACATTGTAAGAAACGTTTTTGTAACCTTTAAAATCGTTATATCGTGACAAGTAAACAAAATTATAATGTGCTTAAAATATATAAAAAAAATATTTAAATAATGTTAGATTTTGAGTAAAAATAACATTAGTCGAACATTGTAAAAAAAAGTTTTGTTACCGTTAAAAAACTTCCTAATCACAACAAGAAAACTGGACATTTCAATATCTCAGACACATTTCATAACAGTGTTCCCACAATGTTTTTATAATCTAAATTCGTTGGCTTGGATCCTGAAAATAAATTAAAATAAGACTTACCACATCCCACATAAATGGACATTGAAAAGTTTGCTCTACAAAGTGAGCCAGCTTTTTTTTTGACCTCATATTTCACATTCTTTTTGAGAACTGGCAACACAAGTGTATCATGTAGTCGTTAAACCGCCTCTGGCTGCAGGTCCAAAAGTGTCTCATCTTCAATAACTTGAAGTGTAGCTGAGGAAAAAGGAGTGTTTGTCAATCACCCTGTTTGAATAATTTAGCCAGTGTGATGTAAGAAGAAGGCCTCCAATAAGCAGTGTTACTTCTAATTTAGTTGAGCAAAGGCTTTGATCTGAGCCTGTCTAAACTGTTTTGGATATCTTTTGGAAATCTCTGAGATGCCGACAGCACATCTGAGGAAGACAGCCATGAATGTATCAACTAGGATTGTAAGGTGAACATCTTCAGTAAGTAGAAAAGGTGAGGAGGAAGATTAGGGTTTGCGCACAGTTCTCATGAAGTAAATTTTGTCATCAGACATCAGACTTTACATGCGCAGCTGGATGATTTTAACCATGCATGGTTGTATTCTTGTCTCACATATGGGCCTTGATGTTTTTTTGCGCTAATTAGCACTAATTACATAATAACAGCAACAACTTCTGGAGATGCAACAACAATACAGTACTGCAGGGATGATGTATGTGATTTTTCTAGGCCGAAACCCAGAAACAAGTTCTCCGGCTCTGGTTTCTCCGGTTACGTCATCCTGAAATCAATATGTTTTTAAATAAGTTTTTAGTTTAATAGTAGGGTTAAACTAAGGTAATATAAGCTTGTTAATATAAGTCTTAGTAGAGGGGAAGTTGAAGTCATGCAACCGTGGGATAGTTTATTTATAGTCTAGCCGTTTACTTCTGGTGACTGTATTCAGGTTTCATAAAAGTTGTGCTTATTTGTTAATATTATCATGATGAATGTGTAGGAACAGCTCGATATCACGGCAATTCGTACATATTTTACGAGGTGACTAATTCGTACGAATTCGTACAACCTCACTTGTACAAATTCATACGATATTTACCAAATAGTATGTATTTTACGAGTTGCACAATTCGTATGAATTTGTACAAATGATCTACACCTAACCCCACCCCTAAACCTACCCATGACTGGGGTTTAGACAAATCATACAAAATCAAACGAGTGAGGTCGTACGAATTCGTGCGATTAAGCCACCTCATAAAATATGTACAAATTGGTCGTGAGACAGCGTTTGGTAGGAATCAAAAACTTTTGTTGGCCACAGAGTTTATTATGTTCTACAATAATCCAAAAGCCAGTGGAAAAGTCATTTTGGGATTCTGTCCAGAGAAACAGGATGATGTGGACGTCTGGGTTGCTCTACAAAGATACGTCATCACTGTGGCTCTCTAGAGATGTCGATGAATGTTTGTGTGAGGGGATTACAAGATACAGGTAACTCAGATACAGGCAAATACAGGCAACTCTGGTACAGGCAAATAAGCACAAATATATTTATTTTATCGGTTGTAACTTCTGAAGAGAAATGGTGCAGAAACTGGACAAAGATGAAACTTTGTAGTGTGCATGTGTTGAGCACCTGTGTTTCCACTCAATATTAAAATAAATATACTTTGAAAAGCTACGCATTTAGCTATACATGCTCTTTTGATTTGAGCCATTGAAAACCATGAGACACGTCAGAAACCTCCAAGTTACACCCTTTCAATCACCACAACACCCTGGGAGGTGTCGCTGCAACCTGATCCCAAAAAAAGAGCCAGGAACTTGAAGGTGAGCTGTAACTCCAAAAGGGGGTTAGTGTTAGGCCCAGGTGGTACTCACTGCAGAGCCAACTAGTTTAAATGGGTGGAGCTTGGACCACTCCAGCTCCACCTCTGTGGGTTAAATGGGTGGAGCTTGACTTTAGTTCCAACCCTGCTCCAACACACAAAATATTAGTTTTAAAATTAGCCTGAAGGAGGTGTTTAGCTGGATCAGGTGTGTTTAATTGGGGTTGCATATTAACTCTACAGGGCTCCGGCCCTCCAGGAACTGAGATTGACAGCCCTGGCTGGACCTTCAAGCTCCACCCATTAGGGCCAGAGAAGGGAGCTGGACTATCTTAAGCTCCACCCACTGGCTGTGCAGAGAGGATCCTCTTGTTAGGCCACCTTTTGGAGCTTCAACCTATTTTTAGAGCCCTCACCTGCCAGGCTGAAGCTATATTCCTCTCACTTTTGCAAGGCAAGCTATTTTTCTCAGAGCTTCCTCATAGTTTCTTTAATAATATATAGATTTTTTTCTTTGTAGCATGTAAATTTTTTTACACTCTAGGAAAAAGGTGCAAAAGCTGTCACTGGGGTGGGACATTTTAAAATGTACTTTTATCCATATAATGAATGTACAAGTCATTGGTGTTTGGTGATGAGTTTTTGTCTCAAGTTCTGCATTTAAAGTCACACCAGAGGTGTTCAGCTGCTTTCTGCAGATCAGTCAAGTTCTTCCACACTGACTGAATCATAATTTCTCTTTGATTATTGTCTTATACACAGAGACATAAGTCATGTTAGAATAGAAACGGACCCAAACAGTTGCTATAAAATTAGAAGCACACAATTCCCTAGAATATCATTATATGCTTAAACATTAAGATTTGTACTCATGGAAATTACTAAAGTAGTCAAACCTTTCATTAGAAGAATACTTTTGACAATATAGTGTATTTTAGGGATATGTTGAATACAAATAAATAAATAAATAAATAAAAATAAAACCCCTGCCGAAGAAAAACAAAGCAATAAACACCATTACAAAATTAATAATGGTTTGACTGGTTATAATGGGACTTGTTTTGGGTTTCAATGGAAACTGTAATGGACCCTGTTGTTCTCTACTGGTAATGGGTTGCCTTCTATTGGTGGCTTGTTAAAACCAATACATCCTAATGGAATAACACACTAAACACACTACAGAAAACATTTTTTTAATGGTTAAAAGTTGATGGTTTGTAATGTTTGTAATGGTATTTGTAGTGAAAACCATAAAAATGTTCTGTGATGGTTTTATTGCTTGTTTTTTTTAATAGCCTATATCAGTTATACAGTGGTATTGTGTTTGCTGTGTGTCACATGACAAGCATGAGAGCCCCCCCCCTTCACTCGTGCCCCCTCAAAAATAATGAGTGCATGATGCCCCTGATCAGGGCCATGCACAGGGGGGTGGCCCGGCGGCTAGAGCCACTGGCCCTTTGCCCTCATCGGCTGAGTTGCCCCTCTCACCAATCACCCCATCACCTCAGCTCAAAGCAGTCTGTTCCCGCTCCGCTAACGATCCACTGATTCCGCTAATACGGTTTGTTTCTTCCCGCCCGCACGAGTCCGCGGCGTCACTCACAATCCGTGTGCTTCTCTCTGGTCTGGAGTGGAGACCACAGTTCCTGAAGGTCGTTGCATTGACAATTAGAAACATTATAATCTACATTATAGTCAGTAGATGATTCGCTGAATTAGTAATTTGGTAGTTTGTTTTTGTATTTATGTCAGTAATGATTTGCTCTTAGTCTTCTAAAAGTGATAACAAAATATCCACGTTTTTAGAATTAGAATGTCTAATCAAATTATTGTACCAGGACAGATCTAATATAAATAACACAACATTTGCTGTTGTTGGCACACTTTGTAGACACAAAAAAACTTAAATTAAATATGAAATGCCTTCAAATAAATGAAGACAGAGACACAGAGAGCAAAGAGAGGTTGCTAAAGGCAGTTCAACATTGCAAACATGAATTCAAAGCTCCAGCAAGCCAGCAGGTAAATAGTCATATATAATTTTTAGCAATTTGTCACACTTTAATTCTTGTAATGAAGTATATTTCCCATTATAATCACTTGTCTTGATACTAGAAATATATAACACTTCATATTTCCTTAAAACCATATTAATAGAAGGCAGGCAGTTAAAAAATAATATAACTGTTCTAAATTAGTTGTTTATAAGTATATAATATAGATGTATTATTATAAAATTAAATGTCTAATAATCACAGGGGAGAATGGGGTAAGATTAGCTTTTTTACTTGTGGTCCTCGAGATGAGTTAAAATGATGCAGAAGTACAATGAAAGTATCTATCCCATCTTATCCTATCTTAATGAGAGTATTCTTATCATTTTAAATGATCAGAATGTACCTATGACAAAGGGTTCTAAAAATATGGCTTCTTTTAAAAAAGTGTTCACATGGCTCAGTTTGCCCGGGTTAGGGGTAAGTTGACCCAAGTTGACCATCTGACCAAATCTGATTCAAACCCATGTGAAATAAATAATAATAATAAAAAAACGTATTTAATAATTTAATATAAAAACAGTCACATTTATTTTCTTGAAGTTAACTTTAACAACATAAAACCAACTAAATTAAGTTTACATTTCAATATTTAATTGTTTGTATTTCTGAAACAATATGTTGAAGACCAAAGTTGTAATCTTCCTAAAAACAGACTAAAAAGAGTGTGTTGGCCATTAGTGACTACAGGTGGAAAGATATATCTGATTAGATTGTGATAAAAGCATGTTCTGGTTATTATCAGAGAAGGATTTGGTGCACTTGTACACTGTCCTTATCAAATCAAACAAAAAAAAATGTATATATGATAAACTATATCAGTTAAATCACATTACAATATCAGTTTATAATTCAGATAATTAACTTAACTACAGTGTCTTATGGATGGGGTAAGTTAAAATGCTGACTCAATTCACCCCACGACATTTGGCTCACTTTGCCCCATAGCTGCCATTTTGAAAAAAAGAAAAATACTGTTTTCTCCTTTTCACAGTCTGGCAGAAATGATGGGTGCTTCCAATATGCATGGTCACAAGACAGTAAAAGTGTACAATTGCCAAGGTACAGGGGGTGGGTCAATTCACCCACTGGCTCAACTTACCCCACTTTCCCCTTGAAGATGAGGCAGAAGCATACTCAGAGAGTGAGGGAGAGCCCACTCTTATCAAAACAGCTACAATAAAGTCTGAAATTATCACGATGTCTTCTATTTTAATTGTATATTTTTAACAACTGGATAATTTGTATTAACAATCACCCACCCCCCTAGTGCCCTCTTTTTTTTGGTTTGGGCCACTGCCCCTGAAAATGTCTGTGCATGGCCCTGCCCCTGATACTACAATACAAAAATATTTGTCAATGAAATTAAACATGATGAAATATTTAATTTAGTTGACATTGTTATAGATTACTTTTAGAGATTGCAGTAATACATGACATGGTGAACAATTGCTGAATTAATAATACTTAAGGTTAAGATGAATTTTAAAATTGTGCCCCTAAACGTACAAGTGCCGAGTTACTATGGTCTAGAACCGCCCCTGTATCAAAAGATGTGTAATAGTGCCTCAAAAAGATGGGAAATTCTGTCAATGGCAGGGAAAGAGTTGTTATGAGCTAATTTAAAAAAGAAAAAACAAGAATTAGGGTGAATTAATACATTCTTAATAATTTACTGTCATATGTTATATGCCAAATTAATGATATGTAATCATGTAATACATAAAAAGTAACTGTAATATGACTATGAGCATTTTAAAATGTAATGTAATCTAATTTAAAGTACTTAATTTTTTTTATCTGATTACATAATCCAGATTACATTGTAATCAGTTACTACCCAGCTCGGATTATGAAAAATACCCAACTAGCTCTCCTGTTTTTTTCCCAACATGTTCTCACTCCCATCTCGTCACATATTGAAGCTTGGTCAGGACCCCTTTAGCACCACTTTTAAATTCACAGGGTACCCCTTTAGTGTGAAGGGTATTCCATTGCTTTTATTTGTTTGCATTATGCGTCACATTTAATGGTTTGCATGCATTTTTTTTTAAATATGAATCATTTTATATACATTTATATTTTCATATATATTTTGGAACACCTAACCCCACCCCTACCCTAAACCTACCCACTTCTGTATATATCAATATAAAACATGTAACTGGCAAATAAAAGTAAAGTCACAGGTTTGTGACACAAAAACAGTTGTCACAAATGGTAAAGCAGATGTGTAAAAAAAGCATCAAGGACTTTCTGTTGCTCAGGATAATAAGAAAATTTGATCATATTTCTAAATTGCTTAATCCCATTGGCAGCGTAACCCCCACAGACTATGTCCTTCCAATAGTCTTCCAATGGGAATGGATGGCTTTACCACAGGGAGCAACACATTCCCTAGGACAGGCTGATATTTGGAGGAGGGATTCCGTTTTGACCCCGTGTGTTAATTGCTTTGTTGAGGGATGAAACAGCTGTGTTGCATGTGAACTGGAGAACAAGGCCAGGCCCCTGGAGACGGGAATGTCAGCCCGCTAGATTCCGTTGCCATGGTGACAAAGATGGAAAAATGCACCAGAGGATTTGCCATTAAATAAAGGAGTGTGTGTGGGTGATTGCGCATCGCTTAATGCCGCATGCCTTCAGACGCACAGACTGACTGCAAACACTCAAACAGCACACTACCATACTGCTGTTTCTGCAGGATGTAGAATGTATACTGAGCACCATATGTGGATTTTCTGAAGAGAGGGGTAACGTGAGCTTTTTTCGGCTCATTAAAGACCACTCTGGCTGCTGCATTCTGGATCAGTTGCAGAGGCTTCATAGTAGATGCAGGAAGGCCCGCCAAGAGAGCATGACAATAGTCCAGTCTGGAGAGAACAAGAGGTTGGACAAGGAGTTGTGCGGCTTGCTCTGAGAAGAGTCTAATCTTCCTAATATTATATAAGGCAAAACTGCAGGACCGGGCCGTTGTAGCAATGTGGTCTGTGAAGCAAAGTGTTGACTTGGTGTCACTGTGACACTGCCCTGCTCTCACTTCCTGTTTGGCCGTGCTGAGAGGTTTGCGTTTATAGCTCCGTGTAGCTTCGTTTTTCTATTGAATCTCTATCTTACTTTCACTCTCTGTTTAAGTAGTAAAATATAACTTAATTCCCACTATATTTCTGATATTATCTATCAAGCTAATTTGACTAATTTGATTGTTCGCTTTTAATCTAAAATTGCGAGTGCAGCGCATTAGCATTTGTTAGTCGGTTAGCTTGTCATTCGTGTTTCTACTTGCGTCTATTACCGTTTTCTTCTTTTTTATCGTTCCATTTCGTTTCGGTCTCGTTCTCGCTCCGTTTTTCACAAGTTCATCAAACAACAGTGGTACGTGGCAAGTTAAGTTGGAATCATTCATCAATCACAGTGAGTAATGGCTTCTTCTCCTGCTATTGTTTTTTGCACTGTTTGCTACATGTATAGTTGATCTATCTCTATCAGCAGCGAGGGATTCACATGTGATAAATGCAGGGAAATAGTTAGGCTGACAGAAGATTTTAGAACTAGAGACAAACTTTAGTTGAGGATAGTAAGAATGTGAGGGCTGTAGATACGGCTTTAGATGTGACTAGCTCAGGGAGTCCTGTTCATTGTTCGGTTCCGGATGAGCCCGTGCAGCAGGGCAATTGGGTGACAGTGAGGTGGCATAATCGTGGGTCAAAACACAGCTCTTCCGTTCAGATTAAAACATTAAACAGGTTCTCCTCACTCAGTGACGCACCCACTGAGAAACCTGATGAAAGTGCTATAGTTATTGGCTATTCTATTGAACGAAATGTGAAAATAGAGACACCAGCCACCATAGTCCATTGTTTACCGGGAGCCAGAGCGCCTGACATCTTGGCAAATTTAAAAGTGCTGGCTAATGCTAAACACAAATTCAGTAAGATTGTTATCCACGTCGGCGCTAATGATGTTCGACTTCACCAGTCGGAGATCTCTAAAAATAATGTTAAAGAGGTGTGTGAACTTGCAAATACGATGTCAGACACTGTAATATGCTCTGGCCCGCTCCCTGCTTACTGGGGCGATGAGATTCATATCAGACTGTTGTCACTCAATAGCTGGATGTCTAAGTGGTGCCCGCAGAATAACATAGGTTTTATAGACAACTGGACTAGTTTTTGGGGCAGACCTGACCTGTTGAAAAGAGATGGTCTTCATCCCTCCTGGAGTGGTGCCGCTCTTCTCTCTAGAAATATGGCACATAGTCTTAGAGTTCGTACTTGACTAACTGGACCCAGGTCAGGAAGCAGATAGACTGGCTAAACTGACCGTCTGCTAGCTGCCTCACATCACAGAAGTCAGTAAATTCTCAGCACATAGAGACCCTTTCACCTAGATATCACATTATTGAGACTGTGTCTGTTCCCTGAACTAGAAAATACAATCAACGTCCAAACCAGTTTATGAGTAACAACTTAATTGATGTTCAACTAATGAAAAATGTATATAACACAGAGAAACAAACGATGAAGCTTGGCTTATTGAATATCAAGTCCCTTTCTACGAAAGCACTTTTTCTAAATGATATGATCACTGATATAGTACTCCATATAGCTAAAGCTGTAAATTCAACTCATTTTTACAAATATGGTAGAACCATCACTTCTACCACAAAAGAATGCTTTGTAAGTAATCTTCCTGATTTATCTCAATTTGTCAGCACATCCAACAGCGCAGAAAACGGTTGCTCCTTTACGCTTAAGGAATATTGAGGAAAAGAGTCCAACACCGAGGTATAATGTGCACACTCATGCCCTAAAGAGAGCAGCCCGGAAAATGGAGCGCAGCTGGAGGAAAACAAAACTAGAGGTATTTCATATTGATTGGCGGGAAAGTACACTATCCTACAGAAAAGCATTAAAAACTGCTAGATCTGATTGCTTTTTGTCTCTTTTAGAAGAAAACAAACATAACCCCAGGTATTTATGCAATACAGTGGCAAAATTAACACAAAATAAAACCAACTGGTGTTGACATTTCCTAACAGCACAGTAGTAATGACTTTATTAACTATTTTACTTCCAAAATCAATACTGAGAGATTTTTTTTTAGAGATCAAAATGTAAGCTGCAGTATCACATCAAATTGTGCACTATAGATCCCCTGAGGAACAATTCCACTCATTCTCTACTATAGGAGAGGAAGAATTGTATAAACTTGTTAAATCAGCTAAACCAACAACATGTATGTTAGACCCTTTTACACCTAAACTACTAAAAGAGGTGCTTCCAGAAGTCATAAATCCTCTTTTGGCTATTATTAATTCGTCATTGTCATTAGGGTATGTCCCCAAAACCTTTAAATTGGCTGTTATCATTAAAAAACCACAACTTGACCCCAAAGATCTAGTTAATTACAGACCGATCTCGAATCTCCCTTATTTGTCAAATATACTAGAAAAGGAAGCATCCTCACAATTATATTCCTTCTTAGAGAAAAATGATATATGTGAGGATTTCCAGTCAGGATTTAGACCATCTCATAGTACTGAGACTGCTCTCATTAGAGTGACAAATTACCTGCTCTTATCATCTGATCGTGGTTGTATCTCTCTATTAGTGCTCCAGGATCTTAGCGCTGCGTTCGACACTATCGATCACAACATTCTTTTGAATAGACATGAAAACGCTCCGGTTACTATCGTAATCTCGGTTCCCTGAGACCGGGAATGAGACATCACAGAGAATTTCTCAGTTATGGGAACTCCTTCCCTCCAACCTTTCCTGAAGACCTATTGGCTCACGCCAGTTCAAATGACTGGCCAATTGTCGCGAAGCATGCAAATAATGACGAGCTCAAGGCAGTATAAATGCGGCGCCCGCGACAATTACGTCAGAATCTGATACTGAACGCCGCTTGGCTGAACGAGCAGTGATCACGGCGATCACCGTGATGTCTCGTTCCCGCTCTCAGGGAACTGAGGTTACGATAGTAACCGGAGCGTTCCCTTTCGAGCTTTCATGAGACATCACAGAGAATTTCTCTGTTATGGGAATGCTATTCAATCCCGCCGTGAGAGAGGCTACGGGCAGCCTGTACCAGTTACACAGCGAGGTAGAATTCCCATCAATAACGGCGCTCGTAGGGCAGGCTCACAGCTGATAGGTGGAGATAAGCCAAATGTATACTACATTTGCATATCTGGCAAGTGACTATATGGGCTGCGCTGAGAGCAGGGCAGAACACATTCAGCAATAGCAGCATTATAGGAGCTATACAGAGTTCACTGTGTTTGAGCAGCATACCCTAACATGACCAAGTCCGCGGCACTGAACTCAGGGCTGACAATAACAACCACTTCATAGAGGGCTGCGTAATGTACTGTACAAACAGCACCTCCCACAAAAAAGGTTATGTTAGCAACATGAATTAGTTACTCACCGACCGCACTTGGGAGGCTAAGGACTGAACGTCCAGCTTGTAAAACCTGGTGAAGGTATTCTGCGAAGACCAACCGGCTACCAAGCAAATATCTTGAATACACATACCTCTTGACCATGCTCAGGTGGAGCGATAGCCCTCGTTGAATGGCCCCTAATGTGCAGAGGGCATTTTCCAATCCTTGGGTTGTATATGCCTCAGTGATAGCGTCCACAATCAAGTGTGACAGACTTTGTTTTGATACGGCTTGGCCCTTCGTACACCCACTATAGCACCCAAAAGCTGGATTGATTGCCGAAAACTGGCTGAACGGTCAATGTAAAATCTCAAAGCCCTGACGGGGCAAACTGCAGTCTGGGCATCCGCACTCTGTGAGGGCGATGATTTAGTAGCAAGGGCTGACAGCGAAACCGTCTCTGTCCTTTCGAAGGGGGTAGACAGTGATTTAGGCACGTATTCTTTCCAATCTCGGCCGGAGAGTGACACTGCAGTCCCCGGGACCGAATCGAATGCAGTCGCTGTCCACAGAAAAAGCATGTAAATGCTCTATGCACTTAGCCGAGGAGAAGGCCAGAAGGACTGTAGTTTTAAGGAATAGCTCCTTCAAACCTACGGATGTTAAAGGCCCAAATGGTGGCTGTGAGAAGGCTCTTAACCCACTTCCTAGTCCCAGGGCGGAAACGAAAGTGGACATGGGGGATGTAGTCTTTTTTACCGAACGACTGCCCGCTCTGCGGGGAATGAACGCGGCAATGGACCGCGACATAGACTTCATTGTCGATGGTAACAATCCACTATCCAGTCTGTGCAGCGGGAAACTCAGAACATATGATACGGTGCAAGTAGTCGGGTCGATATTAAGCCTGACTCTTTCACAAACACTCCCCATTTTGAAGCATACAAACGTCTTGTAGAGGGTGTTCGCGCTCCCATGAGCGTGCGAGCATGCGAGACTGTAAGGCAGCCACTCCTCTGAACCCTGTGGTGATTACACATGATGGCTCCATAGTTCCAGGTTCGGGTGCCACACCGAGCCGTCCACTGGGTAAAATGCTTTAGAGCTAGAAGACTGCTTCCAGCTCCAGGCGGTTTAGTGCCACCGCTCTGAGATTCCAGCTACAGTCCCGAAGCTGGCATTCCTCGCAATGCTCCCCAGCCGTGAGTCGATGCATCCGTCGTGACCATCATGCGCGACGCTACCGATGACAGGGGAACTCCCTGCTGAAGTGATCTGGGTTGCGTCAGAGCTTCGATGTGGCCGCGATGCGCAAAATCCGAAGTCCACGCCGTCCACAGGACTCGAGATTTCAGTCATAGCAGCAGCGGGCGCATGGTAATAATCCCAGAGGTGCAACATTCTTTTGAACAGACATGAAAACTTTGTTGCCATTAGTGGAAGTGCATTAGCATGGTTCAAATCGTACTTATCTGACCGCCATCAATTCGTAGCAGTGAATGAAGAGGTATCATATCGATCCCAAGTGCAGTAGAAGTACCTCAAGGCTCAGTATTAAGGCCATTACTTTTCACACTTTACATGTTACCCTTGGGAAATATCATCAGGAAATATGGGGTTAGCTTTCACTGTTATGCTGAAGATACTCAGCTCTATATTTCTTCACGGCCCGGTGAAACACACCAAATTGAGAAACTTATGGAATGCATAGTCGATATAAAAAAAATGGATGACGAATCATTTCTTACTACTAAATTCTGAAAAAACAGAGGTGTTAATTATCAGAACTAAAAACCACAAAAGTATATTACTAGTATATTACTATCTAGAACAATGTCTAACACTTGATGGTTGCTCTGTCGATTCTTCATCATCAGTCAGGAATCTACAGTACCCTCCACTAATATTGGCACCCTTGATAAATATGAGCAAAGGCGGCTGTGAAAATAAATCTGCATTGTTTATCCTTTTGATCTTTCACTCAATAAATTCACAAAATTCTAACCTATCATTGAAGTAAAACAATTGAAAGTGGGGAGAAAATCTCATGATGAAATAAATGTTTTTCTCCAATGAATGCTGGCCACAATTATTGGCACCCCTAGAAATTCTTATGAGTAAAATATCTCTGAAGTATATTCCCATTCATATTTACATTTTTTAGCACACCAGGGTGACTAGGAGCATGAAATTGTCCAGCCATGACCTTCTGTTCCACAGGATTATAAATATGAGGAACACAAAGGTCAAATTCCTTTTATCATCAATCACAATGAGAAATTTTTTTTTTCTGATGTGAAGAACAAGATTGTTGAGCATCACAAAATAGAAAGTGGCTGTAAGAAAAGAGTTAAAACATTGAAAATCTCCATTCCCACCATCAGGGTAATAATTAAGAGGTTCCAATCAACTAAAAATGTAAAAAATCTGCCTGAAAGAGGATGTGTGTCTATATCGTCCTAATGAATGCTGAGAAGGACAGTTTGAGTAGCCAAAGACTCTCCAACGATCACAGCTGGAGAATTGCAGAGATTAGTTGAGTCTTGGGGTCAGAAACCAAAAAAAAAAAATATCTAACATCCCCTAAATCACCACATAGCTTATATCTTCCGGCGCTGCATTGTACAGTCGACGTTAGGGATGGCTCCGCTCAATTTGTGCTTTAATATACTTTTTTACGTATTTTTACTTTCTCTTTTACACGCATAACGTCTGCACTATTTATATACGACCGAAGAACACTTTTGGACATTGGACACCACTGCACTAACCTGCTTCAGGACACTTTATCCACGGATCCAGCGTGGCCATTGGAGATACTTCGGACCGCCGAAGTTAACAAAGGCCGCCTCAATAATCCCAGGCGGCGAAGGAAACACCGCGGGAGACGCGCTGGAATACGTAACAGACTGAGGAAAAGGGCACACAGTCCTCCTCTACCGAGTATTCTGCTCGCTAATGTACAATCCTTGGAGAATAAGATGGACGATCTTAGAGCCAGGATTAGTTTCCAACGGGACATCAGAGACTGTAACATCCTCTGTTTGACCGAAACATGGCTCACTCCTTCGGTCCCGGACAACGCTGTAACGCCGTCTGATAACTTTTCTGTTTTACGGATGGACAGAACAGCCGAGGCTGGAAAAACCAAGGGTGGTGGAGTGTGTTTCATGATCAACAAGAAATGGTGTGACCCCAGGAATATCTCCATTCTGTCGCGTTCCTGCTCGGCTCATCTGGAACATCTCTCCATTATCTGCCGCCCATTCTACCTCCCCCGGGAGTTTACATCGATCATCATCACTGCCGTATATATACCACCACAAGCAGATACTAGCGTGGCTTTGTCCTCACTTCACGACGAGCTCAGCGGCTATATCACACAAGCACCCTGACGCTGCCTCCATCATAGCTGGGGACTTTAACAAGGCCAACCTCAAAAAAGTCATGCCAAACTTTCACCAACATATATCCTGTCCAACCAGAGGACAGAATACACTGGATCATTGCTACACCCAGTTTAAGAATGCCTACAAAGCTCGTTCCCTGCCGGCTTTCGGCAAATCAGACCACGCCGCCATATTTCTCACACCGGAATATAAACAACGGATCGTTCAGAGACCCCCGGTGGAGAGGGAAGTGACGCGCTGGTCCGCCCACTCCGAAGCTATGCTACAGGCGTCTCTTGATGACGTCGACTGGGACATGTTCCGGGCGAGTTCAACTGACGTCAGCGAATTCACGGATGTAGCAGTAAGCTTCGTAAACACGCTAACCGAGCAAGCCACCGAAACAGTAACTATAAGGACATTCTCCAATCAGAAACCGTGGGTGGACAGATCTATTCGTGATGCGGTTAACCATCGCACTGCCGCATACAATGCCGGTCTTTTGTCGGGGAACATGAGCGAATACAAAACAGCGTGTTATGCTCTCCGGCGTGCAATAAGAGCCGCTAAACGCCGGTACAGGGAGAGAATTGAGTCACATTTCCAGCTCAATGACTCCCGACGCATGTGGCAGGGACTGAAGACCATCTGTTCCTCTGGAAATAACTCTTCCGCGGAGGTGAGAGCAGATCCGTTGCTGGCCGAGGAGCTAAACACTTTCTACGGTCGCTTTGAATGTAACGTTAATGGCGGCGCGATCCTGCCGATCAGCACGTCAGAAAGCAGCAGACAGAGCAGCAATGTTTGTGCTATCACCTTTTCAGAGGATGACGTTCGGAGGGAACTAAAGAGAGTGAACGTAAGGAAAGCAGCAGGACCTGATGGGATTACTGGCCGCGTTCTGAGGTCCTGTGCTGATCAGCTTGCTGGTTTGTTTACTTCCATCTTTAATGAGTCACTTGCTACCTCTGTTGTTCCCACCTCCTTTAAAAAATCTGTCATAATCCCTGTGCCTAAGAACAGTAAACCCTCTTGCCTGAATGACTACCGTCCAGTTGCCCTCACATCGACAGTCATGAAGGTTTTTGAGAGACTCTTAAAGAAACACATTTGCTCCTCCATCCCTGCTACCTTGGACCCTCTTCAGTTTGCCTATCGGCCAAATAGGTCTACTGACGATGCCATCTCCCAGGTACTGCACTCCTCCCTCACTCACATCGACAGCAAGAATGGCAACTATGTCAGGCTGCTATTCATCGACTATAGCTCAGCTTTCAACACTATAGTCCCCACCAAGCTAGCTGTCAAACTATCAGACCTCGGCCTAAACACTTCACTCTGTGACTGGATCCAAGATTTCCTCACCGCCAGACCACAAGTGGTGAAAGTCGGCCAGTTCACCTCCAACTCCATCACCCTGAATGTAGGAGCCCCACAGGGCTGTGTCCTGAGCCCCCTGCTATACTCTCTCTACACCCACGACTGCGTGTCCTCACACAGCTCCACTTCCATTGTTAAATTTGCTGACGATACTGTGGTTCTGGGCCTCGTTTCCAACAATGATGAGGCCGCATACTTGGATGAGGTGGAGAGACTTACATCATGGTGCCAGGACAACTGTCTCTCTCTGAACGTGAGCAAAACCAAAGAGCTGATTGTAGACTTCAGGAAGAGACAGCAGCAGCCCTACACTCCTCTTATGATCAGCGGGACCCCTGTGGAGAGGGTGAGCAGCTTCAAGTACCTCGGTGTAAACATCTCCGAGGACCTGACATGGACTGCACACATCCAAACACAGGTCAAGAAAGCCAGGCAAAGGCTGTACCATCTGCGACAGCTGAGAAAATTCAGGGTCTCACCAGCTATCCTGAAAACTTTCTATTCAGGGGCCATAGAAAGTGTACTGACTCAGTGCATCTCAGTGTGGTATAATAATGCCACAAACCAGGACTGCAAAGCTCTGCAGAGAGTCGTGCGCTTAGCTGAGCGCATCTCAGGGTCTGCTCTTCCCTCTCTGCAGGACATCTACCTCAAACGTTGCAAAAGCAGAACTGCAAAAATCATCAAGGACTCGAATCACCCCGGTAACCACCTTTTCATTTTACTGCCATCTGGCAGGCGCTACAGGAGCATGTTGGCTAAAACTGAAAGACTGCGGAGGAGTTTCTTCCCCCAGGCCATCAGGCTCCTAAACTCAGTCTCATAACAGCATAACATCCACAGGACTCAATTTAATAAACTGTAATCACAACCATTATTCCCCATCATCCACACTGCTGCTATGTGTACATTCCCGGTACAACCTATTTGCACATTCTCTTGCACTGCACACTTTATCTCATTGCACATCTTACCCCTTATTTTATTTCATTATTTGTTTCTTATTTAATTCTCACAATATTTGTATATATATATACTCTCTCGTGTTTTTTGTTTCATAGTTTTTTATTGCTTTTATGTTATTTTTATTTTATTATCATGTTTTATTTTTCTTTTTTGCACTTTCCATTGAGCGGACCTGTCCCGACTAACATTTCACTACCTATTATACCCTGTATGATTGTGTATGTGACAAATAATAAAGAACCTTGAACCTTGAACCTTGAACATGTTGTTCGGGAGGGTTTCAAGAAAAATTCGCCTCACTCATCCAAAAACAAACTCCAGCAAATTCAGTTGTCAGACACGACTGGAACTTCAAATGGCACTGGCTTCTATTGTCAGATGAAACTGAAAAAATAGCTTTTTGGCAGCAACCCCACCAGATGAGTTTAGTACAAACAGGGATAAACAAGTACCCCATGTCCACGGTTAAATATACTGCTGGATCTTTTATGTTGTGGGCCTATATTTCTGCTGGAGGTCCTGGACATCTTGTTCAGATGCATGGCATCATGGATTCTATCAAATAACAAAAGATAAAAAATCAAAACCTGACTGCCTCTGTTAGAAATCTTATAATGGGCCATGTTTTGATCTTCCAGCAGGACAACAATCCAAAACAAACATCAAAATAAACACAAAAATGGGTCACTGAGCACAAAATTAATCTTTTACCATTGCTGTCTCTGTCCTCTGACCTGAACCCTACAGAAAATGAGTGAGGTGAACTGAAGAGAAGAAGCACCGTCATGGAGCTGTGAATCTGAAGGATCTGGAGAGATTCTGTAAAATGTTCTCTACACACGGCAGCCGCTGATGAGGGGCTGTTATCATGTGAATTATAATATGTTCTCTACACACGGCAGCCGCTGATGAGGGGCTGTTATCATGTGAATGAGAGGTTGTCCCGTACACATGGCAGCCACTGATGAGGGGCTGGTATCCTGTGAATGAGTGAGGAGCTAAGTGATTGTGCTTTGCAAACAGCAGAACGCCGCTCTGAGGCGGGGGCTGCGTGCTTACACAGTGGGTTTTTCCGTGCGGCATCTGCGGCGACGTGAGATCCCTTTGCTTCCGCATCTGCCTTCAGCTCTCCGCACCGCCATGGAAGGGGGGCGTGAGAAGCCGGGCTGATGTCTTGTCCTGCAGGTTCGACGGTGAGAGGAATGCGGACATTTAGTCGGCACGAGCTCATCACCTGAGTCCCGAAGGTCCACCGCTGATCAGAGGGCAGACGGACTAACGTTACCTTTAAGAAAATGTCATACTCACCTGAACGCTGCAGAGGAGCAGCCATGAAGCCTGCCCTCGAATGAGCGAACCTTAACCGTGAGCTGTAATAGTTTAAGCCATAACCTAGGTTCAGCAATGTGAAGAAAAAGATTCTGACGTAATTGTCGCGGGCGCCGCATTTATACTGCCTCGAGCTCGTCATTATTTGCATGCTTTGCGACAATTGGCCAGTCATTTGGACTGGCGTGAGCCAATAGGTCTTCAGGAAAGGTTGGAGGGAAGGAGTTCCCATAACGGAGAAATTCTCCGTGATGTCTCGTGAAAGCTCGAAAGGGAACTTTGTTGCCATTAGTGGAAGTGCATTAGCATGGTTCAAATTGTACTTATCTGGCCGCCATCAATTCGTATCAGTGAATAAAGAGGTATCATATCAATCCCAAGTGCAGTATGAAGTACCTCAAGGCTCAGTAGCCTACTAAGGCCATTACTTTTCACACTTTACTTGTTACCCTTGGGAAATATCATCATGCTGATGATACTCAGCTCTATATTTCTTCACGGCCCGGTGAAACACACCAAATTGAGAAACTTATGGAATGCATAGTCGATATAAAAAAAATGGATGACGAATAATTTCTTACTACTAAATTCTGAAAAAACAGAGGTGCTAATTATCAGAACTAAAAACCACAAAAGTAATAACCTAGAACAATGTCTAACAGTTGACGGTTGCTCTGTCGATTATTCATCATCAGTCAGGAATCTAGGTGTGCTATTTGATAGCAATCTCTCCTGTGACAGCCACGTTTCTAGCATTTGTAAAACCGCAATTTTTCATCTTAAAAATATATCTAAACTGAGACCTATACTCTCAATGTCAAATGCAGAAATGTTAATTAATTAGATTAGATTGGATTATTGTAATACTTTATTAGGTGGTTGTTCTTCATGCTTACTAAACAAACTACAGATGGTCCAAAATGCAGCAGCTAGAGTTCTTACTAGAACCAGGAAGTATGACCACATTATCCTGGTTCTGTCAACGCTGCACTGGCTCCCTATTAAACATCGTATAGATTTTTAAATCTTGTTGATTACTTATAAAGCCCTGAATGGCTTAGCTCCTCAGTACTTGAGAGAGCTCTTAACGCATTATAGTCTTCCACGTCCGCTATGATCTCAAAACTCTGGCCATTTGATAATACCTGGAATATCAAAATCAACTGCCAGCGGCAGATCCTTTTTCTATTTAGTGCCCAAACTCTGGAACAATCTACCTTACACAGTTCGGGAGGCAGACACACTCTTTGTCAGTTTAAATCTAGATTAAAGATCCATCTCTTTAACCTGGCGTACACTTAACACACTAATACACTTCTAATATTCAAATCCGTTAAAGGATTATTAGGCTGCATTAATTAGGTCAACCGGAACTGGGAACACTTCCCATAAAACACGATGTACTTGTTACATCGTAAGAAGGTTGGCATCTACGCTAATATTAGTCTGTTTCTTTCTTATTCCGAGGTCACCGTAGCCACCTGATCTGGTCCTTATCCAGCCCAGATGATCACTGCAGTCACCAGATCCAGTCCGTATCGAGATCAGATGGTGGATCGGCACCTAATGACAACCTCTACAGCTCTGAACGTCAGCGCAGACCAGGACACCTAGATGAGTCCCAGAGACAGATCCCCAGTGAGGACCTCGTCACCTAGACAGCCATAGGGAAAAGACCACTGGAACCAGTGGAGCCCGTACAATCTGACTTTGCTGCAGTTGGAACAAACTACTGGTTTGTCTGGCCAGAGGGGAACTGGGCATACTCAGATAGACACAAATGGGCAGACAAGATTATACAATTAAGTGGGCCATCATTATACATCTCTCACACACACACACACACACACACACACACACACACACACACACACACACAAGACACAAACCTAAGCACCAGTGTAAGTGTCTGGGGAGCATTTTAAGCCATTTTAATGAATGTGACTGGATAATTACTAAACTGATTTAATTGCTTTGAACCATGCAGTTCAATATGAAATATGCAAGATTGGTTTATTTGTGTCACGTCAATATCAAATTTCAATGAACCTTAGTCAGGGTATAGGTGCATTGATGTGACACAAACAAAAATGAGGCCTTGAGGAATTGACCTACAGCGCATTCAATATGTCATACTGATGTGTACCTTGGTATTGATCACTGAAGGAATTGTTCACTCAACAAATACAAATGATATTGTATATTTATTCACCTTTATGCTATTTCCAATCTAATATTGTTATTTGTACTGTCAAAAATAGATTTTAATTGAGCTTCATTGAGCTTATGTCCATACAGTGACAGTTCATATTCTTTTAAGTGCAATACATATAATTTGTTTTATGTATAAATTAATTAATCTCAAAGTAAATATGGCATCCACCTTAGTCCACCAAGATTTGTATATATTTAAAGGTTGTCTGCTATACCAGGTTAAAGCTTGCAGTTAACAGTTGAGTCATAAAACTCAAAGTTCCTCATAGAGGAATATTGTTGTGGGAATTATGTAAATGGACTTTGGCTAAGCCTTTCAGCAAGCATACATATGATGGATTGAGGCATATGCCTGATTACCTGTAATAATCATTTCACAAGAGCACATGTCATTAACTGTCTTTCACTATTGTTTTGACTGACTGATTTAAACTGTTTTAACATAGTTAACATTATAAAAGTTAGGCAGATACTTCAGTCTGATGATGATACAAGTTTTATTATTGATTAGTAAGCTCTTTAAATTAGGTTTCCTTGTTTTCTGTTGTGTTAATAGTTTTGCTCATTATTAATGGCTGCAAGCTGTCCACCACACACGCACACACGCACACACACACACACACACACACACACGCACATGCACACGCACACACACAAAATAATCGGAGCTTCTAGTTTTTGTTTACGGATGCCACAGAACCATGCAAAGATGAATTATGTGAAATTTCCTGCAAAATCTGTTATGAATCAAGGTAAGACAGGAGACCATTTTTTATGCACTCCTCAATAACTGAGTTTTGTTAAGATTTAACAAAATAATCTTTTGTAGCTTTCGCAAAGACATATATTTGGTTGATGCCCTAAATATATATATAACTCTCTCTCTCAATACATGAAATTCTATAATTTTTTGTCAAAACACAATTGCTTATGTTTTACCCATCTAAGGTTTTGTCACGGTGCGCACGGGGATCCAGGAACGAGGAGACAAGGATAACATAAACAGTAGACTTTACGAGGAGGTAGACAGACACAGATGATGGTTGGGGTACATACACTTCCATTGACATCTACAATAACCGACAGGAAACATGGGACAGAGCAGACTATAAATAGGGAGACTTAACAAGACACACCTGGAACTAAATCAAGACACAGACGGGGACTAATAAACTAATGATGACAGGAAACAGGAAGGACCAAATATGGGCACATAACACAAGGGTAAGGAAACACAAGGCAGAGGGAGACAAAGTCTGACATTACCCCCCCCTCTCAATAGGCGCGTCCCGCGCCGTATAACATCGAGAGGGGAGGGGGGGTGGGCGCTCTGGAGGACTTAAGGGACCTGGAGGCAGGGCAGGTGGCCTCCAGGGCGGTGCCCATTCCGGGACCCAGCTGGCCATGGCGGATCAGGGGACTCAGGCGGCCACGGTGGATCCGGGGACTCAGGCGGCCATGGCGGATCCGGGGACTCGTAGCCCCCCCCCAAAAAAAATTATTGAGCTCATCCTCTCTGGGGGGCGCTCAGGAGGCATCGCAGGTGAGCTGGACAGGGCCAGCGGAGGCCAAGGTGAGCTGGACGGGACCAGCGGAGGCAAAGGTGAGCTAGACGGGACCAGCGGAGGCGAAGGTGAGCTGGACGGGACCAGCGTGGGCCGAGGTGAGCTGGACGGGACCAGCGTGGGCCGAGGTGAGCTGGACGGGACCAGCAGAGGCCCAGGTGAGCTTGACGGAACCAGTGTGGGCCAAGGTGAGCTGGACGGGACCAGCGGAGGCCCAGGTGAGCTGGACGGGACCAGCAGAGGCCAAGGTGAGCTGGACGGGACCAGCGGAGGCAAAGGTGAGCTGGACGGGACCAACTCTTGGGGGCGCTCTGGAAGCGCTGACTCTCGTGGGCGCTCGGGTAGCCCTGAGTCTCGGGGTCGCTCGGGAAGCGCAGAAGGCAAGCTGGACAGGACCAGCGGAGGCCAAGGTGAGCTGGACGGGACCAGCGGAGGCAAAGGTGAGCTGGACGGGACCAGCGGAGGCAAAGGTGAGCTGGACGGGACCAGCGGAGGCGAAGGTGAGCTGGACGGGACCAGCGTGGGCCGAGATGAGCTGGACGGGATCAGCGTGGGCCGAGGTGAGCTGGACGGGACCAGCGGAGGCCCAGGTGAGCTTGACGGGACCAGTGTGGGCCAAGATGAGCTGGACGGGACCAGCGGAGGCCCAAATGAGCTGGATGGGACCAGCAGAGGCCAAGGTGAGCTGGACGGGACCAGCGGATGCAAAGGTAAGCTGGACGGGACCAACACTTGGGGGCGCTCTGGAAGCGCTGACTCTCGGGGGCGCTCGGGAAGCGCAGAAGGCAAGTTGGACAGGACCAGCGGAGGCAAAGGTGAGCTGGACGGGACCAGCGGAGGCAAAGCTGAGCTGGACGGGACCAGCGGAGGCAAAGCTGAGCTGGACGGGACCAGCGGAGGCAAAGGTGAGCTGGACGGGACCAGCGGAGGCAAAGGTGAGCTGGACAGGACCAACTCTTCGGGGCGCTCTGGAAGCGCTGACTCTCGTGGGCACTCGGGTAGTGCTGAGTCTCTGGGGCGCTCGGGAAGCACAGCAGGCGAGCTTCGGGGGCGCTCTGGAAGCACTGACTCTCATGGGCGCTCGGGCGGCTCTGACTCTCGTAGGCGCTCAGGTGGCTCTGACTCTCGTAGGCGCTCGGGCGGCTCTGACTCTCGTAGGCGCTCGGGTGGCTCTGACTCTCGTGGGTGCTCTGGAGAGCTGGACGGAACCAGCGGCGACGAAGATGAACTGGGCAGGACCAGCGGAGGAACTTGAGAGCACTTGTGAGGAGTCGGCACTGGAGGGCACTGGCGAGGAGCAGGTAGGAAACAGCTACAAAGAAACAACTGTGTAAAAACAACAACAACAAAAACGGGAATCTCAATTTAAATGTTTCACAGTAAATTGTAAGATAACTTGTTTTTCACTTCAAAAAATTGTACATGGTACAAAACGGTACACAAAAACGGTTAACAGTATTTTACTGTAAAATTAAGCAAAATGTCACGGTTTACTGTATATAGTAGGGAACCTACTGTTGACCAAGTAATGGGTTTTTGACATAACATTTGTAGTATTTTATAGATATAATTGTGATTTTTTTTTTTACAGTATACTGCACATGATCACAACATGTATGTGCAGCAAAAAGAAAGACTAATGTATTGGAGGAAGTTCTAACCTGGAGCTCACAGTCCAGTGCTCTAATGAAGCTTATTTTGAAATGTTCATATCTTCAAGCAATGTGACAAGCAATGAAGACTCATTTGGTGCACCAGTGTGCTTTTACTGAAGTGAAATGCTGTATAGGGATGGCCCCTCTGACAGCTCAGTGTGGGGTGTTCCAGGGTAATAATGGGGTCACCCTCACCGAGGACTGTTGAAATTCAAGCCGCACAGACTCCTTTCTGATTCACCTGCGATAACCACTCAGATGATTTACTCTCAGGCTACAAAGACAGGTAATGTCTGTCTCTATCAGACCTAAGGTTATTTATATCCTGACCCATGGTCCGACTGACTGCAGGCTATCAGACATCCATAAATAGATGTCATCTTCAGATAAAATATCTCACTGGAATGAAATGAAGATGTATGGCTGTGAGCTTAGAAGTGACAAACTTATATACATTGTACAAGTTACAGGAGTTATGCAATCCGATTACTTTTTTAAGTAACTAGTAAAGTTACACATTACTTTTTAAATTAGAAGGAAATATCTGAGTTACTTTTTCAAACAAGTAAATCCAGTTACTTTTTTTCCCATGTATTGACTGACATCTCTCCTGCTCCAATGTTGAGAGAAATGGGGAGTAAGTGAAGAACATGCACATGATGTTACTGTAATTCTAGACTAACACTAATTTACTCATCTCACCAGCACAAAAACAGATTCAGTATTCCTCAAACTGAATAAAACCAGTCAAATGCAAACTCAAAATATTATACAAACCTTCATTAATTAAATGTGTTAAGACAAATATTGTATTAACCAATTTGCTACTAACCTTCGATGATCCAATTCAACCATACTCAGTAAAAATGACACATTTGTGTTTCATCTGTGTTATTGCTGAAATGTTGAACTTTCTTCTCCTGCGTCATATTCTTCATACAATTTGTTTGAGCGGCGCCCTCTACTGTACAGATGTGAATTTACATTTCCTTCAGCCTGAGCATTATTCATTTAAAATTTGTTGTGAAATGGGCTTTTGCATTTGTAAAAGAATAACTTTTTTATATTAAAAACAAACTAGCAAGCTCAAAAGTAACGTAACACATTACTCTCCATAAAAAGTAACTAAGTAACGCAATGAATTACTTTTAAGGTAGTAACACAATATTGTAATGCATTACTTTTAAAAGAAACTTTCCCCAACACTGCTTGTGTATAGTAAACCACAGTGAAAATATATTCAGTGTTATTTTAAAATTACATATTTTTTAAGAAAATCACCTCTTTTAATAGTCAAGTTTTATCTGTCATGAATCCAAAATTATTTAATGGAATTTGTCTTTATCATATTATCTTTAGAATTAAATAAGAATGAGGAACTATGCTGCAGTCGATTTAAAATGATAGTCTCATTTTCCCTGTTGTTGTTATAAGTTAATATCCTATCATTGGGTAATGGTTAATTTGTATGTTTTTAAGCTGGAAGCAAGATATGTTGACTTCACTTTCACATATCCCAAGAAAATTAGCATTGATTTTTGTGCTGCACTTGATCAATGTGATTCCCTTCACAAATGATCCAGTAAGATTGTATTTCGTGTTTGTGTCCATTTCCTTTACAGCTCTTCAATTACCTAATAAATCCTTTTCACATATTGTGCACATGGAGCAGCTTATCAAAGACGTGAGGCTCCTGCTGCTGAAGTTTCCCAGGCTTTGGCCTGCAGTCATTTGAATGCCCTGCTTGTCTTGCCCTGAGGAGGAATGTACCTCCCCCTTCCTCTTTCTCACAGCTCAGAATAGATCCGTCATCTAAGTACACATCATCAATCACATGCTGGCATGAATATTCATAAGATGGTTTCTTTATGATGTGACCTTGAGATTCAGAGGTATGGATAAACATGTAAAGTGTTTGAATAGCTTTCAATATCACAGACTTGATTCAAATTGTTGTGTTTTAGTCTTTCCTGTAATTCTTATGTTTGCCAAGGCATTATTTGCTAAAGCTTTAAATAAATATATTTATTTTGATGCATTGATTAACATGCCAAAGCAAATGAAGAGTATTTGATTATACGTTTAACTGTAGCATTGTTATTTGATATTACATTTAAAGCTAATATAAATTAAATGCATTACATTGAAACTTCATCACTTACAAATGTGTAATTGCACATATATTTAAATAGATGACATATACGATTAAATTGAAATGACATTCAAGTAGTAGATGAGTTTGTTTCTTCATCAGATTTGGAGAAATGTAGCATTGCATCACTTGCTCAGCAATGGATGCTTTGCAGTGAATGGGTGCCGTCAGAGTGAGAGTCCTAACAGCTGATAAACAAACATCACAATAATCCACACCACTCCAGTCCATCAGTTAACATCTTATGAAGCCAAAATCTGTGTTTATGAGTAACATCATTTGTGTTGTCATTTTTCTAAGGACTGATATTTTCACCCAGTGAACAACACAACTGACAAAAAAATTAATAATACAATAAATAGGTTTGAAAATCACCCCAAACAAGCAACAATGGAAAGCAAAAACCTTTTAGATTGTGTCAGGGAGTTTTGCAATCTGAAAACAACTCGCTTTTTCCCATTTGTTGTTTACTGATGTCTCATGACTTCATATTAGTCATATGCATGTATGACTAAATGATTGGTCAGTATTAGATCACTGGTTTGATATCACCCTATCGTATGCTCAAATAGCTGGTTTTCTATTCTGCACTGCAGTCTACTAAAATGAGGCACTGAAAATGTAAACCTGTCTAGAGCTCCGAATACTAATCTAATCAATATGACTGGGTTTATAATAACAGTGTGCTCAAGGCAAGTGCACTCAGAGAGAAACAGTGTGCAGAGACCAGCCTCGCAATTATTTATTTGGTCCTCTTTGATTTTGTTCTGAAGGCCTTTATGTCCTTCTTCAAAATGCCGTCTTTTTACAAATGCCTTTAAAAACATGAAGACCGAATACGCTAGTTATCTAAAAATGCTTTCATTTTGTATAATTGGGTCACATTGCAAATACTGTTTAAATACTATTTCAAATTTTTAAATCAAGTGAATTTTACCCTTATAGGTAAAAAAAACAACTACATATTTAACAATAAATAAAAAAAGATTGTAGAAGCAAGATAGAAATGTGCAGGTCTGCAATTGCAAATGCGTTTTTATCTAATGTTATGCTTTTAAAATCCTATCTTTTATGTTTATGGATGATAGTAGTTACTAAAACTTTCTTTGACTAATGGCCATTGCAACATCACCTTTAATATATTTCGAACTTTCACATAAACAGCAAATCAAATGAATAAACACTTCATTTTTAGGTTAGGTTCTTGATCAATAAGTATACTCTTTCTAGCCCACTCTGGTTACATCTAGACTTTCAGGGTCATCCTCCAATCAAAAAGAGCCATGTAATAACATGTTCAGAGTACTTTATAAATAACAGACACGTGTTGGGGGAACATTAGAATGAAGTCAGAAAACATGGTTACTTCAGGAACTGTAGACCCATGTATGTATGTTAATATAAATGCTAAATATCAGTTTATTTATCACAGAAAGTTACTTTTATATTTATGAGTGTAATTTTATTTAAATTGTACGCATGCCTGGTAACATGCATTTAGTGATAGTTAAATCTGCTCAATGTATGTAGTTTTTTCACCAAACAGTTCACTATTAAAAATCAATAAACACTGAAATGCAACCAAAACACTGCAAATAAGTCTCAAAATCAAATTAGTCCAAAACACTAACACATGTTCTCTTCCAACAGGAACATTTAATCAATCATAGCACAATATGATAAAAACACTACCATCAAATGGAATTACAGACACTGCATTGTTTTAGGTGTCAAGTCTGACCTTATACAATAGAGAGTATAGTGCATTGATCATAGATTGTGTTTTACAGTACAGGACCTTTTTCTATTTGGATTTATTTTGCTGCAGAAATTCAACACAAAAATTGAATGACCCATCTCAGAGTAGCTTTATAGAATGAACAGTTTATGTGGGAAAAAAGAGACATAATTCCTGCAGTAAAGGCTTTATTTGCATTAGAAAAACAAGCAAGCAAGAAAACAATATGCAAGATAACTGTCATTTAATGTATTATGTCAATATACAAACAGAAAATCCACTGAAGAATAAAAAAAACAAAATCCCGGTCTGATCCGGCCCGGTTTTCTGCATTTGGCCACATGTTCTCATCCACATCACACCTGAAATCTTCTCTGGCAAGGCATATTGGGAAGAATATTTTGGTATGCCTTATCCACCCCTGGCAGTGTTCAGCTGTGATGTCTTGGCTTGCAGCATCCATTGCATCCAGGAGGGACATTTGGTCCTGTGGACGAGGTCAAAAACCTTCCATCTCCAGGCTGAGAAAAACTCTTCAATGGGGTTGAGGAAAGGGGAGTAAGTGGCAATGAAAAGGGACATCATCCTCGGATGGGCATCAAACCAGGCTGTGACTGCACGGAATGGTGGAATGCCACATTGTCCCATGTGATCACATATATTGACAGGTCTCCCACCTGTCCCCTTTCTACCTCTGGCACAAGTCTTTCGTGAAAGTCTTCTAAAAACAAGAGAAGGTGGTCAGTGTTGTATGGGCCAATCCCACATTTATTCAGGAGTGCACCATTGTTGGAGATTGCAGCGCACATGGTGATGTTGGCCACTCTCTGGCCCGGCACGGTAACTGTGGCCCTTTTTCCAATTATGTTTCTTCCGCGCCGACTTATTTTCGCCAAGTTGAAGCCAGCCTCGTCAACGTAGATCATTTCATGAGGGAGTTGATTAGCCTCCAACTCCATGACTCTCTGAAAGTAATCAGACACAGTGTGTGTAAATGCTTTACTGTATGTCCTACTGTACTCCAGGTTTATAGAGAAGTTTACTGCAAAACACTATGTAGTGTACAGTAATGACTATTGCATAACCTTACTTGGACATATTGCAACAGTTATTTGATGCACTCACTGTTCCTTTCAAAAGGAACTTTGTATAGTGGTTTCATTCACACTGTGTTTAGCAAGAGTCTGAGAAATGATGTTATGCTGATTGCTGCAATGTTCCCAAAGATAAGGTTGTCTTCTACAACTCTCGATTGAATGTCCTTCAATTTTATTGTCAGCAAATCACCATGTTGACTATTGCAAGTTCCTGTTCTTCATTTCAGAGCTTTCCTCTGCCCCCTGAGGGAGGTAGATGTTGAATCCTTAGAGACAAAATAGTGTTGAATATTAGAGACAGGAGGCATACAGTCACTGTAATACATATCACTGTGTTTCTGAAAAATTCGTACAATGATGCCATGTCCAGTGAGATTTGGCTTACTCATTCAACAGCCTCTTTAGAAGCCCATGGTTTTGACATATTTATGTACTATTACTCCTCGTTCACCTCCAACTCCATTCCCTCTTTAGCGCCACCCACTCTACTCCTCACCTAGTCCTTGTCTTGTCCCCTCCTTGTCCCACTCCTCTCCATGCCTTTCCCACTCATCTCCCTTGTCCCACTGCTCTCCATTACCCTGTCGTGTTCCACTCCTCTCCTTTCCAGCTCCTGATTTTTTCCCACTCCTCATTACCCTGTCCTTGCACTCTCTCCCTCTCTCTTCCCTTGTCCCCTTCCATTGGGCTTGGCCCACTCTCCATTACCTGTCCTTGTTCTCTCTCCCTTCTCCACTCATCCTTTCCCACATCATGCCCATGTCCGGTCCCACTCTTCCCTTGTATACTTGCTTCCTCCTTTGGCAGTAATTTTTCTCTTTGGTTACTCTGTATTGTTCTTTTCCACAAATGCCAATAAGGATCCTCTTTTAGCTTTTACATGTTCATGTAATTGAAAAACCTCACCCTGATGTTTCCTTTGGGACAGCTTATGTATATATTTCATACTTCATAGCTGTTCTCATTAGCAATGGAATACAATACAGGGGAAATATTTGTGTTTCAATTCATAATATGAACAACTGTTCACCTTGACTTTAGCCTATGTTAGTTTTAGAACATGGTGTTATCTGTTCTGATATACAGTGTGAAAGCATTTGAACATTTGGTAGTGACATTACATTGTTTTGGTCTTGGTTGAGCTTGTGTGTAAAAGAAGTTCAAGTATTTTACATTTGTGTTGACTGTTAACTGCATTTTGTGTCAAAGCAACAAAAAATGTGTTAATTGTATAGCCTACACAGATGGATGTTGTGCTAACTGTGTTAAGAGTTTAGGAAAATTGTTAAAAGTATTGGAAAAATTGTCATAGCGATTGTAAAATAAACTGTAATTAGTGGCTTATTAGCATGCCTATTATTAAGATATTGTCAGAGAGTCACCACACAGTCACCGCAGTCTCCACTAACGACACTCACCAGATGCCAATCCCCTGATTTCTAATCACCGCCACCTGTCAGCACTCATCTACAGCACTATATCCCTGCACTCCTCCCGTTCACTCACTGTCTCGTCTCAAACATTCCGTGTTGACTTACCATGACCCACTTACCTTTTGTCTATATACCAGTTTCTCCAGTGTTCCTATACCCGTTCTCCACTGCTCCTATGCTCCACGCTCTGCTGTTCCCTTTGGATTCCCTGGAAAAATAAAAGGAAATGATCACTCAGATAAGCCCCTAGATACTTTCCCATTACCGCCTGCTTACCTGGACATTCTGCTCATCTCAGTCCCCTCTGCTGCTACTCAATAAACATGTTGTTTGTATTGCACTTACCTCTGTGTCTATCTGCTGACAGATATTGGCTGTTTACTAATATTCTGCATGACCATATTCTACATTCCTAATCTTACCCAATACCTAAACTTAACTACCTTACTAACAATTATTAAGCAGCATATTGGGATTGTATTAAGACAAAATTCATAGTTAATGGTTCGTTAATGGCAAGAATTGGACCTTAAAATAAAGTGTGACCGCGTTATTTTCTTGAAATCTGAGACAAGCCTGTGACCTACTGTACCAGATGAGAACCACTGTCTTATACTAAATAAAAAGGGTATGATTTAACAAGATTCTTGGTGCCCATATGTGCCTTTTCAGTTTGTATGTACTCCATGTTAACATGGTGTTATGCCAAAACAAGTAATTTTTACTAGCATCAAATTGACCATGTTCAGTCTTATTATGGTTTTCTCATGTTCTGGCTCTATTTTCCATCATCCTGTGGATCAACATCGTAAACACAGCAACGTTTGAAAGCAGTGATTCTTCATGGTGCTCGACAGCAATCCTCTGCTTGAATAATCATACAGTGGTTCTGACCTCCTGGCCCTCTCATTCCCATGACATTCATTTGAAGGACAGATGATAAGATGTGAATTACCTGGCTGCTCAACACAGCTGGGACCTTATCGAGTGCGGGGGGTTAGAGGGGCTGTATATTCTAGAGGTGAATTGAGGCCAGTTCTTCGCTGTAGGCACACATAGCAAGCCTGAGGAATAATTATGTGTAAAATTCTCAGCATTTCTCAGAAAACATATGCATGCTACATCTTGCTTTTGAGTTTTGAATATTTTATATGAGGATGACATTCAATTCAATAACACATTGTGGCTTACTTCAGCTATCAAATTATTTCAACATGAAGATTGAAATGCAAATCATGTTGAACAAGAAGTCTTGCTATAAGCTCAGCTATTTTGTTTTAGAAAAAAACTCTTAAGAAATTTTGTCTAGAGTAGTGAAGAGAAGAGCAATAAATTACAAACCCTTGAATGAATAAATAATGATAGGACATAAAAGGACGTGAGCCTGACGATGAAGACCAGATGAAATCTTAGTGGTGTCGTAAATCATTTGTAATTTGGTTGACTGGCTTGCATTTTCTCTCTTACTGCGCATAAGGTGTATTTTGCCCTTACTTGCTTCCGAAACAAGTACATTTTTATTTATTTTTTGCTAGAATTGTTATGTAAGTAAAATTTGAATTTTTTATTGAATTAAAGATAAAAATTGCATTCACAATATCCTCTGTATAGAATCAATGTTTAATGGGTAGTTAAAGGATAAAATGTTTATCACATTTTTTATTTAGTTAGTTACTTTTACATTTTCACAGTATTTATTAAATAAATCGTTTGCTTTCACAAAATCACTGTAAACAGTGTGACATATAGGGGATGTTTACTGCATGCATTTTGACCATGACAGCTGCGTTTTAGGGTCCTGGAAATGCAAACTTTTGAAAACAGGTTCCAAAGTGCATGCTTTTGAAAATGATATCGCTATTGATATCAAGTAAACTACAAAAACGTGAACTTGTGAAAGCGATGATATCATCCGCATGTATTACATTTTCAGTCTATATGTGCACAGACACCGAGTGTTTCTTTACAAAGTTACATCCCCAACTAATGGTCTGGCATGATAATAAAGAGTTTCTAGTCATTTTTGCTAATTGGTGGGAACTGAGTTGAGATAAGTAACTATATAATGACAGTGAAATAAATGATTAGCATATTGCAATATCTTTAAACACATCAAGAAACACATATGAAAGCTATTAATCAAACTGACCTGAATGTTATGAATAACAAGTCTCTCCTTCACTACTTTAATGAGGGGTGAAGAGTTAATTCCACTCAAAAATGAATGAATGAATAAACAAATCAAACTGTAGGTTTACATTACCATATAGATTGCACATGCAATCTTAATCAACAGAGAGATCTGTTAGTATTCTCATTCATCTCAATGGCAGTTTTTTGGTGTTTGTATGCAACCCTGGGTAGGCGACCTGGATGCTGATGTTCTCTGTAGTAACACAACTAAGCACATGAGAGAAGTAATTAAATAAAAAGCAAAGTCTCCCCTATGTATCCCGTGGACATACCATATTCTTGTCAGACATAATACTTTATTTCAATGCTGGAATAAACACTTGCCTCATGACCTCCCAAGTTACAACGTTTGGTGCCTTCATTTGAGATGATCATTGTGGAAAAAAGCTCTATGGCTAGACATAAAAATCATGCCTGAATCAGACAAGCATTGGTTTCTTACAACTTTCTCAACATCTATCTGTCAGCCACCAAGCATTTATTCAGTTTGTCCACGCTGATAGAGAAGGTCATATGCAGGCCAGTTCTTTCTTGGTTTGTCATCCTGTTTTTCCTTGGGGTACCACAGGGTTCAATGCTTAAACTTAAATTACATTACTACATCAACCTACTGCTTGAAATGATCATCAAATTGCACAGCTGTTCTTGACTAAGGTAATGAAGCTCAAATACATTTTAGACCAGTGCTTCTCTCAAGAAAGATATCTCTGACTTATCTAAACAGATGTTAGTCATTGCTAGCAACTATCACTAGTCAACACATAACTTTTATCTCTCACTGCCTCATTCTTATAAAAAATGACTATTATAACCATAAAATATCCAATCTTGACCACTGCTGCACTCCTCCCCCAGTTCATGTATGTACCTACAGCATATGTACCTTGAAATAGTACAGCACATCCTCTATATGTCCTGTACAAATAGCAGAATTAACAATTAAGCTGACTTTGACAAACTCAAGCAAAAGCCTGTGCCCTAAAGTACAATCATATGATGAAGGGATCACTGCAGGAACTGGTGGAACAAAGTCCCAATAACTGTCAAACTGCTATCTCCAATCTAATGTCATGTTATATTACTTTATAACTCCCTTGCTCTGGATCCAATATTAATTTCACAGAGAAAAATAATAGAAATACACACAATACACACACAATTGCACTACTAGTACCTTGTAATCATGGTCTTCGACTATTTAGGGACCCATCTTGGCTGAATATGAGTTCAGTAGCAATAAGATTAGATAATCATTCTGTTTGTTATTGCCACAATGGGGGTTGAGACCTTGCTTAGCGAACTTTGTGTAATTGGCTTTAATATAATTTGATGACTTGCCATCGTGATTTAATCATGTATTTTATTATTTTGTGTTCCAGTTGAAGTGCAACATGTTTGATAGAATACTGAATTTACAGAATATATTTTTTATGACTAGGTTAAAGCATTTTGACCAGTGGCTATTATTCAAAAATTGTGAAAGTGAAAAATATGTTTTTGATGAAAATATCATACGGTATATGATTGTATAAATGCATAATTGCCAACAGTAACTGCAGTTTAGATAATTCACAGCAAGTTATCACATACATCCAAATATTATACAAATTGTTTTCATATAATTATATAGTTAACAGAACCATTTACTGTACTCCTAACAGAAATCACTTAATATCTCAGAACGCCACATGACTGGCATGCTAATGCAAGGAAAGCTGTATTTTGAAGGAATTCATTTATATATTGAAAGTATATTTGAATGCAACAGTTATTGCTATGACAAAACCATTTAAGCATGGACAGTCAACCTTTACATTGTGCTAAATGTAATTACACCAGCAATCCATCAAGGAAAGCCCTTGCTGCTCTTCATAACGGCAGAGAAACATGACTCATCAGCAGCTGGCTAATGTGTAATATATCATGACTGGTCTTTCACAGGGAACGACTGCCTCTTTGTAATTATAGCATGCACGGAGGCTCAAACCACCCAAGGAAAGGTCGAGGAAATTGACACAATAGACACATAACCAAATGAGAGCTGACAGGGAATTGTTTATGTGAAAGGGCTGTATCTCAAAAATAGGAAGAAGAGAGTATAAAGTTACCTTGAGAGTTTTGTGGAAACACAAGGATGGTGGTGACTTTGATGTGGATTGGGACCGCATGACTATATGGTGAACACACAATATATGATGTATTTAGATGATCAGTTATCAAATACAGGAATACAAATGAGATTGTTACAGCAAGTTCTGCCACTACTAGGGTGACCATACGTCCTCTTTTTCCTTGGCATGTCCTGGATTTCTAAATTTCCTAAAATGTACATTGTTTTGTCTGTTCTGTCGATCCAACCTGCTCACATGCAATGATTGGTTGATTATTTACAATGCCTGCATGCTATTGGTCAAACTCAGTCTTTAATTGAATTAATTCATCGGTGTGTGACAACAAAACACCATGAGAGCGATATGACGGCATGAAGTGCGCATGAGTTATATAGCTCTCATGGTATTTTGATGTCAAACACCAATCGGTATGTACAGCGCGGCTTCACTCCGAACACACATAACCTGGATGATTTAATCAATTTAGAATGTCCAGGAAAAATAGGACGTATCATCATTATCAACATAGTTCTATGATTTGGTGATTCCCTAATTCATGAGTCCTAAAAAAAACATTTGCAAACAGCATCACAAAGTTGTGTGGTTGCTTGTTGCATAGTTTCTTGGATTTAAATACTTGTACTTGAGCAAAAAACGCAAACTAATATGTACAATTTATATCTTTCATTAAATACACTTATAATTTTCATAGTATTTTAGTACTTAGTACTTCCATAGTATTTTTTCTATACAATGGAAGTCAGTGGCTACTGTCATCTGTTTTGTTAAGTTTTCGGAAAACAGTCATGACAGTGAGTTCCATCATTATTCAGGATCAACCAATTCATTAGGGTTAGGAAAAGATTCACCTCAAAATAATGAATTTGGATATGGCTGCTTCTCACATGACCAATTCTCAAAAAGGAGAATAAGGAGTTGGGGGTGGGTAGTTGGTGATTTTAATGCTGTCCAAATAAAGGATGTAAGTTTTTTTCTCAGCACCCCCATTAAAATCCCCGAGCAAATTATACCTACTGTTTTTTGACAAACACCAAGGTCGCGTGGCAATTTAATTGCTGTCAGAATCCACATCTCTGAGTTTAAGAGAAGAAATTGATTAAAATTCAGTGTTTAAACCCTTTTTGAGCACTCCCAAGCACTGTGCGGTAACTTTTGTACTTTGGTGTAATTTGCATACATATTTATTTCTGAAATGCTGGAAAGTATTTAGAAGAACAATATTGTAATGATGAGTCAACAGAGTGGGGATCCATTTGGAGCTTTAATAAGAGTTAACGGGGATATCAGAGGAGAGACAAGAGCAGAGTATTAAGGCAGGCAAGAGTGTCAAAAGGCAGGTAGATATCAATCCAAAACGAGAGAAACAGTCCAGAGTCAAAACACAATGATCAAACAGAGAAAGATGAAAACGCTCAGAAATGTTAACCGGGGCAATACAAGACTTTGTGATGAGTGTGGCTTAAGTAGTCCCATAGATGAGCATCAGGTGAACTAGCAATCAGAGTCCTGGTACAGGATGATGGGAAATGGTGTTCGGCAAGAGAAGTCAATACTCGGGTGATAATGACCTCTGGTGACGATCAGGGGGAAGAGTGTCAAAAGGCAGGCAGATATCAATCCAAAACGAGAGAAACAGTCCAGAGTCAAAACGCAATGATCAAACAGAGAAAGATGAAAACGCTCAGAAATGTCAGCCGGGGCAATACAAGACTTTGCGATGAGTGTGTGTGTGTGTGTGTGTGTGTGTGTGTGCGTGCGGTGTTTGGGTGGACTACAATGGCATTGTGAAAGGACTGCCCCTACACCTGTGCTGGAGGCATCTATCTCTACCACAAACTCACGTACAGGATCCGGGTGATGCAGTATGGGTGTGGTGGAGAAACGTTCCTTGAGGTGACCAAATGCTTGGTCAGCTGCTGGTGACCAGAATAGGCGGCTTCCCCTCCTTTTTGTCATAGATGTTAGAGGGGCTGCAATGGATCTGAAGTCTCTGATGAAACATCTGTAACAAAGCTGAGGAATCTCTGCATCTCCTTGACAGTCATAAGTTTGGGCCAGTTCAAAATAGCTTGCACCTTATGGTCATCCATTGCCACTCCTTGAGGGCTGACTACATATCCCAGGAACATGGCAGAAGTCTGGTGAAACTCTTATTTCTCTGCTTTAGCATATAACTGGTGGAAGATTTGTCGTTGTAAAACAGCTCAGCCATGGCTAATGTGTGTCTCTAGGGAGTCAGAGTAGTTGAGAATGTCATCCATGTAGACGATGACCCATCTATTGAGCATATCGCAGAATACATCATTTATGAATGCTTGAAAGACTGAGGGACTGTTGACAAGCCCGAACGGCATAACCCGGTACTCGTAGTGCCCAGATGTGGTGGAGAAAGCCGTCTTCCACTCATCCCCTCTCTCTGAAGCAAATCAAATTTTGAGCATTGCAAAGGTCGAGCTTAGTAAAATATTTGGCTGAACTAAGCTGTTCGAGAGCTGGAGGGACCAGAGGCAGGGGGCACTGGAATTTAACGGTTATATAATGGTTATATAATTTAACCCTCTATAATCAATACAAGGCCAATGAGTCCCCTCTCTCTTCTTGACAAAGAGGTGTGGTGTCTGGGAGTATTTCGATAGCACAGTCGCTGGACCGATGTGGGGGAAGTGGAGTAGCTTTGGCCTTGCTGAATGCTTCAGCTAGATAAGCATAGTCTGAGGGAATGTCGGTTGAGTGCAAGGGATCCATTTTGACTGTGGCTGTTTCAATTAACGGTGGTTTCAAAATCTGAAGACACTGTGTGAAACAATTAGCTGATCTCATGACCCTCCGTCCATGAGATCTGGGGCTCGTGTAGTTGAAGCCAGGGGAGTCCAAGAACAACTGGATTGTTGGGAGCTTGTATGATGAAGAAACTGAGGATTTCTGAATGCATGATGCCGGTGGTTAAGCAGATGTCATTGGTGGTGTGCTGGACCTGACCAGCACCCAGAGGTCTCCCGTCTAGCGCTGCTACTGCCAATGGTGATTTACAGGGTATAAGAGGAAGGTCATGACTTTTGGCAAAGTTAGCATCAATAAAATTTCCTGTAGCTCCAGAATCGATTAAGGCCATTGTCTCAATCACGCCATCATTAAAGGCTAGTTTAACAGGCACTTTGACACATTTTGAAGAATTAATTGACTGACTCACCACAGAGGAAGCATGCTGCTTGGACAGGAGATTTTCACATGATCCCTGGCCACAGTAGAGTAAAAGATTTTGACGATTCCGGCGATCTCTTTCCTTAGGAGAGATGCATGCGTGTCCCACTTGCATGGCCTCTTGCTCAGGCACAACTGGAGAGCTTACTGAACGGAAAGTAGAACCCCTGCTGGGTCTCCTGGAGCGAATCATATTGTCGATGTGAACGGCAAGATCAATCAGTTGATCCAAAGTTTTTCCCTTGTCTCGACAAGCGAGTTCAGTCTACAACTCCGGGCTCAATCCCCTGCGAAAATACAGCATTAAGGGATCATCAGGCCATCCAGTTTGTGCAGTCATTGTGCAAAAAGCCAGAGCAAACTCCGCTGCTGTATTTCTCCCTTGTTTCAATGTGTGAATCTGTTCACCCGCTCCATCTCCTCCCTCAGGGAGATCAAAAACCGTTCGAAAGCGCTGCAAAAAACTTTCAAATGAGGTAAAGGCTGGACTGTTGAAATTCCACACCACATTAACCCAGTCTAATGCTTTACCAGTCAAGAGAGAGCATAGAAAAGCAATACGACTTTCTTTAGTTGGATATAACACAGGTTGTTGTGAGAAAAACAAGGAGCATTGTAGCAAAAAAACCTTACAATTAGCTGGGGTGCCATCGAATTTCTCCGGGGTAAGCTAAGCGGGGACTGGCCGTGGAGTGACTCGGAGGCAGTGCTTGAAGGGCTGGGTCCACTGGTGGCTGTGACGTGGTAGACTCAGATGGAGATAGCCATAATGCTTGTAAAGTCGTTACCAACTCCTCCGTGAGAGATGAGAGGCGTGCTAGCTGTTGTTAATGAGCGACCAGCACGTTGGCCTGAGCAGAGACTTCAATAGAGAGTCTGTACACTGCTGCTGGATCGAGTTCTGGCGAAGTCTTCTGTAATGATGAGTCAAGAGTGGAGATCCATTTGCAGCTTTAATGAGAGCTAACACAGTCGTACAGGCAGTGATCGGTAATGGTAACGGAGATATCAGAGGAGAGACAAGAGCAGAGTATCAAGGCAGGCAAGAGGGTCAAAAGGCAAGCAGATATCAATCCAAAACGAGAGAAACAGTCCAGAGTCAAAACACAATGATCAAACAGAGAAAGATGAGAACGCTCAGAAATGTTAACCGGGGCAATACAAGACTTTGTGATGAGTGTGGCTTAAGTAGTCCCATAGATGAGCATCAGGTGAACTAGCAATCAGAGTCCTGGTACAGGATGATGGGAAATGGTGTTCGGCAAGAGAAGTCAATACTCGGGTGATAATGACCTCTGGTGACGATCAGGGGGAACCACAGAGGCCGGATTTGTTACAAATATAACTGCTCCACCACAGCGACTGGGAGCAGAAAGAGAAGAAAAGCACGTAAACATTTGAAATGGGTCTTTATTATGGCGGCAGCAGGTATGCAATACAATTTTAAAATGTGTATTATAAACAGATATATATTGTATAATTATATACAATTATAGCACGTTTATTTTTAAACAGGATATTTAAATAATTTAATAATAAATAAGATTATACATTATAAAATATTCTTGGAATAATAAGAATACATTTGACAATAATAATAAGTATTTTTAAATACATTTTAGACAATAATAAGAATACATTTGTAAATATGTGACTGGCCACGTGAGCGTTCCAGGGTTTGCAGGTTCATTGAACTTGCTCCTCCACTGTGAATAAATCGCCATCCGAATACATGAGTTTTATCACTGAGGTGATATGTAAATACATTTTTACAGAAGTCCATATGAGAAACAATTACCGTCTGAATCGGGCTATAGACAAATGCCACGATTTTCAGTGAATAAACTTAAAAGTAACATACTAAAGTAATCTGTATAACTCTAAAAGTAATCTGAATGACATTGTTTGCAATACAATATTTATAAAAAAAAGAAAAAACTATATTTATTTATTTACTTATTTAACCATGCAATTAGTAACACAGTAAAGTGAAATTAGTGTGCAATTAACAACATGCACTATTATTCAAAAGCTGGTAAATTAAAATCTTTTTTGAAGGATTTTCATTATTTTGATCAAAAATACATTAAAACTGTATTATTGTAAAATACTACTACAATTTAAAATAACTGTTTTATATTTAAATAATACAAATATATAATTTATTCCTGTGAGGCAAGACATTCAGTGTCACATTATCCTTCAGGAATAATTCTTATATGCTGATTTTCTGCTCAGGAAATATTTCTGATTATTAGTTGTGCTGCTTCATATCTATGTGGAAACCACCATACATTTTCAGGATTCTTCAATGAATAGAAAGTTCAAATGAACAGCATTTGTTTAAAATAGATTGTTTTTATGTATAGGTCTTTACACAAATCTAATCTACTCTAAATCTACTGTACTGCATATATATATATATATATATAAACATAAATGACTCTCAAATATAAGAATTAATTTGCCAATAACAGAGTTTGGTTGAAAGTCAGACTCTACTTGTGTATGCATAATCATTACGTGTTCAAATAAAAGAATTGCCATTTACACTCTCTCACTTTACCGCCTCACAAGGTTTGATTGTGATTGCATGAGACAACTTCAACACTATTCCATTCCAGGAGCTCTTATTGCCAAATGGCCAGAGCACAAACTCATTCTGAGTTTAGGTAATTGCTACATATTTTAGCTCTCGTAAAATGACCAGCAGTCTCATAAATAAACCAATACCATGAATTATGCATTCAAAGCACGGTACAATTGTCCTCTTGCTTAATGGCTCTGGAACGCTAAAGTTGTGACATGTTTGCCTTCTATTGTCGATTTAACAAATCTCTGTAATAAGTGTGTTACAAAATCTGTAATTTTCAGATCTTCTGAGACAGTGTTGCTCTCAGACATTCAAATTATATGTTTATCATATTAAGCTATGACATATTCATAGTTTGTTTTCTAATGGACATAGAATGTAAAATGGCTAAATTAATAAAAGCTTACTTAGCATTTTCTAGACTTTTGTAATTTTCTTATTATGCACCCCCCCCCCCCCCAAAAAAACAACAAAACAAAACAAAAAAAAAACACAGAGATAAGTGCTATTTTACAGACTGGCCAGGGTGTCTCAAAACAGTAAATGAGCTCTATTGATCTGGACAGATTCACCAAAGGCTCCTTAACTAACTAATAACGCTGTCTGGCACAAACGGCAGGGCACAGCCTGGCATGGAGTTTGTCAGTTCTCAGGGCTCCTCGGTGCCCAGCAGTGCTTTTCTTCCGCTGAATGACCAGACTTTGCATTGATAGATTCAGGTTAAGCCCCTGGAGCGAACGCTGCTTTGTCTGGCATCATTGTAAGGCCCTATTTTAAGAGCGGCTCTCCACTAATTTCTGCTAAACTTTGACCACAGCAGCACAGATGTCAATGGCACATATATAGCCAAAGAGGTCAAGTGTGTTCACACATTGATTTAATACACGGCTGCACATGAAATGTGTGAAATAAAGTTTTATTCCTAAGAGATTACTGTGCTTGAATGTTAGGAAATTATAAAAAAAAATCTAAATTTGCTCTCTTGTTCTAACAAAGCCAATAAACACTGACAAAGTAGTCCAGTTGGCAAACAATAAACTGACAATGGCAATTATTTAAGCAAAAAATCACTCAAGGTGATGCTGTACTCTGAAGGTCAATACTACTATGCAATTTAATGGGTAATAAAGTATATTAGCCTGGTGTCCTGGCCAAATTCCCTCCACTGGCCCTTGTCAATCATGGCCTCCTAATAATCCCCATCCACTTGATTGTCTCTATGACTCTCTCTCCTCTCCACCTGTAACTGGTGTGTGGTGAGTGCATACACTTGATTGTCTCTATGACTCTCTCTCCTCTCCACCTGTAGCTGGTGTGTGGTGAGTGCATACACTTGATTGTCTCTATGACTCTCTCTCCTCTCCACCTGTAGCTGGTGTGTGGTGAGTGCATACACTTGATTGTCTCTATGACTCTCTCTCCTCTCCACCTGTAGCTGGTGTGTGGTGAGTGCATACACTTGATTGGCTCTATGACTCTCTCTCCTCTCCACCTGTAGCTGGTGTGTGGTGAGAGCATACACTTGATTGGCTCTATGACTCTCTCTCCTCTCCACCTGTAGCTGGTGTGTGGTGAGAGCATACACTTGATTGTCTCTATGACTCTCTCTCCTCTCCACCTGTAGCTGGTGTGTGGTGAGTGCATACACTTGATTGGCTCTATGACTCTCTCTCCTCTCCACCTGTAGCTGGTGTGTGGTGAGCGCATACACTCGATTGGCTCTATGTCTCTCTCTCCTCTCCACCTGTAGCTGGTGTGTGGTGAGCGCATACACTTGATTGGCTCTATGACTCTCTCTCCTCTCCACCTGTAGCTGGTGTGTGGTGAGCGCATACACTCGATTGGCTCTATGACTCTCTCTCCTCTCCACCTGTAGCTGGTGTGTGGTGAGCGCATACACTCGATTGGCTCTATGACTCTCTCTCCTCTCCACCTGTAGCTGGTGTGTGGTGAGAGCATACACTTGATTGGCTCTATGTCTCTCTCTCCTCTCCACCTGTAGCTGGTGTGTGGTGAGCGCATACACTTGATTGGCTCTATGACTCTCTCTCCTCTCCACCTGTAGCTGGTGTGTGGTGAGCGCATACACTTGATTGGCTCTATGACTCTTTCTCCTCTCCACCTGTAGCTGGTGTGTGGTGAGCGCATACACTTGATTGGCTCTATGTCTCTCTCTCCTCTCCACCTGTAGCTGGTGTGTGGTGAGCGCATACACTTGATTGGCTCTATGACTCTCTCTCCTCTCCACCTGTAGCTGGTGTGTGGTGAGCGCATACACTTGATTGTCTCTATGACTCTCTCTCCTCTCCACCTGTAGCTGGTGTGTGGTGAGAGCATACACTTGATTGTCTCTATGACTCTCTCTCCTCTCCACCTGTAGCTGGTGTGTGGTGTGTGTGCATACACTTGATTGGCTCTATGACTCTCTCTCCTCTCCACCTGTAGCTGGTGTGTGGTGAGCGCATACACTTGATTGTCTCTATGACTCTCTCTCCTCTCCACCTGTAGCTGGTGTGTGGTAAGCGCACTGCCGCCGTTGTCCTGTGGCAGCCGTCGCATCATCCAAGTGGATGCTGCACACTGGTGGTGGTTGAGGAGCCCCCCCCCCCCCATGATTGTAAAGCGCTTCATGTGTACAGCAATACATAATAAAGCGCTATATAAATGCATCATTCATTCATTCCTTCATTCATTCAATACATTTAATTTGCCCTATCAAATACTGTAAGTCTTAATATATTGTATAGAAATCATATTAGATATTTTGAATGCCGGTATCCGAACAGTTGACCTCCATAGTATTTTTTTCCATATGCAAGTCAGTGGCTACCATCAGCTGTTTGAGTATAGTCTTTTATATAACAGTTATTTCTGGTCCTCGAATCTGATTGGCTGATAAGAGTGTGACATTAGAGTCCAACAGAACTCCAACAGCCGTTTCACCATTTGTGTCACTTACCAAAGTTGCCATATTTCTCACAGCGTGTGTCATGGCGGACGAGCAAATCCACTTTAATAAAAAAAATAATACTGTTTTGTGTCACAGATTTTTAAGAGGGTTTTTTTAGTTTGAGAATGTACTTATTTCGACTTTGAATATATATGATTTGTTAATAAAGATTTGCTTCGATGTTTTTGGAGATGTAAGTTCCAGGGCATCAGCGGTCATTCGAGGCAGCAGTAAAGACTTTATATTGAAACATGTTATTTTTACTTTTAACAACAGCTTGTAAGATGCAACCAACAAATGCACTGAGTAGCGCTGTCAATGGAAATGACCCCCAACAGATGAAAATATAGTAAGAGCCTATCGGACATTTAAACTAATGTTTTATTGTGAATATGAGATTGATCTGAAGAATGAAAGCTGGATCAGATGCAGGTAATCACACTAGTCAATCTCTCTCATTATACTCTACAACACATAATACACTGCTTTTAATACAATAATGAAGTAAGCTTTTAATGAAGCAACTCCTTCCTTCGTTACTATTTCTAAAGTGACGTTTTGTAATTAGTAACAGAGGCTTGGGCTCAGCTGTTAAACTGTCAACTTTAGATTTGAATCTGTGGCAGGAGGAAGTAGTTCTTCACAAAAGAGCGATTTTAAAGACACTTCATTGTTGTTTTTTAAGTATTTACACACTCGCGCCATCAAACTGTTGTATAAACGCAATATCACTCTAGTAGGAGTGAGATATGGCTGTATATCGGCACTCTGTGATTACCTACGGTCGAATCACAGCCGTGCCGATATACAGCCATATCTCACGTCCATTGCTCATTTAAAGTATATTATAACATAAAGTACGTACACTGTTTCACAAGGGCAGTTCAATATCCAATACCATAGCAACAGTTCTCCACCCTGAGGCAGTACAGCTGGTGCACTGGTAGCTTGACGAAGCTACTGAAGACAGTATCAACCTAAAAAGTAATTACAACAGCTGCGCTAATGCTCATATTGAATACATTCATTAACTGTTTTGTTCTACAGCATGTTTTGAATTTGGTGTCTTGTCTGAAATAGCGAGCAGTTCTAGATTTCTCTTCATTCAGTGGATACGGGGCTTTATGAGTGCTGCTGAGTCACAGAGCTGTTTATTCAGAGCTCTGTCAAAAGCGTGTCTCTTCTCCTTTGAATTTGCCTGTAATGAAGATTAATAGTACAGCTCTCTTGCATTCAGCACTGATTTTAATCAGATAAATTGGAGTGGGCTGCAGGCGCGAGTGTGAGTGCTCTCTGCAGTCATTGTTCATGGCTGGAAAGGTTCGTCAGGTTCTGGGAAAGTGCCCTGAAGGTCCACGCACTCCTGATTCACTCTCATCTATGTCCTGCTGTCTGTGTCCTTTTCCAAGCTTTCTCCAAACCTTGCTCTTTCTGGCTCACACTGTTTCTCTCACTTTTTCCCCCTCAGAGTTTACCTCAGAGGCAGACATCCCACAATGATGACTCAGATGTTTTTTGACTTTCATTTGCTTCTGTTTTGGTCTTACCATTTGTTTTTCTTCCAAACTTGCAGATGAGAAAGCAAATGTATATGCTGAGTAGGAGACACAGCTGTACACAACTCAACACACTTAAAGGCATAGTTCTCCTCAAAAATTAAAATTCTGTCATTTTTTAATTGTCAACTCTTTTCTTCCTTCCTTCTGATATCAGGTCTTTCAGTGTAATTAAAGTGAATGAGAACTGAGGACCACCAAAAAAGCACCACTGAATATACTACCTCTCAAAAGTTTGGGGCAGTACAGTTTTTTCTATCTTCTGCTCACCAAGGCTGCATTTATTTGGTAGAAAATATAGAATAAATACAGTAATATGCTGAAATATTATTTTAATTTAAAATAGCTGTTTTCTATGTGAATATGTTACACTGTAATATATTTCTGTGATCAAAGCTGTATTTTCAGCATCATTACTCCAGTCTTCAGTGTCACATGATCTTCAGAAATCAGACTAATATGCTGATTTGCTGCTCAAGACACATTTCTGGTTATTATCAATGTTGAAAACAGTTGTGCTGCCCAATATTTTGTTGGAAACCATTTTTATTTTGTTTTCATACTATTGAACATTAAAGATGCTGTCACGTTTGTTGTGTTATTTTACTAACGGATTGCACTTTAAGGGTTTATGTCAACATGAAGCCAAAACATACATTTTTAATGCACGTTTCATGAATTTGTTGTGCTTTATTTACCCTTGCACAATATTCCAAAGGAAAATATGTTTCCTTCGTTATCCTTCTTCATTTATTAATAACTTGCTCCACCTCTAAATATTTTTTATTTTTTGGTAGATATCTTCTTATTTTTCAGTCCCTCCCTTCAAAGCAGCTGTGATATAGAAATGACGATCCAATCAATTCCTAATTGGTAAAACCAAGCTGATATACAAAACAATACCAAAGTTAAATAGGTTACGAATGCTGTTTCATGTTGACTTTAAAGCTTTGCACAATCTCTAGGTCACTGAATTAATTTAATAGCATATGTGGCACGTTTAATTACTTCACAAGACGCTGTGGGCAAAAACATAGAGCTGTAAGAGCCGTCAGCGCAGAAAACGGAGCACATATGATATGCCAGTTTTGATGCTTTGATCTATTTAAACGGTGAGATTATTCACTAACATAATCAAACAGACAGACTTCATTAAATATTCATTCAATTCCTAGTTTGTATATGTTTCCTGTGGGGGAGCGAGGAGAGGATGAGTAGCTAAAAGGTGATTACTATGATTCTATCTTTTATATTTATGTTTAAACTGAGAGCGTGAGATTGTGGGACCAGACTACCGGCAGGAAAAGGCGATTGATTTAAGTTTGTTGCAGAGATTAAAATTGATTTTTAGATTCTATGTTTTCATTTTCATGGTTGTTTTCCCTCAAATGTTCAGTTTGTTTCTCTTATCTTCTGCACACTGCACCAACATCCATAATCATGTTTTAATATAAAACAGAAAATTATACTTGCATAGGACTAATTAGATGTATTTAAAAAAAAAGAATTTTATTAACTATATTTGCATTTTATTTTAATCTAAAATAAATAATGGGAATTACTCTAAACTTAAAAAGTGGTAATTTGCAATTGTTAACTTTAAAGAGCTACACTGTAAAAAAATACTAAAACAAAACCACAACAACAACAATATAATTACAAATAATTTAAACGGCAGGTAAAACACTTGTAAACCTCAATATGGACAATTATTTTTTATTAATACAGTACATTGTACCATATTTATATATATTCTCTCTCTCTCTTTCAGTGCTCTTCTGCCTGATTTAACCCATAAAAATGAGTTATTAATGTATAAATGAGTGTATAGGTTGGTTCACTGATGTCAAAATTGTTTACTCAAATAAAGATAGTTAAATTAGTTAGCATTTCTTAGTATTTTTTTTCTTTTCAGTTTACTCAAAAGTAAACTCAATGTATAATATAGGGGTGTTAACACAACACTGTTTTCAAGTGAAAATGTATATTTTTTCATGCATTTTGGCTGTACATGTACATGACATTGGCATTTTGGGGGGCTGAAACCATTTCAAAAATGGGTTTCAAAGTGCAAGTTTTTGAAAAAAAGACCATTATCGTACAAAACTACAAAAATGTGAATTTGTGAAAACAGTGATGTTATGTGCATGTGTATTATGTGTTCAGTCCACTGATCTACAATACAGAACATTATATAGTTTAGTGTTTTTGTCTATTGGCATGTGTGAGTACTTTGAAGTATGTGTATGTGCACACACATGTAGGGTTTCTTTACAAGGGACATCGCCAACTACTGGCCTGGAATACATAATACAATACAGGTACATCTAAAAAAAAAATAATATGGCAAAAAAGTTCAAATGTTTTTTATTTTATTTTGTTGATTAATGCTTACAGCTAATGAAAGTCAAAAATCATACATTTGTATCATATAATACATTTGAGTTTCAATAAATGACCATCCATACAGTATAAATTGTGGGTATCTCTTGTTCTTTGAAACCACAATAATGGGGAACACAGCTGACTTGGCAATGGTCCAGAAGACGATCATTGACACCCTCCACAAAGAGTGCAAGTCACAGAGGATCATTACTGAAAGGGGTGGCTGTTCAATGAGTGCTGTATCAAAGCATATTAATTGCAAAGTTGACTGGAAGGAAGAAATTGGGTAGTAAAATGTGCACCAGCAACAGGGATGACCGCGAGCTTGAGAATACTGTTAAGCAAAGCCGATTCAAAAACTTGGGAGAGCTTCACAAGGAGTGAACTGAAGCTGGAGTCAGTGCATCAAGAGTCACCCCGCTCAGACATCTTCAGGAAAAGGGTTACCAAGCCACTTCTGAAACAGAAACATCGTCAGAAGCATCTTACCTGGGCTAAGGAGAAAAATTACTGGACTGTTGCTCAGTGGTCCAAATTCCTCTTTTCATATAAATGTTAATTTTGCTTTTAATTTGGAAATCAAGGTCCCAGAGTCTGGAGGAAGAGAGGAGAGACACAGAATCCATGTTGCTTGAAGTCCAGTGTGAAGTTTCCACAGTCAGTGATGATTTGGGCTGCCATGTCATCTGCTGGTGTTGGTCCACTGTGTTTTCTGAAGTCCACAGTCATCTACCAGGACATTTTAGAGCACTTCATGCTTCCATCTGCTGACAAGCTTTATGGAGATGCTGATTTCATTTTCCAGCAGGACTTGGCACCTGCCCACACTGCCAAAGGTACCAAAAGCTGGTTCAATGACCATGGTGTTACTGTGCTTGATTGGCCAGCAAACTCACCAGACCTGAACCCCATAGAGAATATATTGGGTATTGTCAAGAAGAAGATGAGAGACACCAGACCCAACAATGCAGATGACCTGAAGGCCGCAATCAAAGCAACCTGGGCTTCATTACACCCGAGCAGTGCCACAGGCTGATTGTCTCCACGCCACGCCGCATTGATGCAGTAATTCATGCAAAAGGAGACCCAACCAAGTATTGAGTGCATAGCAATAAACATACTTTTCAGAAGCCTGACATTTCTGTTTAAAATATCCTGTTTTTATTGACCTTATGTAATATTCAAATGTTCTGAGACACTGAATTTTGGATTTTAGTTATCTGTAAGCCATAATAATCAACATTTCAAGAAATAAAGGCTTGAAATATTTCACTCTGTGTAATGAATCTATATAATATATGGCTTTCACTTTCTGAAATGAGTGAAACAAAATATTGACCTTTTCCTGATATTCAATTATTTTGAGATGTACCTGTAAATATTAGTCAATTTCACAGATCCGTGTGAACGAGGACAACATTGTCTGTATGCAAAACTTTTCAGATAATGGAAAGGAAAAACTTTTCTGTTCTTATTTATTGTTGGCGTGTAAACAAACCTTTAATGGTGCTAAAATAGATTTGATATGGTATGTGCAAGTAAGCTGAAAACAAGCTCAAAGTTTTGACATGTTGGCTGTAAAACAGGAACGCGAGCAGCTGAGATCATGAGTTCACCACCCACACCTTCACTAGACACGTCTGCTGGGAAATCACTCAGGTGCATCAAGACCTGGCATCACGTATTACTTTCCATAAACCTTTTTTTTTACAAGAAGGACCTGCAGCTTCTAGGTCACGAGGTCTGGTTGAAAAAATTCAATAAAAACATCTTACTTAATTTTGTGTGTATTTTGACTAAATACATTTATGCAATAAGCACCAACAAAATAGCAACAAATAAACATAACCATAACGAGAAAAGGTATAATTGCTTATTGCTTTCAATTCATTTAATGCTTTTAATTCATTGGTATTGACACCGACAGTCAAGTTGAGCACTTTGCAGTGCATCATGGGATTCATTATACAGCGTTGGCTATGATTGGAAAAGCACACTATCATACCTATTTCTACAGTATATATGTGCACAGTAAGTAAATGTTCTGAATTTGTGTAATACCAAGATGACCTAACTTTACCAAAATATACAGAGGAAAGTATCACAACCTGACCTTCTGAGTGAAGAATGAACCAGAAGTAAATAGAAACAGCCATGATTTGGAACATCAAATCATTTGCCAAGAAGCACAACAAAACAACTCAAAACTAATTCGGTTTAAAAAAATAAAAGCATATTTGTATGTATTTCCAAGATGACAGCTGGATGGATGAATGGGCCATTAATATAATAATGACCCTCATGAAATTAAACATGCTTTATACACTTTTTTATATAAAATAATTATATAATATATATATATATATATATATATATATATATTTTATAGTGTGCAGATGAAATGATACAGTGCAGTATTCAGTCAGCATTAAGGTAGTACATTCCAGACAAAGACATATTCAGTTCAATTGCAATTTGCAGTTCTGGTTCATTCACAGAGAGAAGGTCAAATTCACTGCATTGCATTATGGGATAAAATACTCAATACAGTGGCTGTATTCAGTAATTTTGTAATGTAAATTTTGGTATAAATTCTTTACGTTTTGCCAACCCTTGGGGGAAACCTTGTACTTATAAATAGAAAAATAATATTATATTTTACATGTACTACATTGCAACTTCATTATCACAAATGTGCAATATAAAAATATATAAAATATAGATCTCAGTATAAATTAAAGTATATTTCAGTTTAGAAAACAATGTTTAGAAGAGAATAGAAGTATGAAATTGCATGTATAATTAAGTCCTACTTAAGTGGATAAGCACTAATTGCATTTAATAAAAGTTATAATATATTTTAATTCAATTCTAAATAACATGAAATCAAGTGTCTAAAAACATTATATCCACGTGTATTCAAGTATATTATTTCTGTAATAAGTAGCCTATCTTTTTGTGCTCTTTTTTTTAAGCATACTTTTTTTTCACAAGGGATCTGATTAAATAACAAGAAATTATATGATTTCTGGTTCATTGTGAAAACTGGAAGGACAAATTCAGTGCATTGTATCATTGGATACAATATTTCACCCAGCATGCATTGGTTGTACACTCAATTCCCAAACATAGTAATCTGGTTATTCAATTTATACAGAAAAAATATAAATATTGAATGAGCAGTATGGTTTTGTTGTAGTTTATTCTTTAATAATTTATATATTAAGGGCAATGTATTGTATTGCTCTTGGTTCATCAGATTGCAACTGAAACTAACTGAAATATGCAATACATTATAATCAGTGGTGTAGTGGTCCCTGGAGAAGTGGGTATACTCTTAATTTATACCCCCAATTTTTTTTTAAAGCGGTCCAGCAAAGGATGAACACCATGGTTATAAACAGTGACTTATAAGACTAATTGTGCATATTTAGTTAACCCCAAAATGAGTAGTATTTCCACATTGTCACTTAACTTCTGCTGCCTGACTTCACAGAATGAGGATCATTATGAAATTAATATTAGCCACAGAAGATGTGTAGATTTTGGAATCAATACTGGCCCACAGACTACAGGAAGAGACAACTACATACAGTAATGATTAATTTTGAGGTGAACTATTCTTTATTCCTTAGTCCATCCACACCACACATGAAAATTGGACAACTATTTGCTCACCTTGCAAGTAGTCTGCACCAGTAGGCTACTTAAAAGGGGCATTTTGCAAATATTACTGGTCCTTCACAGGTCTAATGCATGAATATAAGATATATTCAAGATAACGCAAACATGGTGTTTCAGCCAGAGATTAGTTTATTTCGAACATACATTAAAATATCATCATCATTCAAAGAATTCAACAGTATTTTTTAAAACAATGTTAAAAAAACAATATTTGGTTTAAAATATCCTCATCGTTCAAAGAATTCAACAATATATGTAAAACAATATTCTAAAAATAACAATATTTAGTTCAATATAATGAACAAAAATATATACATTTTACAACATATTCATGAAAACCACAGTTATATATACTCTTTTATCCAATGCAGGTATGTTAACCTAATTTACAAGGTCATGTTGTTAAAAAGTGCTCACCTTGGTTAACCTCTTCAGCTGAAGAGGCAGAATCTCTGTTGTCGGCACCCTCTCTCAGGGTGGACGAAGCGGGCGTGTGTGCGGGCACGGTCGCTTGACTCACGTTAGCCGCGGTACTGTCTAACAGCACCGTTGTAGCATCGCTATCGTTAGCTGAGCTGCTGGCTAACAGCACCAATGTAGCATTGCAAGGTCGTTTGTAATTCTGAAAACAAATTTTTGCTTGAATAGTTCTCTTCATCTTTCTTATTAATTTCATTAATTGAAATGGCGTTGAACATTGCTAAAATGACAGGCAGCGAATCAAGTAATGATTGACAGTGCTCTGATCCAATGGCGTTGGAGATTGGTAGATTATCGTGGGGTGGGGCGGTTGCTATCATATTTCAAGGGAAGCCGGCTCCTCGGGGGTGTTTTTAGGGAATATTTGCATTTATTCACAATTTGATTGGGTTTGCTACTCGTGCTGATCTTTCATGATTTTCTCTAATGCAGGACATTACTGAATGATGCGCATCAGATGGGATTTAGAAGTGGGTATACGGAATGCCGACTGATAAAGAAGAGGGTATACGCCGTATACTGCGTATACCCTCCACTACATCACTGATTATAATATATAAAAAACTTCTAGCGATAAATATATTAAAATAAAAATACAATGCAGCAAAGCAGCAACATATAGCCCTGCGAAGTAGTAAAGATTCAACACTGTCTCCTTATTTACATCCACGGCCTTGTTGTCCAGTCATGTGTGAGAAAGCAGGAGCCATAAAACACAGACCTACACCGTGACGAAATGTGATTCAGTGTGTGTGTGTGTGTGTGTGTGTGTGTGCCCTGCATTATCTGCTCTTCAAACTCAGCCATGTTTTCTGGAGATCACTCCTCGCTATTGCATGCGTTTTGATGTTACCATGGCTACCTCCGCTCCACTGAGGTTATTTTTAGTATCTGCGAGCTCTCACCGTAGGCAGACACGTTCAGTGCGAGAGGAAGGCCGCTGAGTCAAGATGGCAGCGACAGAGAAGAATGAGGAATATTGTGGCTGATTTCTGTATTGTCTCAGCTAAAGAGGATTATGAGTCTGGAAGAGCAGCGGCACTCTGGATTGGGTTGAAAGAAAGAAAACAGACAGTAAACAATGTTGTGAAGTGGGCATCGCAGCTCATGCCGTGCACTGAGAAGCTAAACCATAACATTACATACATATTCTCCATGGATTTTGGTTTGAATCACTTCTTTGTGGTGTAGATATTGGAATCGTTCCTACTAAGAAGCAGATTTCATGTCAACATGTATCCTATCATCTTAATGTAACATCAAAGAACATTTAAAATGTATTAGTTCTTTTTCTATGATCACAATATCATAAATGAAAGAACACCGTGAAAAAATGTCAGCATTTTAATTTGATCAGGTGACCAGATGTCCATGTTTACAGGGTCAGCCTTTGAAATCGCCCCCAATACCTTCATTCACTATTCCCAACATTAGTCCACCAATCTACTCCACTTAAAGGAGAGAATGAAAATCAGCGAGTGAATTTGGACACTGAGTGTGCGCCTGAAGGGCTGCTGCTTTGACATATTTTGTGCTTTACATTTAATAATAATTTGAGATCTTAGTAAACTGGCTCCAGTAATAATGAACAGATTTATCTTGGACTCTGTCATGGAAACTAGCATGTATAAACCTCAATCTCAATTGTATAGTCAATTAAAAATAAATCTGTACCTGTATGATATATTGCTGAACTCACATTGGACAAGCCGTTTCGAAAATGGATGAATGGATCATTCAGCTGCAGTTAGCATCTTCTGGCAAGATGTGGGAATTAATGGCTCTCACAGTGCATTATGGGTATTCTCTAGACAATGGGTACTCAAGTTCAGATTTTAATTTAAACCAATTCAAATGCAAAGGGTCACAAATTACAATTTACATCATCAGACTTTATCTAAGAAAATATTTGCAGTTTTACTGATTTAGAAATGCAGTTTATTAATCTAAGTCTAGCTTGTCCTCGTCATATTTAAAATAATACTAAACAAGAAAAAAGTAAAACATCGGAGAAAAAAAAATGAAATAAAAGTTTGTTTTTACTCAAACAGAGTATTGAAGAAACTCAAAACTTTCTTCAGCAAATATGGTTCACAGATTTATTTAGAAAGAAGTATTATTTTCCCTATTTAAGGGCAAAAAGGGCAGACTAAACACATGTCATCTGTTTCATTCCTACTGGACACCAGAGGGCGCCCTTGAGCAGAAACTCCACATATGCATTGCAGAAGTAACAGAAGTGATGACGCTCCAGGAAATCCCTAATATAAGCAAAGACATCTAGCTATTGCTGTGACTGAATAAAAAGAAGATAAACACTTGGGGCCAGTTTTACTAACAGCTTGCACCAGCGCAAACCGTCTTTTGGCGTTAAAATTGTACTTTCAGGTTTTACTAAAGACGCGCAGTGGCGAATTAGCCCTGAAAAGGCGTGGACACAGTTATTTTTGCACCTGACCTTATTGAATATGAATTTGTAGGAATTTCCACGCTCGTCAAATTACTGGCATTTGCACCATTATTTAACGCCCGAAAAAATGATATCTTAAACTATTTTAGGCTTGAAATGGATACAATATAGGTTATAGGAGGAGAGGATTTTTTCCACATTTATTTTGAATGCCAGAAGAAAACATTATCCAAACATATATTTTGCCAAGCCATGTTATTTTTCATTTGCTTCAGGAAATAGATGATGACTTGGAATACCAGGTCTATCAAAACTTCTAGCAAACCTTCATTTGGCCTCCGGGTCTTTTCAACTTACTGTGGCTTCTTTATTTCTTTATTCTTTATTTGCGACTACGCTAATTTGCGCTGCACTTGATATATTGCATTGGTCGATATGTAAATGGTATGTTGTGTCTGTGTTGTTTAATTTGTGCACTGTTAATAAATCACCTGCAGAAATGTCCATGCCCATCAGTCCATGACGACAGAAAACACACAACGCGGCAATATGTAAACCGAATGAGCCAATTCAAGCAAAGGTCAAAATTCACCCAGCATTCCCGAGGATTCTGACGAATGAGTTGCTTATGCTGCACTTGTATCACAGAGGACTTAATCGTGCCTGAGATACGCAAAGTTTCTTTAATAACAAACAAAAAATAGGCTACTGGAGATATGCTTATGAATCGATTTAATAATAAAAAAACATGGAAAAAAAACATTTTAGTACAGCTTATTGTGCATGCAGATCATATTTTAAATTGCTTAAGCAAAATCAAGGAGTTTATTAGACTGGTTTATTCTTTATACTTTAGTCATGTAGGACATCATTGTCTGTTGTAGACTCTATCTATTGTACACTCGTTATCGCAATGCAAAAGAATCATTTCTGTGCAATCATTACTGTCTATGCTTATAATAATAATAATTATTTCATTGGACTCTCATTCTGATGGCACCCATTCACTGTAGTGAATCAATTGGTGAGCAAGTGAATGCAATGCTACATTTCTTGAAATGTTCTGGTGAAGAAATAAGCTCATGTACATCTTGGATGGCCTGAGTATAGGTACATTTTCAGTAATTTTTATTTTTTGATGAACTATTCCTTTAAGTTCAAATTCTATGCAGCACTATACAACCCACACAGGTGATAGAGTAGCCGTACCTTCTTTTCTGTTTACGGACATGATGTAAACATATAAGAACCAATGACATAAGCCTACACTCTAATAAATGCTGGGTGAAATATGTACAGACCCAGCGATCGGGTTGCTTTCAACCAACAATTGGGTTAAATGTTTAACACAACCTTCTGGGCAGTAACCCAACCGCTGGGTCACAACAACCCAATCAAAACCCAAAACTGGGTTTGTCCTTATTTTACCCAGCATTTTTTAGAGTGTAGAATTATTACCCCCCCCCCCCCCCCCCCCCCCCCCAAAAAAAAAAAAAATACTTCAGAGATGAATCATCATTACTTATTTAATTAACTGACAGCCCTATTAGAGGTGTTTAATATAATTGAACTAGACGTGCAATTTAAAAAAACAGAGTATAGGCTAATTTAAAAATGTTGACACATCCCCTGTAATAAGAATTGCAAATGATATTCCCTGAGGTCTGCAGTTTATGCAGCATGATAAGGAGAACCGGAATAACAAATCTCACAGTGATGTTCTTTTCAGAAATCTTTGGATCTTTATGGTCATATATTTGTATTTCTCCTGGTTTCTCACGGTTCTGCTGAAGCAGAGACAGGAAGCTCAGCAGGGATCATTGAGTAAACCCATCACAGGAGAGGTCAGATATTTCCATGGGTCTTCTTTTCTCACGCAAGCACAAATGTCAACAAGCTTTCCCTGCCTAAGATAGACAATCTGAAGACATTTTTCATTCTGTCACTAAACATCTGTAAACGTCTGTGGCTATCCAGCATAAATTAATTAATGTCTGCCTGTATTTTTTTTCTTTAAGTATACCATTTAAAGGTGAAGTGTGCAATTTTGGTCCACTGGTGAAAGTGCATAAAGATTGGTCTGCAAATAAGTAAGTAAATATTCATTCATTCATGCATTCATTCATTCTGTAGAAAACAAAAGTATGGATTTTCTGTAAAAAAGACAGAGTTCTTTGTTTGTGGTTGTCATTTTCATATTAATCAGTTAAATGACACACAATAGCTAATGCCATAACATCTAATGTCATATTTAATATATGTGATTGAATAAGTTATTTATATATATATATATGATGTATAATTGAGTATATATGAATAATGAGTATATCTAAATACATTAAGGAGATTTGGGTAAGAGTTATTTGTCTGCAATTGTGAATGTTTTTGCTTGGTGGGTTGCATGATTGCACACAATATATCAAATATTAAACTCCTTAAATAAATAAAATCTATTAAAAGCACTCTTTAGTGAATTTAATAACATATAGTGAGCATAAAAGCAGTTGCATGGGGTTAATGTAGAGCTGAGTGTGAAGCATGGAATATCCTGGACACAATTCCCTTTGTCAGGTTGGGTTGGTCTCCCTGGAGTCTCATTTACAAAATATTGGCTCAGCCAAACTGTCTACACATTGATTTAGTGCTGTCCTAAGATACCTATGTCCCTGCCTCTTACATCACCATGACAACCCCTCAGTGCAAGGGCGCTGATGTTGTGCTACTAGATACAAATATCAGTTGGGGTCTATACATAAAGATCACACAGAATTCTGCCTTTGACAAGTAGGTGTTTTAAGGTTAAACAACCATTAAAACCTCAAGAATCAACATCAGCTGCTGTAATTGTGCACGAAGATTTGGAATGGCTGTTATTTTGAGCTCTTGAGTTCTCTGAAGGGGTTTTTATGGGTTAAAGAGCATGACATTCCTAATCTTTTAACAGTTACAACAGGCTTTGTAAAAAAATAAAAAATTATATATATGTAGTACACAAAGAATGCTTTTCTGTTTTTTCTTCTTCTTAATATACATACAGTATATATATATATATATATATATATATTAGAGGTGGGCATAGATTAATTTTTTTAATCTAGATTAATCTAGATTAATTTTGGAATTAATCTAATTAATCTAGATTAAAATGGCTCATTTGAATTCTGCTGAAGGCATTCAGAATATGTGTGCTACCCAAATAATGACTAAAAGTAAGTCTTTGAGAACGGGTTTCTCAAGCCAGGTGGCGCATTAGACCAGGGGCTCATCTCCTGTTTCCAAAATGCATCACAAACTTTAATCTCTTCCCGTCCCAATCCCACGAAAAAACTGGAGGAAAATCCCGTTCCACTCCCGGAAGAATGACTCCCATTCCCGTGTTGTTGTTTTTTTTGCCGATAACTGTCAATTACAGTAAAAATATAGTACAGATCACAGCGTGCCCACCTTATTAGTTGAATAAAAACCCCAAATGTCGTTTTTTGTTATTATATTGAACTGAAAGCCATCTTATTATGCACAGATTAAATTTCATGTAAATCATCCATGCTAACACACACGTCTTCTATTTTTATTTTTTACCTGCAGAAATGTCCATGCCCATCAGTCCATGACGACAGAAAACACACAACGCGGCAATATGTAAACCGAATGAGCCAATTCAAGCAAAGGTCAAAATTCACCCAGCATTCCCGAGGATTCTGACGAATGAGTTGCTTATGCTGCACTTGTATCACAGAGGACTTAATAGTGCCTGAGATATGCAAAGTTTCTTTAATAACAAACAAAAAATAGGCTACTGGAGATATGCTTATGAATCGATTTAATGATAAAAAAACATGGAAAAAAAATGTTTGTACAGATTTTAGTACAGCTTATTGTGCATGCAGATCATATTTTAAATTGCTTAAGCAAAATTAAGGAGTTTATTAGACTGGTTTATTCTTTATACTTTAAACATGTAGGACATCATTGTCTGTTGTAGACTCTATCTATTGTACACTCGTTATCGCAATGCAAAAGAATCATTTCTGTGCAATCATTACTGTCTATGCTTATAATAATAATTATTATTTCATTGGACTCTCATTCTGATGGCACCCATTCACTGTAGTGAATCAATTGGTGAGCAAGTGAATGCAATGCTACATTTCTTGAAATGTTCTGGTGAAGAAATAAGCTCATGTACATCTTGGATGGCCTGAGTATAGGTACATTTTCAGTAATTTTTATTTTTTGATGAACTATTCCTTTAAGTTCAAATTCTATGCAGCACTATACAACCCACACAGGTGATATAGTAGCCGTACCTTCTTTTCTGTTTACGGACATGATGTAAACATATAAGAACCAATGACATAAGCCTACACTCTAATAAATGCTTGGTGAAATACAACCCAGTGCTGGGTAAAATATGGACAAACCCAGCGATTGGGTTGCTTTCAACCAACAATTGGGTTAAATGTTTAACACAACCTTCTGGGCAGTAACCCAACCGCTGGGTCACAACAACCCAATCAAAACCCAAAACTGGGTTTGTCCTTATTTTACCCAGCATTTTTTAGAGTGTAGAATTATTACATACATTATTACATTATTACCCCCCCCCCCCCCCTCCAAAAAAAAAAAAAACTTCAGAGATTAATCATCATTACTTATTTAATTAACTGACAGCCCTATTAGAGGTGTTTAATATAATTGAACTAGACGTGCAATTTAAAAAAAAACAGAGTATAGGCTAATTTAAAAATGTTGACACATCCCCTGTAATAAGAATTGCAAATGATATTCCCTGAGGTCTGCAGTTTATGCAGCATGATAAGGAGAACCGGAATTACAAATGTCACAGTGATGTTCTTTTCAGAAATCTTTGGATCTTTATGGTCATATATTTGTATTTCTCCTGGTTTCTCACGGTTCTGCTGAAGCAGAGACAGGAAGCCCAGCAGGGATCATTGAGTAAACCCATCACAGGAGAGGTCAGATATTTCCATGGGTCTTCTTTTCTCACGCAAGCACAAATGTCAACAAGCTTTCCCTGCCTAAGATAGAGAATCTGAAGACATTTTTCATTCTGTCACTAAACATCTGTAAACGTCTGTGGCTATCCAGCATAAATTAATTAATGTCTGCCTGTATTTTTTTTCTTTAAGTATACCATTTAAAGGTGAAGTGTGCAATTTTGGTCCACTGGTGAAAGTGCAAAAAGATTGGTCTGCAAATAAGTAAGTAAATATTCATTCATTCATGCATTCATTCATTCTGTAGAAAATAAAAGTAAAAAAGACAGAGTTCTCTCTACAACAATAGGACTTTGTTTGTGGTTGTCATTTTCATATTAATCAGTTAAAAGACACACAATAGCTAATGCCATAACATCTAATGTCATATTTAATATATGTGATTGAATAAGTTATATATATATATATATATATATATATATGATGTATAATTGAGTATATATGAATAATGAGTATATCTAAATACATTAAGGAGATTTGGGTAAGGGTTATTTGTCTGCAATTGTGAATGTTTTTGCTTGGTGGGTTGCATGATTGCACACAATATATCAAATATTAAACTCCTTAAATAAATACAAATCTATTAAAAGCACTCTTTAGTGAATTTAATAACATATAGTGAGCATAAAAGCAGTTGCATGGGGTTAATGTAGAGCTGAGTGTGAAGCATGGAATATCCTGGACACAATTCCCTTTGTCAGGTTGGGTTGGTCTCCCTGGAGTCTCATTTACAAAATATTGGCTCAGCCAAACTGTCTACACATTGATTTAGTGCTGTCCTAAGATACCTATGTCCCTGCCTCTTACATCACCATGACAACCCCTCAGTGCAAGGGCGCTGATGTTGTGCTACTAGATACAAATATCAGTTGGGGTCTATACATAAAGATCACACGGAATTCTGCCTTTGACAAGTAGGTGTTTTAAGGTTAAACAACCATTAAAACCTCAAGAATCAACATCAGCTGCTGTAATTGTGCACGAAGATTTGGAATGGCTGTTATTTTGAGCTCTTGAGTTCTCTGAAGGGGTTTTTATGGGTTAAAGAGCATGACATTCCTAATCTTTTAACAGTTACAACAGGCTTTGTAAAAAAAAAAAATGTATATATATGTAGTACACAAAGAATGCTTTTCTGCTTTTTCTTCTTCTTAATATATATACAGTATATATATATATATATGAATCTCAAGGCCACATATGTTTAGCTTTAATATGCAAACATAGGCTATATGTTATGCATATTTTGGCCTGCAATGAAAGATCTTCTAGTTTCAAGGTTATCCACTTTTATGGTCTGTATTTGAGTGCAGAAACCTCAGAACATGTGTCTGTCCCATTCACTAACCACCAGCAATCCATTTCACTTAGCCACCATGCATTTAAAAAGCACTGCATCGTGACTATTTAAATGAAGTCATTGTTGTTTTTCACAAACGCGTCTATCTTCATAGTTAGATTTATTTTTTGGTAGGCTCATTAGTACAAGATTACTAGGTTAATTTTTAATGCACCTTTAATGCTGCATTTTTCCACTGTCTCCGATATCCGTGCATCATTGTTGTATTTCATCTCCTAGTGGCAGCCGTACAGAACTTTCAAAGTGGTTGTGAAATAGCCGTAACACTGAATTTTAATGAACAATTAATGAATAATGAATTCATTATTATATTCTAATGAATGGAGAACATTTTCTTGGTCTACTCAACAAAATTATGTAATGATTACATTTGAGCATAGTAATTCATACCTGCCAATTTCACAGAAATAATGCTATAACATTGATGTTTTATTGCAAAAATATTCATAATTCTCACACTCATGTTTTTGATTAGAATGCATCACATCCAGTCTGTCAAATAGTTTAATTCATAGAGTTTCCCACTTTAAACTGGTAAAGAAAAATAATATTAGTATAATATTACCATTACAGATATCCTGCGCTGAAATGAATGATGGATCGCCCAGAAAAGTCTATCATCCACTTATCAACACACTAGGAATCTTTAGCAATGCACTACAAATTGCATACTTGATACTCCCTCAGTATTTTTCAGTGTGTAGTCAATATCTGAACATCTTCCTCTTCTGTTTTTCAGAGCATGTCAGAAAATGTCACATTATGACATTTTATAATACATTAAAAGGTTTTAAAATAAGTGTATCTCCTGGACCTTTCTTAGAATCAACTTTATATTTGAACATACTGTGTGAAACAACTGAATTTTTTCATTCACTGGTTGGTGAAGTTTTTATAACACATTACAGTGGTGCACTTTACTCACCTTTATTCACCCTCATCTACATCTCAAATGGCATGAGATTTGGAGAAATGTAGCATTGCATCACTTGCTCACCAATAGATCCTCTGCAATGAATGGGTGCCAATATTGATATCTCTTATAGCGCAAAAGCTGATGCATGAAGTCTAGAAATCTAATACGATCTGATGATCACCACACTGATGTTCACCACGCTTCAGTACAGTACACAAACCCACAATCTGTGTTGCCAACTGTCTGCTCCGTGAAGATCTGTAATGGTGTAGGCAGACATTTCATGGGAGTCATCAGGGCTGATTGTTCTTAATTGTCGTTTTACAGACTAATAACATAAGGCCATTTTCAGGTTCAGATGCACTTACATGCTGCAAACACAACAGCCTTATAATAATCCAATTTTTCATACTCCCACAATGTCATTTAAACACATTGAAATGGGAAATTATAATTTTCAATGATCAAGGATCAGGACAAACAACCTCCCCAGTCACCAGTTCTAAACATTACTTAATCTTAATATGATTGATACAGAATGCATGATTCATGCACTGATCAAAAACCGTGTTTATGAGATTTAACGAGAGATGTATGACTCATGAACAAATCATTCTTGTGAGTCAGATCTTTTCAGTGAATCAGTCGGTCCATTTCAAAGAACTAGCCTGGATAATTTGTTCATTATTAGTTCGCCCTAATGTACTCACCCAAGCTGTTCCTTCATGGACCGGATTTGGAGAAATGTATCATTCCATCACTGTCTCACCAATGGATCCTCCGCAGTAAATGGGTGCCGTCAGAATGAGAGTCCACACAGTTGATAAAAACATCATAATAATCCACACGACTCCAGAACTTGTCTGATTTGTTCATGGATAAGACTGATCCAATTCTAAAACCCTCAAATTTGACCCAGAATTATTTAACCCTAACTTTCATGCATGCCGTCACTGTGAGATAATCTCTCATAAATGTATGAATTATTTGTTTAAATAAATGCAATAAATACATACATGCATACATACATTAAAATACATTAAACATTAAATACTTCAAATAAGTAAAATAATAAGCTCTTTGATTTTAGCTTCCACTTATTCTCATGACATGCATACATACATAAAATGTGATTGGTGGTGGTTGAGGAGAGACCCCCACCTACATGAATGTAAAGCGCTTTGGGTGTACAGCAATACATAGCATTAATAATACAGTGCTAGGGCAGTCGTTGGCCTAATGGATAGAGCGTTCGAATAAGTAAACGAGGTAACCAAGGTTGTGGGTTCGAATTCGACTCCGGCAGGAAGTCCACTTACTGCTCCCGGGCGCTGCACAGTCGGCATGCCCACTGCATCCAAGTGTGTACACTTGGATGGGTTGAATGAGAGAACACATTTCACTCCTACATTATACTCTGTATAATTGCTGTATGGGTGTACAGCAATAACAGCTCATCTGAGCTTAATATAAATAAATAATTCATTCATTCAAAAATTTACAAAATGAAAAAAAGATTTTTGATAAAATGTATATTAATATTTTTAAAAGTGTCAATGAAAAATACTAAATTAACAAATATATTTAATTCACTTGACAGACAAAGCACATAAAATAGATTAATCTAAAATACACAATTATTATATGACCTATATAGAGGATGTGAATATTGAATTGCCCATAAATTAATTGAAGATACAGTATGTCATAACAACAGCACTATCAATGCTAATTTATTAACCCATTAACCTCAAAACTGTTTGACTGACTAAGTTTCACAAATGTTAATATTTAGATGAAATGACAAAATGAAAAATAGTGCAGCAGATATTCATCAAACGTGCTGACATAAGATTTTGTGCCATATGGTCCAGAGGAAATAAACAAATAAATAAATAAAGATGGGGGTCATTTTACCCTATATGATTAGATTTGATTACATATATTAGTTGTTTCCGATATAGCCTACAAAATACATCAGATGAGATAATGCAGCAAACACTATTTTCTGTACTAGTGTTAATAATGAAAAAGAAATGGGTTGATGGGAAGAGGATTTGGCCTGATAGTTAATGATTAAACACAATGGAGGGTCTTCCCCTCTCAGAGCATTGAGAGCTGCTGGCCTGAGGGGGAAACACACACACACACACACACACACACACACACACACACCACAGAGCAACATGCGCTCTCTGCATTCCTGCAGTCTCTTTGTCCAAACTGCATACATTAAACGCCTGACGGAGCATCCTCAGCGCAAACAGATGCGTGTAGCGCCTGCCATGACAAATGATCATCTAATAGCAGCTGCCTAGAGAAACATCATTCTGTGTGTTGGGCGTTAACAGGACGTGTTCTTGCTTTACTTATAGGTATACGTAAACATGCGTTCAGATGAACGTATGTTGGCGTTTTTAAAACGTTCACACGCGCACGGATAAGCCCGCGTTCATATTAGCCGTCTACCTCCTAAACGCGCACGGTGCTCTCACAATCCCCTTTCTAATGAATAATTCAGAAACAGACGCAAACGTAGTCACTGCCCTGGGTGACCAGTCCAATCACAGTACGCTTCTGTCTGGAGACCACGGGGGTCCCGCTTGTCTCGCTGTTCACGCTTGAATTGTGTCCATTGTCCAATTTGCAGGCGATTTGTACTTTTGAACCGATTCTTTTTTTGAAGGATTCGGTCGAAACCATTTACGAAGTTGACTTCGACTTATTTAGAAATTGAGTTCTCAAGTGAGATGGGAATACTGTCAACATTATGGTGGATATATAGCATGATTAAACAATTATTAACCTAACATTATTTATTTATTTTATTTATTTATTTATTTAGCAGACGCTTTTATCCAAAGCAACTTACAAATGAGGACATTATAGAAGCATTCAAAACCAACAAAAGAGCAATAACATGCAAGTGCTATTACAAGTCCTGGTTAGCCTAACGCAGTACACATGCGACGGCAGCCATATTCTGCCAGAGCACCCACCACACACCAGTTTACTGGTGGAGAGGAGACAGAGTGATGAAGCCAATCAGTGTATAGGGATGATCAGGAGGCCATGATGGTTTTAGTCAGAGGCCAATGGGGAAATTTGGCTAGGATGCCGGGGGAACACCCCTGTTTTTTTTCGAAGGACATCCTGGGATTTTTAATGACTACAGAGAGTCAGGACCTCGGTTTAACGTCTCATCCGAAGGATGGTGCTTTTTACAGTATAGTGGCCCCATCACTATACTGGGCATTAGGACCCACACAGACCACAGGGTGAGCACCCCCTGCTGGTCTCACTAACACATCTTCCAACAGTAACCTAGTTTTCCCAGGAGGTCTCCCATCCAGGTACTGACCAGCTCAACCCTGCTTAGCTTCAGTGGGCAACCAGTCTTGGGCTGCAGGTTGATATGGCTGCTGTCCGTTACATAAATACCATTAAACACATTACAAACCATCAACTTCTAACCATTAAAAATGGTTTCCTGTAGTGTGTTTTGGGGCATATTCCTTTAGTGTTCTAACAAGCCAGCAAAAGGCAACCAATTACCAGTAGAGACCGACATTAAAGTTTCAGTTAAATCCAGTGCAATTCATGTTATAACCAGCAAAACCATTACAAAATCTTTGATGATTTCTTTATTTTTTGCTGTTTAAAAAAGATTTGGCAAAATTTCACAGACTGAAAAAAAGTCTAAAGTCATAGACTTTTTCTCACAGAAGTCACACCAAACAGTTTTAATGCAAATACCATGGTTGAACTATGGTTAGTGTAGCAAAATTAACCATGGTTTAACTATTATTGTAACCAAGTTTTTTTTGGGGGGGGGTCATTTGTAGTAAAACCATGGTTAATTTTCGGAAGTGATTTTGAAATTACTGGATGTCACCAGTGAAATTCGCTGAAAGGTAAAAGTGACCACAACATAACACTTGACAGAAATGACTCAGAATCTATTTTTTTTTAACCAGTTAACTGAATCCGTCCGAACGAACCGATTCAGTGAAATGAATCGAACGCTTGCGCGTATTCCCACCATGCATTTCCCTGCGCTACAACCGAGAAGACTCAGCTTCTGAGTATTAATTACCTCACGCTGTTAACCCTACTGGACCAGCGTCGTGTGCGTCATAAATATTCATGAGCGACTCCTTCGCCATAGTAGGAATGGGTACAATCGTGTTCCCGGCCCCGCCTCCTACTCATCCCAGCGTCTCTCTCTGTGTGTGTGTTTGAGTGTGTGTATGTGTGTGAACTCCTTGAGCATTCACGATCGTCTCTAATCACAGATCTCCAATCAAACAGCAAAGCCAGCTACGCAGAAACGCTGCAGAAAACGCAGATAATGGAATACCGGTTTTCCGAATCTGTGCCCAATGAACACTGATGGATTAATTCTGGAATAATATACACCCCTCGCACGGTAAGTTGTGAGAGGAGGTCGGAGGGGGTGAAATGATGAAGCATGTGGTAGTTGCAACCTGCCATTGTCTCGTGCGTCCGGTGATATTTTGTGTCCATTTTACATTTGCTGGCAAGGAAACGGGCACATTTATTTACACGCCTGTTAATTGGATCTCAAAAAATAATTGAGAATAAAAATGCACTAATAGTCAGTAATAGTAAATCATGCACAACTTGGGACAGTGAAAGCTACACGCTGGAAACAAGTGATCTTCTCATCCTACTGTCTTGATGGAGCATCTCCGTGATGATTGACACCTGTCCTCATGGCATGATGCATCAGTGATTCAGTGATGGAGATTTCGCATTTGAAAGGCATTAAATGCACTAACAGGGAAGTTTCGAAGATTGTGTGTGCCAGCGAAATGAATCAATTATACGATGCGTTTTTACGCGCAAATACGAAGCAGAATCGTGTTTGACGATTTGCCATCTATCTGGTTTGACCGAGTGTCATACGGAGTGTCAGTAATGCTGGGCACACAGATGGTCCACATAGCCTTTGGGCTCAGTTCATAGGAAAATGCATTCGATCAGATACATATTTTGGATAGAAAAGCACAATTAGCCATTCATTTAATTGACTGTATTTAATTCCTGCCGAATTTTGAAAATAATTTGGTCTTTCTGCACCAATGCCATACTGTAGTATATTGTGAAGACATGAACTGGTCACATGATGGGGGAACCCTCAAGTTACTGGGCCACACATTGCATTGCATGTTTAAAGCATGGTCTCTGGGTGCTGTGGTTACCCAAATTAAGGGTCTGGAACTTAAAAATAAATTCATTTAAAATGATAACAGGTATTTTGTTTGTATTTTTTAGTCATGCTTGACCTGAAATCACTCAGTCTTATAGCCTAATGCAAAAAAAAGAAGAAGCTGTCAGTGTGGTGGCACCTTTTTTAAACGTACACCTTTGTATTTTTTACACCTAAATGGTTCATTTTGGTACCTTAAATTAGCATTTTAGTGTATTAAGTTTACATATTAGTACCTTTTCCAAGGGGCAAAGTTACTTTTTTCTCTCTGTGTATTATTGGTTAGTAACCAATACAAATACAAATAAGGTGGTGTTTATTGGATTGGTGAAATATGGGTGGATTTGTATATTTGAGCTCTCCATGTGGCGATAATTCGAATTGGGTATTTGAATGAAGTCTGAATTAGTTGTTAAACCAAAGTACCAAAGAGTTTTTTTCACCGTTGACTAGGAAATATTTTACAGTACTAGTATTATTTATTTAGATAGATTTAACAATCATATACTAAATAAGCTGTTTTTCTGTATGCTTTTTGAAAGTAAGCCAACCATTGTCTTTGATTTTTTTGCAAAGTAGGACATGTTCCTGGATCAGCATCAACATCTTTTGTCATTTCTGTCAGACTAACCCAGCTGTATCTCTATTAGCTGCTCTAAAGCCATGCATGGGGAAATAACAGCTTGGTAATAATGCTGTTGAAGCTCTGTTGCCAGCCCTAACCCTAAAATCTGACTGGCTGACAGGACTGTTATTCCTGGACCAACAAGGATGTTGATGAACATAGCATGTATAGGACAAGAAAAAGCCTACGGAGGGATTCATGTAGTAACATCTGTTCATTAGAAGTGAACACATGGCTGATAGATGGATGTAATCTCACAGTCGGACTGATTCCTGCTCCTGGGTTATTCATGGCAGTTTTGATTTTTTTTTTTTTAATTTTCTGTGATAACGGAGCATATAAATATGATTTATATTGGTACATGTGAGAACAAGTTAAAGCTGTTGTGTGTGTAATTTCAAACATTGCTCTTGTTTGAGTGGCAGGACATGTTCATTATGGTGTACATTGTTGTGAGTTTGAGTCGGGACTGTAGTGTTTGTTGAAGAATGGTTTCTTGTCTTGATTTCTCAGAGATTCAATTTTGTTGTGATTGAACATAGTCACATAGACATACGGTAGACTGTTAATACTTAACACGATGGTAATATTAGAAAGTTTTTGTGTATCTCAGAGCCTTGGTTTAGGTTTTCCACAGTCATGGGGGAAACTGAGGGGAAAACTGTGATTTCCAGGCCTGGATAAATGGGAAATGATTTAATGATAAACAGATACACTACTATTCAAAAGTTAGTTTCTTTTCTTTTCTTTAACATATTTCAAATATAATTTATTCCTCTGAATCAAAGCTGAATTTTCAGCATCATTACTTCAGTCTTCAGTGTCATATGATTCTTCAGAAATCATTCTAATATGCTGATTTTTTTTCTCTCTCTCTTTCTAAATAATTCAATAAAAAAAAAATAGTTTGTAATATTTTTCATGTATTTGGTCAATTTAATGCATACTTACTGAATAAAAGAAAAACAAAGATAAATTGGTAATGTATATAAAGTACAGACTACACAAAATATATAGACTAACATCAATACAGTTTTATAAATGCTGCAAAACAGCACAAAGATGCAGAGAACATTGAGATTCTTGAGAAAAGGTGCTGCAAAGTTGTTCAGTCAATAAGAACAATTGGGACTTCATAAACCTCTTTCCTAAAGACCTGAAGGTAGTTACTATAAAGTGCAGCAGATGTGAGCCGCTGCCATGTTTACTGTATATTAACCTCAGTATCCTGTCCTGTAGGTAAATCAAAAAATACTATGTTTGAGCACAAATTAACAGTTCATTGTGTTTGCCAAGGGTTTACTTGTCGATTTTAATTTGGAAAGTGTCCTGGCAGTGTTTGAACAGCATGATATATAGACAAGTACTTGATTGTTTAGTTGTAAAAGCACCATTTAATCGAAAATGCTATGAAGTGTGCCAGGTCTGATATCCATCAGGTGTGAATGTCGGCTGTAATGCTGACCAGAGAGACAGAAGAAGGAACAATACTCTGCGACTCCTTTCATTCTTCTGAAAGTTAATGCTTTGGTTAATTCTCTAATCGGAAACGCCTCAGTCGAGTTTTTAATCACCCAGCAGTTGAAATGCGAAGGAAAATCATGGTTTCCCCCTAGAACAACTTTTCGCGGGGCACTGCTGACTTTCCCGTATGACGGTAATGGATTTTCCCTGACTGTTAATTGCTGGTGAATTGGAAAGAGGATATAGTGTGCAGCTCTTGAAGGCTTTGAAGCAAGAATTAGCCACGCGAGACGCTTTGGATTTATGTGTTAGTTCCAGAGAACACATTTAAACTGAACTCTGCTTGACTGCGCTTCATTTGCTCATTTCTATGCTGACATATTTAAAACGGGTTAGATGAATACTTAACCCATCACACAGTTAAAAAATGTAATTTGGTGTCACAGTTAATATATGTGAAAGAAAGTGCTGTTCCATTTACATGTTAAAACTATTTTTTATGATTTCTGCTGAAATAGTCAGCGGTTTTTCCCACTGAAAGCTTTCTAGGGAGTTGTGGGTGTTATTGGGGTGATCCGCGTGGTTATAATGTTGATTTGTGGTCACTAGTGTTAGCTAGTTGGATGCTGCTCGGGTTTTCTGTGTAGTTGCTTACTGTAGCATGATTGTTCTGCTTTCTAGGACAGCATCTTTTGGTAGGGCTGCACAGTATTGGAAAAAAAAACACTGACGTTGCAATATTTTGATATGAAAAAAAACACAAGAATTCTCACAAAATTACTTGAATATTTGGGAAGAATAAATCATTCTTAATCAGAAATTATTGGGGGTCATTCCATGTCAAATAAATCAAATTTCAGAAACTACAGTCAAAAGATTGTACTAATAGACCTAAACATTTCTGTGAAAAATAACATTGATACATACCGCTTTATTTTACCGCCCCTGTAATCTGGCTTCGAATCTCAGGAGAAAATTGTCATCTTGACCTCACTCTACAAAATAGTGAATTACTCAGTAAATATGCATCCATGACATTTTATATTTTGTCTTTCATCACTATGCATATTAATCATTCTTCATACAAATTAATGCAAATTCAAAAATTTGAGCTGGGGACTACTGGTTGAATTGACATGAAATGACCCTGGGGTGATTTTGTTTAGAAACAAAATCACCTTAAAAATGTATAGCATAGCATTCCTGTCTCACGCTTGAGGTATTCGGGCCAATCACAATGCACTGAATAGCTGGCCAATCAGAGCACACCTTGCTTCTCAGAACGATGAGCTTTGTAAAAATCGGTGCATTTCAGAAAGGCGGAGCATAGAGGAGAACAAATAATGTACAGTATGTACGAAAATAATGTGTTTTTTAAACCTTAAACCACATGAACACATTGCATTGCACCAAATACACCAAATAATGTTCTTTTTAGCAACGTCATACGAACCCTTTAAATAGAAATAAAAACAATTGAATTGGATAACAGCCACTCAATTCTAAAATGAAGGCGCCAGCTCTGCTCATCCAGCGCACACATTGCAGCGTGAATCAGGAATCACAGTTCACATGACAAAACACTGTATATAAGACTAAGACTCCCAATATTAAACATTTCTTAGGCTGGGCTGTGTAGTAACTGTCTCTTAGATTTATATCATCCTTGAAGAAAAATGAGGTCTCTGTTTGCACTTTTAATTTGAGAGAGTACTTTGTTTATGGTTGCACTTATTGTTTGCAGTTAATAAAACTAATAACAAATATTTATTTTTTTATTTATTATTTACTTTATTTCAATTTTGAATTTGTGAAATTGAGTTCAGTTAGGAGGTCACACAGCTTCAATCAGAGGTTCTCATAACTCTATATAAATATTGAGTTCTAAGGTCTAAAGAACTCATGTCAAATCATGAGAGAAGCCAGTCAGTTTAGTTTGTGGCAAAACCTTTTACAGTGCTTGTATATGGTTGTATTTTACTGTAAATGATCATTTGTACTCAGTACAGCTGAAATGACTTTTAATAAAAATAAGCTAAAAAAAATATCAAAATGCACCTGCAGACTGTTTTTCATGACTAGCAGTCTATTCATTTTTTCAGACTATTCATTCAAATCTCGTGTCTCGTCACACCCCTAGTGTTCACACTTCAAGACACTACAATAATTTGGGTACATATATTTTTTACAAGAACCAACTTAAAACACTTTTAGTCACCATCAAGTGATCACTTTCCATAGGTTATATTTCCATTGTTTTTGAGTTGTTCAATTTGACTGTTAAATATGAATATGTATTTTATTGTGACAATTACTAAATATATATATTAAACAAATGCAGGTATGTATAGCAGTAAAACCGTTGTACTGGAAAATATAAAATAGACCACTGAATAAAAATATTACAAATTTAACTAATTTAAACCGCTAAACCATATAGTTTTTATTTTGGCAGTTTACACTGTTCATTTGCAGCTTGGTTCTTTTGCCTCTCAGAGTTCAATTCTCAGGAAATGAAGGTGCATTGAAAAACTAACAGAAAGACTAACCTGTAACTCTAACCATAGCATAGCATCAGAAGCACATCCAGAATTACTGTTTGCTGTGTTCAGATCCGACAATATTTTTTTCTAATCTATTTTTGACAGGCATGACTGCATGATTAAGTTAACCAATGAATTTGGCTGTGGGCGGGGCTTGTGGTCAACTGGTTTGGGAGGAAAAATCACATGACAAACATCAAAGATGTCAACTGAGCCAAATAAATTTAGTTTATATGAAAAAGATATTGTTAAAATACATAAACGTACATCCGAGCAAAACCGATTATCCAAATGCTATCTCGCAACCAATTCGTACGTATTTTGCAAGGTGGCTAATTCGTACGACCTCACTCGTATGATTTAGTACGATTTGTCTAAACCCCAGTGATGGGTAGGTTTAGGGGCGGGGTTAGGTGTCAGTCATTCGTGCAAATTCGATTTAACAAAAATCTTATGAATTTGTATGAGTGAGGTCATACGAATTCGTACGAATTAGCCACCTCATGAAATATGTACGAATTGCCGTGAGATTGGGCTGGATTATCGGAAATGGAAAAATGTAGGGTGGGGAGTGGGTTAAGTGCATTGATTGTTAATTGTTTGGAGGCAGATCTGAATCTGAGCGTGCAGTTGATTGTAAGAAAGGAGCAGGGTTTACGCGTAATACATGTTTGGAGAAGTCTGGTATACATCACCAGAGAGAAGTCTGTCATTCTTTTGGGATGCTGAGTTATGGTATTTTGATTTAAACATTACTAGAAAATGAAACGTGCATAGACAAATCATACAATACGATGCATTTAGAATATAGTTTGAATTTCCATTTCATGATGACTTTAAACTTAGAATATCGAGCCAAATAGCTTAGCAACTATTGTAATCAATAGTGTCTAAAGGGTGATTTGTGTGAGGAAAACTATTTGAGTTCCTATAGAAGAATTTCTGTCTATGAAGAGCGTTCCAGTCCAGCCGTAGACAGGAAGGCGGCTTTCTAGGTATAGCAACAGAGTCTGTGTGTACCAGTTGGTTCTTCATCATATATCTGAGCTGGGCCTCATGAACCCCCAGTGCATTAGTGGCTTCTGACTGGTATCGCATTACACTGATGGCAGTCAGAGAGATGCTGTGCTGGAGATATGTCACAGCTGTTCCCTCGGGGCAGCGCTTGGATCTCAGGCTCAGATACGCCGGCTGGAGAGATGCTGTCCTGGCTGGGATGGACACAGCCAGAGGGCTTTATCTCTCCTCAAACCTCAACAGTGAATACCACGACCTGAGTATTTCCCACACATTCATGCATATGTCATGCAAACAGGATATTTTTGTTATGTATTATTTGGATATGTCATTATACGGTATTCATGCCTGCTGTAGGGGTCGACCGATTATCGGCGCCGATATTAAGCATTTGACCGATTATCGATATCGGCCATTTTAAAAACAGATTTGCCGATCATTTTTTTTTTTTTTTATGCAAACAAACATACTACTTACAGGTGACATTATTTATTGGTGAATAAATAATACAGGTGAAACTATTTAATGTTTAAATGCACTATTTGGCTCGATGCAGCCTGTCTGAGCTCAACACTCTGTGAGAGTGAGGCGATCTCTCAATCTCTGAGAGCAATCTCCGCCCACCGCTCATCTGATATGTAGAGAGTCACGAGTCCGACCAATCAACGAGGAAAACTGAAGGCAGTCTCACACCGAGAGCACTCGCTAACTGGAGCTGCGTCAGTGATCACGCATCAGTTGTCTCTCAAAGGTAAAGCAGCAGCAGACGTTGCTGAAGTTGCAAAACACCTCAATATAACCTATGATGTCCGCGATGCGTAAAATGCGGGCGGAATCGCGGAATGCAGTCATATAATGGAATTTACCGTATAACGCGGAATGTCACGGAATGTGTCGAAGTTTGGATGAATTAATCAAAAGTAGGTCAGTACACTTAAATCGATTCGCGCTATGGACTAGTATCTATAAATATTAAGCTGCAAAAACACTATTTAAATATGAATCCTGCATGTTCTGCATCTCTGTTAATGAATGACACAGACGTGCGGTTTCATTTACTGCACACATACATACTGAAGCGCGTGCTGCTCGCGGTGTTTTCAGCATCTGCCGTCTCACTAAATGAGGACATAAATACATGAACAACATCCCCAGAACTGCACGGAGAGTCACTTCATGAGCATTTGACCGTTTCATTTGAGTAAAACGATCGTCATATCATATATACATAGGCTACAGAAACTTAAAAGGTCCTCATGGCAACCTGTCAAAATATAAGTTCGGTTTAGCCGAATATATTACTCTATACGTAATACAACTACAACAATTATTACAACTTTTGTTGAGAATAATCACACAATACGCTAAATACGTTTACTTTAAGTTTTACAAAATGTTTACAGAATGCTTCTGGGTGATCTCTGTACTTATGTTATTATTAATATTATTAATATTACTGTTTATTTAATGTTGTTGTTATTAACAGTTTTCAGAATTAAAGACATGTTTAAAAGCATTTAAAGAAAGTTTTTTTGTCAGAGCTCTTGTTATTATGAATTTTGGCATTCATTTTCATTTTTACACCAGACACATATATCGGTTCAAAATATCGGTTATCGGTCTACTTGATCTGTAATAATCTGTATCGGTATCGGCCCTGAAAAACACATATCGGTCGACCCCTAGCCTGCTGTTTTGCTATTTGTGTGGCTTCTCTGTTTTGTTTTTCCCAAGGGATAGAATAAATCAAACTAGCTGTTTTATCTACTTTTTAAGTGCTTAATCAATAGAGACCAAGTGTATTTTAAGAATAATTAGTGGTGTTTGCTAAGGTAAGCATTGCTATTAATATTGCTCATACTTGTTTTTTCTTGGAAAATCCAAGACTATTAATAACTGATTTGGTGCATACGATTCTGCACTGTTTGTGCTACATGGATTGTAGAGGCGAGAGGTACAAATACTGCTTCTCAGCATTTTGTATTATAGATGATAATGCATAAAATCTCGAAGTGAAGGGAAAACCCCAAGCGATAGAGACCAGAATATCATCCTTGTAGGTGGACTCTTTTGACTTGGGCCAGTAAGCAATGACCTAGAAATGCCCTAACAAACACCCACAATACACTCGCATGTTTGCAAGGAGTTTGGCATAGGCAAGTGCAACTCATGTTTCCTTCAAAAACACTTCCCTCTATGGAAGCAAACTAAGGCTTTGTGTAATAAGGTTGAAGACTGTTTAAAGGAAAGAAGTGCTATAACACATTTGATCTAAGTTTAGATTGCTTGCGTCTCTGTGTGGGTTTTATTTCTATGCAAGGTGAGATGCTGATTAGTTTTCATCTTTTACGTTTGTCACATTTATGATATTTTCTTAGCAAATTCAGTCATTTCAAAGATTTCCACACTCAAATTCCCAATAGGTTCAAGTTAATAATATATAATAATAATCCATTTTATTTGGGATAAACCCCTTGAGATGCATCATCTCGTTTTCAAGGGGGTCCTTTAAAGTTGACCAATGGAAAGCAGTTTGGTTTGAAAGTGATTCTGTGAGAGTTGTGCTTCATACACCACTGCACTGTTTACAATAGATGATAGACTTTATTGGATATATCATTTTGCAAATGTGATTGCATGCTTAAACGTACAGTGGTGGCCAAAATGATTAGAACAGCAGTATTTTCACCAGCTTACAAATGGTTTTTAGTCCGTTATTTCTATCTTTTGCTGTTGTGTGTCAGTAGGAAATATCAGTTTAAATATCCAAACATTCATTTTGCCATTAACTTTAATAATCCAGTGATATTTTTGTCTGATAACAGTCAGTGCTCCACACGGAGATCTGATTTGATCATCATCCAGTCTGTCTGGAATGACATGAAGAAACAAAACAAACTGAGACAGACTCAATCTTAGTCGTCTAGCGATACGCGTATCGTGTATTGAACGGTTCACGGGCAGTGGAAGGCCAAATGGAAGTGATCATCCCCATCCCCTTTGGAGTGGGGACTTTGGAGTGAGCAGGGCACGTGCGTGCCGTTATGTAAGTCGTTAGGAATGCACTTGGCAAAGAAGCGATGTAATTTCCTCATTATCTTTAGCTGGCATGTTCTTGTGACAACGCAGCACGGTTTGCGTCAGCAGATTCGCTGACTGACATCGGCATAAAAAAATATACATTTAAATTATTTTTTTTAATATTATATTTTAGAGATCATATAGCATATTTTAAAAATCTTTCAAAAATATAAAATGTAGTGTTTATTTGCAACAGTTATGCTAACAACAATAACAAGACATTTGACATTTAAACAGCGTACCGTTACACCCCTACTAAATCCTGTAAAAATAATCACCTTCCTAATGTCAATAAACAGTAGCATGCAGTAGCATGCAATAAACATGTTTGCGTTCACCTATTTTTATGCACATTTTGTGCATATCGCATTAGAAAATAACTAATTGCGTCACTTAGTCACTTTTTATGGTAAAGTAATGTGTTATGTTACTTTTCTGTTTTTCTCCTCTGGGCAGGGCTTGCTTGTTTGTTTTCAAAATAAAAAAGGTATATTTTTGGCAATAAGCCCTTTCACACTAAAAGAGAAATGAATACGCCTCAGGCTGAAGAAAATGTAAATTGAAAAAGCTCAAACAAACCTTTCAGCTGTACTGGCATTCTGGATTGCATGAATAATAGAATGCATGAGTAGTTCAATACTTTCTTCTCCATCACAAAAAAAACACACAAACAAACACAAAAAATACAAGGAAACACAAATGCTTTGTTTATCTAAAGTCATTTTTACTTCTTAGTGTAAAGTTTGAGTTATATTCTGACTTTGCATTTCACAGTTTTTATTGATTTTGATAAATACCGAATCTGTTTTTGTGTAAGTGAGATGAGTAAATGTATGTTCACATTTAGTCTAGATCTATAGTAACATGTTCACACAGCGCACACAATGCCTCTGCACTTACTCCTGATTTCTCTCAACATGGCAACATGAAAGCTGTTAGTCAATACATGGGACAAGAAAGTAACTGCCATTACTTATTTAAAAAAGTAATCTGATTACGTAACTCACACTACCTTTAATGCATTACTCCCAACACTGGATGGTATGCAGCACTGGTGGAAGTGCTCAAGAAGTTGCATGTGGTGACAGTATGCCTCTTAAGCCCAAAGTATATTTCACTTTTTATGCCTACGCGAGGGACAGCATACAGTACGCGTGACGCACCACCCAATTTTTGTAACCGCGCGTCGTACATGCGCACTGAAGTTATTTAGTAGTAATCAGTATTTCCACATAGTGCCAACACTGTTCCGGCCGTTGTTAACAGTAGAAAACGAAACTAAAGAGACTGACAATGACAGTAAAACAGCGGTGACTGCAACAACAGACGCTCATGCACTTATGTATGAGACAGCTTCAAATGGACGTTATGGTTTGTAAAAAGCTATTTGACTGTATCAGTCATGACTCTAAGCGGTAGGTAACAAATAGAGCAGACACTGAACATGGATGAAGCTTTCTAGAGTACACATGTCGACCGCTTGCGTTTGCATACAACTTCAAATGGAGTATATTTTGAAAGGCTACATGTTCGACTGTACGCATACTCTAGCGTACGCGTACAAAAACGAAGTGTACTCAGGCCTTTAGGCCGTGCAGGAGGGTGGTCAGTCTATGGATCTATATACACTCAGATCTATTCTTCAGGTGCTTCTTGTTCCAGACTCTTCTGCACACTCTACTGAATCTTTGCTTTACTGGCTCTTTCTCACCGTTGGTGATGTGTGGAGGGTGGTAATCTTCCTGAGGTGCAGCCTGATAGATATCTTTCTTTCAAACTAATCCAAAAAGCTCAGAAGCCTCTGCAAAGTGCGATATTATGCTCTGCAGAACGGTCACTGAATGGGACATCTGCAGAGATAAGCTATTGGATTGGTTGCCTCACAGTCTCGGTGTGAGTCTTTAGTCGCCTCTGATTGAACAGGCTGTCATCGCTGCGGTATCGGATGTAGACCCCATCCTCGTCATCAAGGTCTACTGTGGCCCTTGGAACAGAGGTGTCAGAGCTGTCCTGCAGAGTTTAGCTCCAACCCTACCCTGCTGAAAAAAATAACAAAAATAACAGTAGACACCATCACAACATTTGTAATTGTTTTACTGGTTATATTGGAACTTATATTGGTTTTAACGAGAACTGTAATGGTCCCTGTGGGTCTCTACTGGCAAGTGGTCACCTTCTATTGGTGGCTTGTTAACACCAATACATCCTAATGGAATATGTCCCAAAACACACTACAGAAAACCATTTTGTAATGGTTTTAATTGTTAAAAGTTGACTGTTTGTAGTGTTTGTAATGGTATTTGCAGTGGAAACCATTAGAATGTTCTGTGATATTTCTATTGTTTTTTTCTCTCCCAATAAAGATGTAATTTTGCTGTAAATAATAGTCATGAATGAGAGCATGTTTGAAATAAAAGTGCTGAATTGAATTCTCTCTCTGTTGTATATGTTCATCATTAGTCTCGTGAAGCCACTTTCATGTTGCTGTTCACTCAGCGGTTGATGCTCAGGAGAAGCTCCAGCACGGCCACCGCATGTAACTTTATACAGGATTCACTTGTTTGAAACACGCTAAATTATTTTAACATTTACTATAGAACCATTATTTCGCCAATAAACATCTGAATACATCTCTATTGAAATTAATTATTTATTATATCTGCAAGCGATCGCGGTTTGAGTATAGTTCTGTGTAAATAGATAAACCGCGCTGTCAGCAGTTTTCATAATTTAGAATGACAAAAACATTTTAATAATTCTGATATAACATGCCAGTTAAGAAATGCAATAAAATACGATGTTTTGCTTGTTATAGCTTATTTCAATATTCCAGAGAACATTATTCAGTTAATTAACATTATCCAGTGAATTATTCTTCACTCTTTAGTCTATTAAACAGCTTATAAACCTAAAACTGTAGTTTAAAATGAAGTTGATATGACTCCTTTATTTTGTCCATTTGAAGACATTAGACATTATTTAGCTTATTTTTAATATCAGTGTTGCTCCTTTTTATAAATAAAATATTTTTATTGTTGCAATTTGAAGATTAAATTTAGCATGAAAGACAGTTATTTTTAGGGCTGCTCGATTAATCGAAATGAAATGACAATTGCTATTAGACAAAAGCTGTGATTGTTATGCGCATCTTGTCAGTGAAGCTCGGTTCTGTGATCAGCAGTAAATCTCCATCCGAAGGACAGAGGGCTTACGTAGTATGAAGTATTAGTGAAGTATGGACTTACTTCACTCAGTTATTTATTGACTTTATAACAGTAAATAAACATCGGCTCTACATATCGGTTATCGGGTACTTAAACATGCAAATAATTGGTATCGGTTATAAAAAGTCTATATCGGTCGATCACTAGTGTTTTGGAGCTGGTTGGAGCTACACTCTGCAGGACAGTGGTCCTCCAGGACCAGAGTTTGACACATGTGCTTTGGCACATCTTGCTGAAAAAGACTGTGAAGAGAGTCTGTGCAAGCATGCAGCCTTGCTTCACACTGTTGTCCATTGTCTTTGAAAAATGGTTGGTGTCTGACTTGTCCATACTGGTTTTTGTGTAACTGGATGATCATGTTAAGGAACTTAGGGGGACTTCCTAGTCGTTCCATGATTTGCCACAAACATATTCTGCTTAGATTATCGAATAGTATTGGATAATTAATCGAAAAGTATTCGAAACCGAAATTCAGAACCTCTAAACGACATAATTTCCCCATGTTAATTGTTTAATTTTTTTATCCTGTAAATACGTTACCCTTAAAAGCATACTACCACGTGTATTTGGTGCTAGATGGACGTTTATGACCATTGCACTTGTGTCTTCTGCAGGGTCTCGAATGTGGGCGCCCTGTCTAGACGCTGTGTCAAGTTAAAATAATTATACTTGCAGCTCTGCTCATCAATGTCAGTTCCAAAACAGTGAACCAATCAGAAGTCACCGGAGGCGGAGCAAGCATTGCAAGCTTGCGTTTACAGTAGTAAGTTGGCATGGCAACTGTTGTATTTGACAGCAACATGGCGGAGGAGGCAATCTGCACTGCGCTTTTAAAAAAACAAGTTGTTTTTAGATGCAAAGACTAGAGAAGAGCCTAGATTAAAAACGTCAGAGAAAAAAATTATCCCCTTAGAGGAATATCTCATGCAACAGCGATCATGAGTTAGATTCACATCTATAACGCTAAGGAAAACACAGGATACGCAGTCTGCTTCTCCATTAGAGGTGCCCTGTCCAAGCCCTGCTTTTGCTCTAAATCAGCTGTGTTCTATTTACATTTTTGCACATGCCATTGTTTAAAATATTTGTTTACAGTAGATGCAATTTATTTACTACTTTTCACATTGCATTATTTAACATAATATTTATTTACAAGAGGTACAAGTTATTTTCTACATTTCACGTTTTCATTTCAAGCAATTGGTGCTTTTTGATATGAATTGTTTGAAATATTCAGTAAATAACCATAAATAGTTTGTTTCCATCAATTATTTATATTATATATGTATATTATATATTATAAAATCACAAAGATAAGACATGCAATCTTTCATTAGAAAGAAAGACCCCACCTTGTCAAAGAACCAAAAAAAAAAATTATAATTATGATTTTAGGTCATATCATCCAGCCCTAGTATTGAAAGCTTTGGTGAGGTGCTTGATGAATAGCGCTGTCTTCCAGCTCAGATACATATCCAAGTCAACATGTAAAGACTGGTACGCACCAATCCGATGATTGGCTGTGAGCATCTGTTAGGATAGATTTTGCAGTCTTTCACATCGGCGAGGTAAAATTAGTGCACAAGAATTCATGCGAAAGTGATGAAGACGAGTAAGTAAATCAAGACGGCACAGACAGGAGGTTGTTCTAATCTTACATCATCTTCCCTAAGCATTCCAATACATTAATATTTGCATAAAACATGAGCCGCTTAAAATGAAGAAAGTTATCAACGTTGATATTTAAAATGGTAGGCAAGAGCTGCTTTGTTTACATTTCGTATATCTGCATATATGTCATATATCCTTGTTTTGGTTTCTCCTTTTAAATGACAAATATAGAATATTGATACCTGCTGATATAGACAGTTAGTTCATTTTGTCTCCACTAGTTCTTTGAAGTCAACTTAGTGTATTCTGGGCTTAACTTGTTCTTTTTTGAGAGTAATCTCAGACTTGCACCATACTTCTGATAATGTGCTTGTACTCTCTGAAGGGAAACTCTTAGCGTCTAATCTCTTGAATGTGTTTTTGAGTTTAAGTGGCGATTACAGATCTTCTTTTGAGTCCAGTCAACTGTGTTTTGACAGAACTTGCAGAACAGTTGCTGTACTCCTGATTCATATACATCCTTTGGATTAGGGCTGCATGATATATTGCATGCGATAGTCATGCGCATCTCGTCAGTAAAGACGGTTCTGTGATTAGACGTAAATCTCCATCAGCTGTTTTCAAATGGACTGGCAGTTAATACACAGAGCCGTAGATCGCTGACAAGCTACGCAATTCGCACTCAGAATCGCAGATGAATCGCATGCGATAGTGAACGTGAGATGGCGTAGCTTGTCAGCGATCTATGGCTCTGTGTATTAAATGCCGCTCCATCTGAAAGCAGCTGATGGAGATTTACGTCTAATCACAGAACCGTCTTTACTGATGAGATGCGCATGACTATTGCATGCAATATATCGTGCAGCCCTACTTGGGATACTGTTCTGCTTTGAATTCCATACCTTATATGTTTAAGATGTCCTCTTTGACAGGGTTGCTTCTTCTGTTAAAACCCAAGTATTGTAAATAAGGTAGTCATGTAGCACCATGCTCCAGTCAAAAATGGGGAGATGCCACTTGCTCAGATGACATGTTGTTCAGATAAAGGCTTTGTAGGACTTTCTTCTTTCTGTCACTGGGTCTTGCTGTAGAATGAAGGGTCTACTCTAAAATGTTCACAGGCAACCATGGATTTCCCTCAAACTCTGCAAGCAACTTGCGATTTTACGTTTCAACCAGATATGCCGATAGAGAAGACAAAGATCATTTTACAGCCCTAAGGTGAAGGTGTTTTTTAGCTTTTACCTAGAAACATTTTCTAGAAAGGCAATAAGATGAGAGTTTTTATAGTTACACAAACAATATTCATTCTAATTAATTTAGTTTTAGTTCGATTGCAGTCTAAATTGATATTACATTGGCATCTCGGAGGTCAGTCTGATTATTTTGAAGACGTTTCCAACCCAACGACATGAAGTGGTTCTGTTTGTAAGTACTGTTTGAGGGTGCAGTTTCAATTCATTTGTACAATCTCACTTGTACGATAATAATTGTAGGTAAAACATCCATGAGCATATTGTACAAAAACATATGCTTGACATTCATATGAATTTGCAAACGATAGACCTTTTTCACAGTCCGCTTGTTGTCACATCCAGCTTCAATTGGAAGCATAAAAAAATCCACCTGCATTATTGTCAATGGGCAAACTAAACAAATTTTGTTTATCTTGACAATAAACATTAGTATTTCGAACAGTCGGTTTAGCCTTACATGATACCTTACCATGTGTGCAATCTTCCATTTTAATGTGAAACATTATGTAATCTGATGATGTATCATGTCTGCATTAACAGGGTGCATGTGGGTATTCAAAAACATATGTTGACAGGCAGGTAAGACAGCCTATCGTAATGTTCGGACCGAATAATCTGATTGGTCGAACATTTTATTGTCCTACGCCTTCCATAGATAATATAAATACATATAAGTACATTTAGACTACATCATTTAGTGATTGTTATTGGGATGTGAAGAGATATTTAACCTGCATAGCAAAAAAAAAAAAAAAACATATCATCTACCCTGGCTTTAAATCATGACATATGCATTGTAATCACATGATAACAATTTTCTTTTGTTTCATCATATCCGATTAATGATTGTAAACTCTGGTGTAAATCTGTGTTGAATTGTACGTCAGTACAGTGGAAGTTGTTTTACGCTACTAGAAAGCAAACTGGAGAAAAGTATTCGTTTAAAAATTCAACTGAATGTGTAACTAACAAAAGATTGTATTTACCACATAGTAGATGAGCTTTTTGTTAAATCAAAGTTTATGATATTGATGTATGAATTCAGGGCATGTGGGATATCTGTTTTTATTACCAAAATGTATTATTTCTGTCACTCCCGTTCTCAGTTTAGCCTCTTCAGGAAAGAGTTCTCAGGTGCTATGATACTGTTAACAATTTGACAATGTGCGTCAAGGGACACACTGTGAGTAAGTGATGCTAGCAGGAAGGAGGGGATATAAACTACTGTGAATCAGCATAACTGAACATTCTAGACTCTGCTAAGATGTAAAGCAATGACCAAATGTTGGACCTACAGCAGCGTCAGTTTGCTAGAGTAGAGATAATAGTGTCATGAATCATTGTCTAGGCTGAAAGGGCCCAAATTAAAAAAATGTTTAGTAATGCATATATGCAGTTCTTCAGTACCAGCTAAAGGTGTTCTGTTTCCAAGAACAGTAGATAGCAAGACGGTACTGCTACATGACGAGGGCTAAGGGTGGGTGATATACTGGTAGACACGATTAACTGGGAGAAATTTGTCAGTCGGTAGAGATTTTTGGACTATGGTTTCTATCGTGGTTACACACTCGTGTGACATTGCTGTGCTACATAGTCATGAAAACATTATTTGCATGCATTTTTAAACAAGGGATTTTAAGCCATTGAAATATAATCAGCAGCAAAAGAGCTATTTATTATTTTTGCCATTTTATAGGCCTTGAATGGTTAAATACTTACTCATATGTGTCAAAATGCCTGTCTTTCTAAGTATCCTTGTAAACACAGTCATTTAGGTCTTAAGTGAAAGCAAACAGCTGGAAAAGAAAACGTGTAGCAGTTTTAGATCTGGACAACTCTTAAAGTGACAGCAGTCTAATATTCCTGCTGTCTGTCATTCGAGTTAATCACTCAACAAAAGAGAGAAAATCACTTTTGTGACTAATAAGAAGAAATATATATATTTAATTTCCACAGTGAAGAATATGTAGTGTTTTTATACATTTGATTGCTTCATACAATGTATGTATAGAATTGGTTCCACTGTAGTTTTTTGTCCTATTGCTTGTAATTAGTTTATTCTTATTTAATAGCTGACTTTTTAATAGGCTTCAGTGAGCTTGTATTAATACTAGTATTATTGTTTTGTGATATTGACTCTGGTGACACTGAATTTTGAAAATTCTATGGCATCAAAACTTTTGATTATATAAGTCCTTATTCAAAGCAAAATAACTATCGTTACTGAGAAATCAAATTACTCATATCTTGATATAAGATTTTGGTCATATCGCCCACCCCTAATTCCAGCAGTATTGGTTAGTTGTTTGTTCTGATTTCTAATCTCTTCATGTGGAGAGACGTGGACAGATGGATAGATTTTTAAAAGTTGTAAATAAAACAAAAATGATTGGAGTATGTATTACAAGACAATACTATTTCAGTCTGCCTACTTAAAGTTTTCATCTTTAATTCAGTGTGTTGCTTGTAGTTTTTTGCATGTATTTGGGAATTTACTAGCAATTCCCGAGTGAATATTGTTTCATAGTAAAGTATAGACCATTTTTGTCAGTTAAACTTTTAGAATTGCAGTGAAAACATCCAGTCAACTCAAGATCCCAAACTGTACCAATAAGACCCATATCAAAACAGAAGTCTCACCAGGTGCCACTTTTTGGTGTTTTCACTGATATTTTGATATATTCATTCATGTTTTAATGTGGCTTAACTGTCCAAATACTTTTTGGGCCATTATTTATGCTGCATGAATGGAGTTAAAATTGCTCTTTTGTTGAGGTCTGTCACACGCCAATTAGGAAAAGATGTTGCAGACTGAACAGCTGCCTCAAACTTTTTTTCCTAGTCATATACAGTAGCTCACAAAACTCAGTACAGAAGAATCACAAACTTTTGCAATACACTGAATTATGATGCAATTTATGGCATAAAGTCACTCTGTGAATGTGTGCATTGTGTATTTGCTTTAGAAAGCATAGACAGATGCTCAAATACACAATCGTCATACACAGTCAAACGCCGATTCCAGTACATTCACTGAAGAAAAAGTTTGGATCAAACACGCACAGCAGCCATATCAGCCTGCAGCCCAAGACTGGTTTACCACTGAAGCTAAGCAGGGTTGAGCTGGTCAGTACCTGGATGGGAGACCTCCTGGGAAAACTAGGTTACTGCTGGAAGAGGTGTTAGTGAGACTAGCAGGGGGTGCTCACCCTGTGGTCTGTGTGGGTCCTAACGTCCCAGTTTAGTGACGGGAACACTATACTGTAAAAAGCACAGTCCTTCAGTTGAAACATAAAATCGATGTCCTTTGAAAAAGAGTAGGGGTGTAACCTCGGCATCCTGGCCAAATTCTCCCATTGGCCTCTGACCATCATGGTCTCCTAATCATCCCCATACACTGATTGACTTCATCACTGTCTCCTCTCCACCAGTAAGCTGGTGTGTGGTGAGCGCTCTGGCACAATATGGCTGCCGTCGCATCATCCAGGTGGATGCTACACATTGGTGGTGGATGAGGAGACCCCCCCCCTTCGTGTAAAGCGCTTTGAGTTCCCAGAAAAATATATAAATGTAACTAATTATTATTATTATTATTATTAATTAGTTCTTCCGAATCATATCCACAACAGCTTGCCCCACCAACTAGCTCCTGTAATATCAAAAGAAGGACGTTTACATTGGGTAGGAGTGGTTCATTTCTCTGTCACTAGAGTCACCAAATGGAATTGCCAAAGTAATCAATGATTTCAAACAAGTTTCCCCAAACAATTCCTGGTGGTAAGTCAAAACATCGTTCCACCCCAAAGTTCCACCTTGTGTTGTGGCATCAGGCTGGTTTTGATTGTGCCACAAAGCCACAGTGTTTACTCTTCTCTGAGGAATCAACCCGGTATGTCTTACAGAGTTGTTTCTGCTTCTAAAGCTGGGGTAGGAGAAAATATTTTAACATAAAAAAAATTACACACTTCTGTTTAATTCCTGCCCTAGGAGACAGCAAATTTACATAATGAATCTCATGAGTAAAAATGTTTCTTGTTGTTTCTGTGTGAACATTTTGTGTATATGTATGGATGATGAATGAAAAATAGAAAAGCAGAAAAAGTGTTTGTGTTTGACCTTGTGTTGCTCTTCTGAGAATGCTGCGCAGTTAAAGTCTTTTCTCTGTCGTTCTGTTTCCTTCTGACAAAATTCCCTTCGAGGACCAGCAGTCCTCAGACTCTTTCTCTGGCTGCTCTTTCTCTGGCTGATCCTCTGGGGAATTTGTTGTGCTCTCCTATTTGTTGTGGTTGTGATTAGAGATCGACCGATATATCGGTTTACCGATATTTTTCCAGATATTTAAGCATTTTACCATTATCGGATATCGGTTTTGAAAAAAACTATATATTTTTTGTTTGTTTGTTTTTTGTCACATACACAATTATACAGAGTATAACCAGCAGTGAAATGTGTTCTCTGTATTTGACCCATCCAAGTACACACACACTTGGAGCAGTGGGCTCTCAGGAAATGCTCCAGCACGGCCACCGCATGTAACTTTATACAAGATCCACTTGTTTGAAACACACTAAACTATATTAACATTTACTATAGAACCATTATTTCGCCATTAAACATCTAAATAAATACATCTCTATCGAAATTATTTATTATCTCCACAACCGATTGCAGTTTGAGTATAGTTCTGTGTAAATGCATTGATAAACCATAGATAAAGCAGTTTTCATAATTTAGAATGACAAAAACATTTTAATAATTCTGATAAAACATGCCAGTTAAGAAATGGAATAAAATACGATGTTTTGTTTGTTATAGCTTATTTCAATATTCCAGAGAATATTATCCAGTGAATTATTCTTCACTCTTTAGTCTATTAAACAGCGTTTAAACCTAAAACTGTAGTTTAAAATGAAGTTGATATGACTTCTGTCCTTTATTTTCTCCATTTGAAAACATTAGATATTCTTTTGCTTATTGTTAATATCAGTGTTGCTGATTATGCTTTTTATAAATACAATTATTTTATTGTTGTAATTTTAAGATTCAATTTTACATGAAAGTGTTAATTTCAACAGTTTTTTGTTGTTGTTAAGATGACTGAAAGAAGGAAAAACCAAAGCGAAGAATGGACTTACTTCACTCTGTTATTTATTTACTTTATAATAGTAAATAAATATCGGTTCTGCATATCGGTTATCGAGTACATAAACGTACAAATAATCGGAATCGGTTATAAAAAAATCAATATTGGTCGATCACTAGTTGTGATATACTGCTTAGGTATTTCAGAAATCATTTTAAGACATTTAACTGAACTCAGTTGGTGCATTTTGTAGCCATAAAAAGATTTAGCATTTTAAAGTCATGTGTTTCTTCCTTTGTATGCGTGTGTGTGTGTGTATTTATGTATGTAATGTGTTTATTTAGTTAGTTTGTTTGTTCTTTCCCACAACATAAAGGACAAAACTTTTGTAGATGGTTGCATTCAAGTTTAATTATGTATTTATTTATTTTAGTCTCTTATTCTCATCACAGCAGCATTTATTTGAAATATTATTGAAATTGAAAATAAGTGTTTTCTATGTGAAAATATTGTCAAATGTAATTTAGTCCTGTAATCAAAGCTGAATTTTCAGCATCATTACTCCAGTCTTCAGTGTCACATGATCTTCAGAAATCATTCTGATGATTTGCTGTTTAAGAAACATTCATTCAATTTGTTATCAATATAAAGTTCAAAAGAACTTAATTAATTTGAAAATTCTTTGTAACATTATACATATCTTTACTGTTACTTTCAGACAATTCAATGTGTTCTTGCTGAATACAATTATTAAAAATGTTTTTTACTTGCGTCAAACATTAGAATGGTAGTGTTTAAATATTGTAGCTGTAAAATGTTAAACGATATACATTACTTTAGAAAAGTAACTACTTCTTGTTTTCCCCCACATTCATTCTCCTGTTTTTCCTGTCTCTACATCGTTTAGAGTTGTAGTACATTTGTAATTGTTATTATATGCACTATTCATTTGACTTACTTCTACTTTCTCTCTTAGATTGCCAACTGTGGAACTTTGACTGAATCGATGCAAAATGGCTTCAGATAATACACACCGTAGTTACTCCATCATACCATGCTTCATATTTGTGGAGGTAAGTTTATTTTACAGCCATAACACAATTATATAGCTGCATTCATCCACTTGCTATTATATTCCGTTCACCAGTTATCATGCTGTCCCTTACTCTCTGATACGGCTTTAAGAAGTCCTTTCTTTCTGAAACTGGCCGGGTATTTAATTAAAATGTATGTCAAATCCTGTTTAATCACTGGGAACCGTGTAGGCACTTCAAAGCGCTCGTCTCCCTCAGCAAGTCGAGTTGTGCATATCTCTCAGACAGGACTGTTGGGTTTGTGAGATGAACCGCTGTGCCATTTGCCTGAACCCGAGAACATTGGATGCCAGATATCCAGGGCTGTGAGCTGCTGATACAGCGGAAGAGGATTCAGGACATCCAGCTTTCTACTTCAGCAGAAATATGTGCTAGCATGGGATCATAAACCATGTGGTGGAGTTGTAGCATAGTGGCTAAAGATCTAGTTTCTAGCCCTGTAAGTGTTGTGGAATGAAATTAACTATCACCACTGGCTCTTTGATCGTGGTGCTTGACCCTCAGGTTACTCCAGGAGTTCTGAGCAATTAGCTCTGTATTACCTGGAGAGAGATATCTGACGGTTTCTCATCTGGCAAAGGAAATATTGAATGCTTGTCAAAAAGGTGCTTCTGTCTCCACTGAGAGTGAACATCAACAGTGCCATTTAGAAGTGTATCGGTACATGAATTCGGACCAAACATTTTCGATACGGGTCTTTCGGTTCAGTGCGCATGTGTACTGAACAAATACAGCATTGTTTTAACCACCGCACAAGTGGAAAGAAGTCATTAAAACAGCGTGGAAATAATGTCACATAGCATTTCATTTACCTGAGGCAAGTCATCAGTGTCTAGCTCGTTAGTTCGCTAGACAAATGAAGTCTAGAGAAGAGCATTTCGCGAAATATTAGAATATTTACTCATTATATTTTACTTTACATGTTACTGATGTTTTAATTATTTAATATATGTTTTAAAAAAATATGTAATGAAAAAGTTTGACAGCCACTGTGTAAATAAATATATTTCAACAACAAATATACATGTTATAATTTAGAAGTCAATTTAACCCCTTAACTGTCACCGTCCCATATACGGGACGCCTAACTTCAATATATTACCATTAAATCTTAATCTAATTATAAAAATTATATTCGTTTCCTTTTTTTCCTATCACATGTTTTAGTAATCATCATATATTATATATCATTTGAAAGCTTATAATCTCAAAATTCATCATGTGAAAACCGTTTTGAAATCGGACATTGCGTTGCCATAGAAATGGTACTTTAAAATATTTTAGCGGGCTCCTCCCCTTTAGTGGGAGGTGTCATATTCCAAATGTATTATGGTCTTATAGAATCACAACTTTTTATAATCTTGACAAAATACATATCATTGGAAAGGTCTGAGTCTCAAGATTCTATATTTGGTGGTCATTTTGTGATAAGAGTAATAGTGGGAGAGAAATTTATACATTTGTGACAGAAAAGTGCATAAAAAAAATTCAATGGGGTTTGAATGGCACCCGGTGGCTGTTTGTGGTATAACGCCTAAACAAAATTGCATAGTAACCTCAATTTTTTATATATCAACTTCAAATTTGAAACACAACTTATTTATACATATGGCTTTAATTTTATGCCAAATTTGGATTAAAACATATTTAGTAAAATATGTATTTTATATAATATAAAATAATAATTGTACATTACATTTTATTTACAGTTAATTTAAACTTGTATAACTTTTTTTACTTTCATTTTTTGAAATGATTTTTTTTTTAAAGGGGACAGTTAAGGGGTTAAAAACATTTTGTGCAATTGTGTGCGTATTTGTGTGCATATTTAAGCTGAGTGTTGATTATTATATTTAAAAATAAATATTAATTCAATTGAAGTCTGGGAATTTATTTTAAAAAGAGCAATCAATCAATCAATAAATACATAGAAATAAAGTAAGACAGAAAGCTATTTTATGCTTAGTTTTTTCCCTCTGCTGTACCGAAACCATACTGAACTGTGATGTCAAAACCGAGATATGTACCGAACCATCATGTCTGTGTACATTACACCCCTAGTGCCATGAAGTTAGCTCTTAAAGTGCCCCTATTATGGATTTTTTAAATGATCTTTGTGTACTGTAGCTGTGTGTGAATGTCAACAGTCTGTGTAGATGTAAAGCTGAACGTGCATCATAAGTAAAGTTACTGTCTCTCAAAAGAAAGAGTCAACTCTGAACCGCTGAAATCTGAGTCTTTGAAAATTTGAATCCCACTTTTGGATTTTTGTTAGTTCTTTTTTTTGGTGACATCCCCTAATGTTAGGAAGGCGTTTTGAATTGACAATTGCAAAATTATGATTTAGGTCTGTATTTATGTCAGTTAGAACCTTCTCTTCATGTCTATAACACAAACATGCCTGATGCTCGCCTCTAACACAAATAATTTGTAAGTTAAACTTGTAAAAGTGGCCAGGCATAGATATCCCGCTATTATTTTCTTTATGTATGCATGCTTGTACCTAGTTTTGGGCAATAAACCATATCATATAGGGGTGTAAATCAGATGGTTTGTCACGATTTGATACGATATCGATTCTCATACCCAGCGATACGATATTTTCCGATACCTCCAAATATTCTACGAAACGATTATGATTCGATTTGATACAGGAGTATATCTGCTACCACTGGATACCATCCAATCCACATCCATGACATGGCGTATCCAGCCTATGTATAATCTGTTACACCTTTGTTTCGCATACTATTGTGTGTATATATGTGTACATAATGTAGAATGTGTACATACGGTGCATAACGGGTATTGATAATTGTAAATATCTCTTAAATAGTACACTGTGTATACTGAGTATATGTATGTGTATTCTGCACATTGTCTTCTGTATAAGTCTGTAAGTATATACTGTCTATATGTAAATTGTTTCTGCACTGTCTGTAGCACGCTCTCAAGAATTTCACTCACCAAGACACATGTGGTGGTGGCTGTGGTGATGTGACAATAAAAGTGATTTTATGTTATTTTATTTGATATATCAATATTATGATATTTTATACCTATTATAAACAACCATTTAAATTTTTATTAATTCACAAATGTAACCAAAAATATATAACACGAACATAAATCTAAAAATGCTACTATGGGCTCAGTGCTAAAAATCTTTTCTACAGATTACCAAATTACAAGCAATGGCAGAAAATAAATACAATAGAATAAAGATACAAGTTCAATAAACAGTGCTTTTCAGCTCAGTCTAAAATACATTTTCAGGTACGCTAAAGAAATGTAATAATCAAATGTAAAATAACTGCATGGTCTTCACTGTATAAACTAAATAGCCTATAAATGAATAGTTTTTGATTATTAATAAGGTTATTTATTCAGGAGCAGTGAGCACTTGTATTTTTCTTTGACAGCATTAGATTTATTATTAGTTTGCTTTCACTTTAAGAATGAAAGCACATATTTAATATACCGATGATACACATGACTTTTCTTTCTCCACTCTTTACATGAAGACAAATGCTATGCTTAACCGACTGTTTACAAGGATATTAGCCAATACATGCATTTTGATGTAGTTTTGTCTGTATTTATTCATCCATGCACAAAAAAGCGTAGGAGAGCTCAATTCAGTATTTACTCAGAGTTGACGCGGCTGTCTGTGTGCGTGCGCTTCAGATGTGTGTGCGGGAAACTTGTCACACAGCGCTCGACTGTTACTCCAACAATCCCGAGCGTCTTTTATGCTCACCTTGTGCCTTCGGGCAGTCCTTATATCGAGTCCTGAAACGTGAGATTGAATGAGAATGCACGCGTTGGCAGTTATCTATAGACGGACATTGTGTGAAAATGTGGACAGTGCCAAAATAAAGGTGCCTTTTTATTCTACAGATATCTATATTTTACGAGTGTCATCGTATCGCCATACATCGTATCGATATATCGATGAATCGTTACACCCCTAGTATCATATCGAGATTGCGATTACATTTTATGCTAATAATGATGATATTTTTCCTCTATGGATTAATCTAACAGTCTGTCACACAGCAGAAATGGGTGACAACAGCCAGTCAGTGCATGTGGCTAATAACACTGTGTCCGAACTACACACGACGTGACAAGATTCCAGCAACAAACAAACACCAGCTGCAACATGTCGACGCGACACAACTGAATCATACGTTTAATCTAACTCATAAATATTAAACCTTTTTTAAACCATTATTAAATGTACATAGTATACTGAGTGACTGATGCCATCTTTGTCATGGAATACGCTTGTTGGTTTGCATTGAGTTCACAGTTTTAACGTACATCTTTGCTTTAATTTATTTTCAAGATCTGTTAAACTATTGTTGCTTTCAGTATGACCATAAAGGTCATGCAAAATGATATTCAAACTCACATTAGACACTTTTAACATTGAATAAAGCACATACTCAAAACCTGAGTTTATCATTGTCATAGTTTGCATGTTGTTGCAACATTGCAGAAATAGAAACCGTTTCTAAAATAGAAATTTTGCGTGTTGCCGTCAAGGCTGGTTAGGACAAAAACGAATTAGATTTTGTGATAATACTGTGATAATATGTTTGTCTGTATTGCCCAGCCTTACTTGTGCCTGTTTTTGGTTTTTAGTTTCCTACTGAGTGTGCACTTGAATGACATTTAACTTCCTCCTTTAGTGCCAGTGCTTCTTTCCTTTTGTGACTGCGTACAATAGAGGGATTACACATTGGCAGCAAAGTGCCAGACCAATTGCCAAACGGTGTAAGAGAGAAGTAAAATGTGTATCTATGCTAGTAGCTTCTCAATCCGTCTTCAGTTGGGACTTTTCATGCAAACAGAGATAAAACACACTTAAAAGCACACTTGCCACAGAGGTTCCCTTTACAGGGCGAATCCTCTATTCCTCAGTGCTTTCCTCTAAATGGTTGTGTGTGTGTGTGTGTGTGAGTGTGTGTTTTTTCTCTTCCTTGGCCTCTGGATCTGCTTTGAGCTTTCAAGACACATCAGAGACGGAAACTAGGCCACACAGAAACGATCATGCAGCCTAATGCTCGCTTAGTGAAGACGATGAGAAATACAGTCGTGTGCGCAGCTTCTTTAGAGAGATTATTCCTGTGAAAAGGCACCCGATCTGAGAAGCGTGTCCAATATGGTGACATATGCCAGCTACCTTTCTCTCCCAGCTCCTGACTGTGCAGGAACTGGATGCTGGCCATCTTCTGATCACGTTGTTCCTGTTTATGTGGTCAGTCATTGGGCCTGTTTTTCACTGATCAACAAACAAGGCAAAAAAAGCGATGAGTAATTATTTGGCTTCTGCTATAAGATCTAGTGCCTAGTTTTAAAGTACAAATATTTTTGTATTGTATTTTTGGTTTTAAATTCGTATTAGTGAATTTGAGGCAATCTAAACGTCTCCCTTCACCAGTAATGACGGCCGTATACCTGGAATACTCCACAACCATCTGTTGACCTATTTTCACTGTTATCTCTGATGGAAGTAATATTCACGCACTGCAGACTATAATTACACCATTTGCATGATAAGATCACAGGAAATTTTCAGAATTTATAAAAAAATTGGTGTTTACCCATAATGCATTACAACACTTTGAGGCGGATGCTATGTTTAAGCAGTGTTTGTTGAAACTAAATACACAAGTTGAGCATTTTGACTGATCTGGTATGAAGGTGATGAGTCTTATTGAAACAGTCTTGTGGCATGGTGAAGATAAAGAGCTAAATGTAAAAACAAGTTTGTAAGTTCAGTTAATTTCCAAAACCAAGTCCAAACTGTTTCAGTGAATTGATTTGAAACTCATTTGTTCATTGGTCAGAGATTGTGTTTTGGGGCGTTGGCTATGGGGTGTTATTTATATATTAAAATGTTTAATAAATTATGTTAAGGCAAATATTGCTGATTATTACTAAGCCTTGTTGCAGAACATATAAATTGAAATAGTTTAATATTTCTTATAGTATACTATAGTATAAAAAAAAAAAAAAAAAAAAAAAAAGTTTAATTAAAAAACCATATTAAGGCCTGGTTTTACAAACAGGGCCTAGCTTAAGCTAGGACTAGGCCTTAGTTAAATTAAGATATTTAAGCAACTTTTACAAAAATGACTTAGAATAAAAGATTAAGCTGTGCATCTTGACACAGAACAATGACACTGATATATTTTAAGACATGTCAGATCAAGATATTTTCAGTTGAGACATCTCAAACATGCATTTTAGTCTGGGACTAGCTTAAGCCTTGTCTGTGAAATGGGGGTTAGCTAATTAGAATTTAAACATTATCTATATTGCAGTTAAATAAATAATGAATTAATTAATACTTGTTTTGGCCAGTGCTTTTTTTGTACATCATAATTAACGTGGCATTTTTAGAAACCGTGAAAAAGTAAATAATAGGGGTGTAACAATACACTTGTGTAATGATTCGGTTGAATACACAATGCTAATCTCATAATACAATACTCTTATGATACTTTAAACTAAATAAAAATAGCGCTAAAATGGGAAACTTTTGAGAATAATAATTTAGAAACCATTTTCATTTGCTGGTAAAATCAGACATTTGGTATTATTGGAACCAACAAATTGAAATTCCACATTGCATTATCGCACATTATATTCAGAATTATATATATTAGTTTAAATAAACATGGAATAGTTATTAACATGCAATGTTGTGCTTGGACCTCAGTAAGAAATACAGGTGTAAATGGGTTCCAAAACATCTTGTCATTGGATCGCATCAATGAAACCACATTGAGTTAGCCAGAAACACACGTGACCACATTGCACAGTGTTGTTTAAACGTTTATCTGCTCTGATGCGTCCCTGATACTCAACTTACAAGTGATCAGCCAAGGATGTGTAATGCAAGTTCACCAGGAGAAAACAATATTAGAGACATTGACCTTTAACAAGGCAAAACGCAGTTTCATTGTCAAAACTATTTTTGGTTTGCCAATGTTCTCAACTCAGCCACCATTGGCTGGTGTGGGAAAACGTTAATTTTAGACCCTGCATTAGAGACAGAATACATTGAACCTGCTTTTTGAGATCTGCTCCCGGCAAGCCACCTGTTCCACAATAACATCGACACAATTTAATTATTCATCCTAAAAGTCCAGCCACAAAGTGCTGTGCTCTTGCTCTTCAGCCATCCATTGGGACTTTGAGCTGTGCTTTTGTGTCTATCTGTCTAAAACAGTAGAGATCTAGTTCTCTGACATTTGCAAGGCTGATGTGTTTTTATTTTGTAATATTTAGGGCACGTTTACATTAATATTTTATTGAAAGCTGTTTCATCAAGCGACATCCTTTTTCTGACATGTATTAGTTGAAATCTAGGACTTTTGTTGCATATATTAACTGACTTTCAGATCAGGTGTTCCCTTTTGAATGCAAGAAAATAGGCCTCAAGGTAGAAAATACACTACAACCTTTAAATCACTGACAAGTGAAGTGAATAATGTTGACTATGTTGTCATTGAAATGCGCTGCACACACTCTATGTTTTGGTTGAACTTTTCTGGAACAGTGTTGTAAGTACAACTTAACCACTGATTTCTAGTTGTGTCCTCTTTTGGAAGCCCAAACAAAGTACTTTCGCGTTCACAATGAAACACACCATCTCCATGATATGACACCGGCGGTGCTATATCATGGAGCAACAATTTTACAGTGAGAATAAAAATCATGCCCTCTTTCTTCGCGTATACATTTGGGCGGTGTTATGCAAATCTTCCCACATCGTGATGTAGACATGTTATCTATCTTATCTATGCACAAACAGTTTGTAACACTCCAAAGAGAAAGGAAAACTTGAAATTGCATCATATGACCCCTTTAAACTTTAGTGGATGTGAAATGCGCTAGCCAGACAGGATTAAAATTTTGCCATCTGAAAGTTTAGTTTGAAGGGATTTTTTTTTTTAATTCACAGTGTTTTCTAACCAGTCCTGATTCTAACACAAATCCATGGCCTTTAGTATAGATTTGTAAGGCAAGGCAAGGCAAGTTTATTTATATAGCATATTTCATACACAATGGTAATTCAAAGTGCTTTACATAAAAGGATGTGAAATAGACATTACAAAAATATAATAAAAACAAAGAATAATAATATAAAAAGGTATCAGAGGTAGGTATCAGAGCAGGGCCATGTACAGATATTTTCAGGGGCAGTGGCCCAAACCAAAAAAATGCTTGTTAATACAAATTATCCAGTTGTTACAAATATACAACTAAAAGAGAAGACATTGTGATAATTTCAGACTTTACTGTAGCTGTTTTTATGAGTGGGCTCTCCCTCACTCTCTGAGTATGCTTCTGCCTCATCTTCAATGGAAGTAGGGGAGTGTGGGGTAAGTTGAGCCAGTGGGTGAATTGACCCACCCCCTGTATCTTGGCAACTGTACACTTTTACTGTCATGTGACCATGCATATTGGAAGCACCCATCATTTCTGCCAGACTGTGAAAAGGAGAAACCTAGCCTGAACTGGTAAGCCACAGGTTTTTTTCCAAAATGGCAGCTATGGGGCAAAGTGAGCCAAATGATAAATTGAATGATAAATGTAAATTGAATCAGCATTTTAACTTACCTAGTTACAGTGGTTACTTACCTAGTTACCTAGTTACCTTACCTACAGTGACTTATAAGTCACTGTAGTTAAGTTCATTCTCTGAATTATAAACTGGTATTTTAATGTGATATAACTAGTTTAGTTTATCAAATATAGATATTTTGTAGTTTATTTGATAACAAGTGCACCAAATCCTTCTCTGATAAGAAACAGAAATTGCTTTTATCACAATCTAATCAGATATATCTTTCCACCTGTAGTCACTAATGGCCAACAATCTCTGTTTAGTCTGTTTTTAGGAAGGTTACAACTTTGGTCTTCCACGTATTGTTTCAGAAATGCAAACAATTAAATATTGAAATTTGAACATAATTTAGTTGCTTTTTATGTTGTTAAAGTTAACTTCATGAAAATAAATATGACTGTTTGTGAAAGATTTGTTTTCTAAATTATTATTTATTTCACATGGGTTTTCATCAGATTTGGTCAGATGGTCAACTCGGGTCAACTTATCCCTAACCCGGGCTAACTGAGCCACGGGAACACATTTTTTAAAAGAAGCCATATTTTTAGAACCCTTTGTCATAGATACATTCTGATCATTTAAAATGATAAGAATACTCTCATTAAGATAATATAATATAGGATATATACTTTCATTGTACTTCTGCATCATTTTAACTCATCTTGATGACTACAAGTAAAAAAGCTAATCTTACTCTCCCCTGTAAGTATTAGACATTTAATTGAATAATAATAATACATCTATATTATATACTTATCAACAACTAATTTAGAACAGTTATATTAATTTTGAATTGCATGCCTTCTATTAATGTGGTTTTAATCAAATATGATGTGTTATTTAGTATCAAGACAAGTGATTATAATGGGAAATATACTTAATTACAAGAATTAAAGTGTGACAAATTCCTAAATATTCTATATACATGCTGGCTTGTTGGAGCTTTGAATTCATGTTTGCAATTTTGAACTTTAGCAACCTACCTTCGTTCTCTGTGTCTTTGTCTTCACTTTTGTGAAGGCATTTTATATTTAATTTAAGTGGGGTTTTTTTTCTTCGGTTTTTGTCTACGAAGTGTGCTAACAAGAGCGAATTTTGTGTTATTTATATAAGATCTGTCCAGGTACAATAAATTGATTAGACATTCTAATTCTAAGAACGTGGATATTTTGTTGTTATCACTTTTAGAAGACCGAGAGCAAATCATTACTGACATAAATATAAAACAAACTACCAAATTACTAATTCAGCGAATCATCTACTGACTATGAATGAATGAATGAATGAATGAAGTGTATGCTCTCACCACACACCAGCTACAGGTGGAGAGGAGAGAGAGAGTCATAGAGCCAATCAAGTGTATGCTCTCACCACACACCAGCTACAGGTGGAGAGAAGAGAGAATCATAGAGCCAATCAAGTGTATGCGCTCACCACACTCCAGCTACAGGTGGAGAGGAGAGAGTCATAGAGCCAATCAAGTGTACGCTCTCACCACACACCAGCTACAGGTGGAGAGAAGAGAGAATCATAGAGCCAATCAAGTGTATGCGCTCACCACACACCAGCTACAGGTGGAGAGGAGAGAGAGTCATAGAGCCAATCAAGTGTACGCTCTCACCACACACCAGCTACAGGTGGAGAGAAGAGAGAATCATAGAGCCAATCAAGTGTATGCGCTCACCACACTCCAGCTACAGGTGGAGAGGAGAGAGAGTCATAGAGACAATCAAGTGTATGCTCTCACCGCACACCAGCTACAGGTGGAGAGGAGAGAGAGAGTCATAGAGCCAATCAAGTGTACACGCTCACCACACACCAGCTACAGGTGGAGAGGAGAGAGAGTCATATGGCGCTTTTCCACTGCATGGTACGGTACGGTTCGGCTCGGTACGGTACGGTACGGCTCAGTTCGGGTCAGTTTGCGTTTTCACTGCAGTTTAGTACTGCTGTAGAGTGGGCGGGATTATTCACGCGTCGTTATAATTGCGCTGCCTCTACTGCCGTGACATCATCGTAAACGCGCCACAAACAAACTCACAACAAAGAAAGGAGACGGAATAGTGTTCTTCATTCTCGGCATGTGGATGTTTTCAACAGCAATGGAGAGGTCTATGAGAATGCTTGGGATTTCCCCCCAGCAGCAGAGACTGTGGTGCAGTGACACGGGCTGTAGAGGAGGAGAGCAGGGATGTTCGTGCAGGTGTGCTGCGTTACTTGATTAGTTAACTATTCATGCAGCGTGTTCTGTAAAGTGAATTATCAATAAACCTTTGAATATTTCAAAATTTACAATGTATCCCTTGTTTTTTTATTTATGTGATGGTTTTTATTATCGTGGCATTAATCATTTGTCTTTTTCAACGTGCTCATACAATAATACATATTTAATATAAAGTCTGGAGGTACACTTATTCGATCAGATTGTTTTTAATTGAAGCAAAACACAGATACAAAGGTAAAAATATATACAGAAGACATACTCTGAAAATATAGCAAGTTCAAAAGTATATACACAAGGCTTTTTCCTTCGGCGTCGCGTCATCAAGCTCTCACTGGATCCGCTCCTCGGCTATCAACGGAGAGGAACGTCTGTACTTCCTCAACAGACATTTTTCGGTTGATACAAAAAGGTGCGTTTGTTGAAACAAAAGCTGCGTCCGATCCGTCGCTGACTGTGCTGATTTAAATCTAGAGGGTCAGGCTGTAGAGGAGGGTCTCATGTCGCAAGTTCAGTGACGCAGTAATGACTATTCTCTCCGGCCAATCAGTGATCAGCAGAGTTTACACGTCACGTTTTGATAATGGTACGGATCGATTGGAACCTCGGCTGAGGTGGTACTAAAAAAGTACCAGGTACCAGGTACAGTACCCAGTGGAAAACCCCCCAAAAGTGAACCGTACCGAACCGTGCCGTACCATACAGTGGAAAAGCGTCAATAGAGCCAATCAAGTGTATGCGCTCACCACACATCAGCTACAGGTGGAGAGGAGACAGAGTCGTAGAGCCAATCAAGTGTATGCGCTCACCACACACCAGCTACAAGTGGAGAGGAGAGAGAGTCATAGAGCCAATCAAGTGTATGCTCTCACCACACACCAGCTACAGGTGGAGAGGAGAGAAAGTCATAGAGCCAATCAAGTGTATGCTCTCACCACACACCAGCTACAGGTGGAGAGGAGAGAGAGTCATAGAGCCAATCAAGTGTATGCGCTCACCACACACCAGCTACAGGTGGAGAGGAGAGAGAGTCATAGAGCCAATCAAGTGTATGCGCTCACCACACAACAGCTACAGGTGGAGAGGAGAGAGAGTCATAGAGACAATCAAGTGTATGCGATCACCACACACCAGCTACAGGTGGAGAGGAGAGAGAGTCATAGAGCCAATCAAGTGTATGCGCTCACCACACACAAGCTACAGGTGGAGAGGAGAGAGAGTCATAGACATCGAGCCAATCAAGTGGATGGGGATTATTAGCAGGCCACGATTGACAAGGGCCAGTGGTGGGAATTTGGCCAGGACACCGGGGTTACACCTCTACTCTTTAGAAAGTGCCAGGGATTTTCCTGCGCCACTAACATCTCTTCCAACAAACCTAGTTTTGTCTGGAGGTCTTCCATCCAGGTACTGACCAGGCTGTCCCTGTAGCTTCAGTGGACCATCAGTCTTGGGATGCAGGGTGTTATGTTCGTATAATGCTGATTATAATGTAGATTATAATCAGAATTGTAAGACCTTCTATCTGTCAATGCAGCGACCTTCTGAAACTGTGGTCTCCTCTCCAGAGAGTGGCACACATATTGAGACGCCGCGGAAAAAAACAGAGCGGATTTGCGAAATCAGTGGATCTTTATGATGTTTTACAGACTGCTTTGAGCTGAGGTGATGGGGTGATTGGGGAGAAGGGCAACTCAGCCGATGAGGGCAAAGGGGCTGTGGCTCTAGCCACCGGGCCACCCCCCTGTGCACGGCCCTGTTTGGATACATAAAACAGGATAATGCACCTGCCACTGTAAAACTGCTCAGGAATGGTATGAGGAATTAGAAAGACTTAATGTGTTGCCTTGGCCTACAAAGTGCCCAGTTCTCAGTTCGATGCTCTATGGGATGTGTTGGCCAACAGATCCAATCCACGAGAGGCCCACCAAATTCTTGCAGGACTTAAGGATCTGCTGCTCAGCTTGGTGCCATGACCACAGGACACAGTCAGGTGGTTTTACTGTTGTGGCTGATCAGTCAATTACTCGAAACTTTTGAGTCAGTAGACATTGTCAGTCTGGCTTGAATCTTTCCTCCAAGTGAATATACTTGCCTCCAACACCAACAAGCAAGCATCTCATCCAGAGACCCGATTTACCTTGGATGGCTCACTTGAAGACATTGGTGTACTTTACCCGCACTGTTGTAACCTTTCAAGGAACCGAATATATTGCTGTGGTTGTACTCGATTGCATATACGATTTCAAATGCATTGCATTAACCAGTCAGAAGATGCAAGAATGATAACGGAGTTTTTTTTTAACCAGCAAAAGTATCAGTGAAGTCGGATCGCAGATGCCCAAAATACCAGACAGTTTGACGGTATGTTCAAGGTAGAACGTAGTGAAACTGCTCAACCAGGCGTACAGACATGATTGACACATGCACTGAAATTGGCAGGACTGAGACCGAAGTCTATACTGAACACATTACTTTAAGAATGTCGTAATTATTTGTAGGGGATTGAGGAATAAGTCCATGGTAATACATTCGAGAAGACCTTATGACTTCAAGTAAGGAGCTGAATCAAATATATGGAGTAAAGAGTTCCTTTTTTCACAAGCTGGATTAAGCCCAGAATTTTCACTAATGGAAAAGTTTTGAGGGTATTACATTACATGTAACTTGACTTACGTAATCAGATTACATTTTCAAGTAACTGGTAGATTAATGCATTATTTTTAGTCAAGAAATGTCTGAGTTACTTTTTCAAATAAGTAACACCAGTTACTTTGTTTTCGCATATATTACTGATAGCTCTCATGTCCTCATGTTGAGAGAAACAAGGAGAAATGTAGAGGTGTTGGTACATCATGTAACATGATGATACTGTAGTCCTAGACTAAATGTGAGCATGTTTTACTCATCTCACTCGGGAAATACATAACAAATATAAAAACAGTGAAATCCCGCTCAAGAATATGAGAAACCTGCAATAATTAAAAGGTTAGTTTCCCCAACTTTAATTCTGTCATTAATGAAGTGCCTTTGTCACTCCAAACTTGTATGCTGTTATTTTTGTGGAACACAAAGAGTTTTGGAAGAATCTTCACATTTAATTCTATAGAATTAGTTTATTGACGAGTTTATTTCAGGAGACAGTCAGAGAAGAAACCCATCACCATCGACATACACCTGTGAAGCGTGTTTACGCAGCTTTAAGTTCCTCGGCGTTCACTACTGCGTCCAGATAACTCGCCCGGAACATGTCCAGAGGACATCAGGCCTGTAGCATACTTCAGAGTGGGGGGACCAACGCGTCACTTCCCTCTCCACCGGCGGTTCGCGAGCGATCCTCTGTTTGTATTCCGGTGTGAGAAAGATGGCGACATGATCTGATTTGCCACTCTCTCTCTGTCTCTCTCTCTCTCTCTCTCTCTCTCTCTCTCTCTCTCTCTGTCTCTGTCTCTGTCTCTGTCTCTGTCTCTGTCTCTCTCTCTCTCTCTCTCTCTCTCTCTCTCTCTATACACACACACACACAGGCACGCACGCACGCACACACACATGCACACACACATTCTGTTGGTGTTTGTAGTCACACGCTGCCCCCTGTAGGACAGCAGAGGGTTGTTTGGTGTTTTGTCTTGTGTTGTATCATGCTGATTATTGCATCGTGTGTTGAGAAATGATAGAGATTTCAGGGACTGCGCTGTAATTAGTCTATCCAGCATAAAATCTCTTTCACAGCAGAACAGATTTGGTCTCAATCATCACATCTTTCTACATTAAAGATGAGATGTTCTGAGCAGCGTGTTAGCATGAGAAACTAAAGGCATAGTCGACATAGACATATGACTGAAAGGACATTTAATAGTTGACGGACATTTTCCTAAATTTTAGGATTGGTGTTGTCTAAATATTTACTGCATCAGTGATGAGCATGTATGTACTGTTTAAAGAACGTTTTGTTTTTGTCTCATTACCCTATAAGTGTAGTGCATTATTTGATATTATATTAAAAAAATAATATATTTTAAATGTAGGAAAATGCAGTTTCATCATTACAAATATGTAATTACACACATTTAAATGCACAATGTACAGTAGTCAACAGAAATGACATTAAAACAGTTTCATTTACCATAAATGCTTGTCAGTACATTCAACAGAATTAAATGAAACTTTAAGTGACATATAAAGATGCATTTAAATCCTACTTAAAATAAGTTAGGTTAATTGCATTTGATATAAAAGTAAAAAATATATATATATATACTTTTTTGGAAGTTTTTTTTTTTTTTTTTTACATGTAATTAAGTTTCCAAAAAACATCACATTAGATTCAGGTATATTTTTTACAGTATATGACTTCCATAATTGATACTCTTTGTAAAATGATAGCTTTTTTTTTTTACAAGGGTATTACCTAGCCTTTATCATTTTTAATTATTAAATATGTTAATATTGCCAATATCATTACAACATCAAATGTACGCAATACACAAATCGAATGACATCTCTGCAATTATTAAGAAATCTAAATAAATCTATTGGATAATAATAAAGCATGGTGGAAATGTTTCAGCTCAGTCTATCAGAGTGACGGATATTAATAATTATAGGGCAGCCTCTCCTTCAGTCATATGCAAGTCTGTTTAATAAGCTCTAGAGAGATCCTGATGTTGTTTGTAGTGCAGTGGACGTTAGTTTTCTGGATTTTCATCTCAGTGATTCTGTTGAAAAGCATTGTTAACTGTACTGTGCTCAGTCCCGAGGGGTTATGAGAAAAACACTTTCATGTTGCTGGAAATAGGCTTTAATACCCACATGTACGCTTTAGTTTGGCATTCTGAGCTTTCAAAGGACAACCGTTCAACATATTTGGAACAAATAACATTTATTGTTGGTTATTTAATAGAAAACATTAAAATGTAAACAATACAGTCAAGCATTTGTGTTTATAAAGCATATACTTTTATTATTTTTTTTTAAATGACCGATCGTTTCGCTAGATAAGACCCTTATTTATCGTCTGGTATCGTTTTCAGCCCTTTGAAACTGCATTTTGACCTTCAACCGTTTGGAGTCCATTGTAACTAACTATATGATACAAATCCTGGAATGTTTTCATCAAAAACCTTAATTTCTTTTCGAATGAAGAAAGAAATACATAAACATCTTGGATGACATGGGGGTGAGTAAATTATAAGGACATTTTAATTTGAAAGTGAACTAATCCTTTAAAAGTTTTTGTGTTCCTCCAGGATTTTTGGCAAATTTTTTCATGTCATCTCCATGAATGAAAAGTGAATCTTTAAAGTGAATTTAAAGTAGGGCTGTGCGATATGGACAAAAAATATAAATCACGATTTTTTGATTTTTTTTTTCGATTTCGATTTTAATCACGATTTTGACACAAACAGACATGCTTTATCTTACACAACTTACTTGTTTTTGCACATCTTACTTGTCTTGCACATCTTGTTTTGCACTTTTCTTTATTCTATTACACATTTTACTCTTTATTTCCTTTTTTTACCTATATATATGCTCTTGTGTGGTGTTATTTTAATATAATTTTTATTATTTGCACTGTCCACTGAGCGGACCTGATTTGATCTACATTTCACTTTTGATTATACCCTGTATAATTTATCATGTGACAAATAAAGAAACCTTGACCTTTACAGTTATAAATGCATTCTGTGTGAATTTGAAACATATTTCCAAAGGAAACCAATTAGACCTTTCCCAAAAAGTTGTAACATGTCTCTAGAACAGACAAATGGCAAAATACATATATATATATATATATATATATATATATATATATGTATATGTGAGTAATCAAATCCAACAAAACAAGATGCAACCAGAGCATGTAAGTGAAGTGAAGCGGAGCGGTTCAATATTCCGCTCTGTGTGTGTGTGCGCTCCGCTCAGTCGTTCACGGCCAAAGCAAACGCTCCGCTAATGATCCGCTCGCGCTCACCGGTAAACCGAATCCCGCTCAAATCACACGCTCACATTAAATGTCTCCAGTAACGTTAGGCCGATTTATTTTTTCCTGTTTATAGTGACATTATTGAATAAATGTCTCAATTAAAGCAGTAGTCCGATAAGAAATGGTTATGTTTCAGAGTGAAATTGTTCATTTAAATTAGGGATGTTAATTAACCTTTAACCAACCGATAATAATTTTGACCCATACAATCAGTTAAACGGTTTAAATTCACTTATTTATTTATTTTTAGTAATTTATCAAAACATTTTAAAAGGTTTGCTGCATGGTTAAAATAATCTATACACGTATAAAAAAACACGTTTTTTAGAGAGAGCGAGAGAGAGAAAAACAAAGTAGCCTATAAGTCGCATTTTATTATTTCATTCAGAAATAGGCCAACGCGAATAACAAACATTATAATAAACACTGTAAACATAGCTAGGCTGTTTTAGTTCCTCTCACTCCACAACAAATCCTTTAAATTAACAGTAGGCTAGAAAATAACAAGAATTAAAAATAAGAAGCTATAACGACAAACCAAAACTAATTATTTTAGGCTAAAACAAAACTGAAACCAATGTTGGGACTCTCCTTCAACACAAAATCAAATGTTCCCGTATTCGCGGTATTTAAATGCCAAAATATTATTTACCTTTTATTTATTTACCCTTACAATATCCACATAAAACCAAATGTTTTGCATAACTTCACGGCGGTCAGGTGATAACGCTAAACAGCACAGATTGTACTACATATTTAAACAGAGCAGTGTGTTTGTCCATATGTTTGACCGGTTGTTTTATATAATGATAATGAACAAGCTGCATTGTGAAGGTAGAATGCTTAAATGTGTACGCATGCGTCGCTGGAGCAATCACTGGATTTATTCCTCTTCTAACAGTGGAAGCAACTCCTCTTGGTCATGAAGATAATCGGAATTGTAAAAGGTCTGCTTTTATTTGTGTACATAAACAATAAAAAAAATTATCTTTGCTTTTTTGTAAAATAAGAAAAAAAAATAGAATGCAGCTGTCTGCCGTCTGCTTTAATTTCGCGCAGCACAATAATGAACAAACTCTGCATACTCTAAAAAACACTGGGTTAAAAACAAACCAATTTGGGCTGGGTAAAAGAGTACATTTGGGGTTAATTTTACCCAGTACATTTGATTGTTTATTTAACCCATCATTAATGGATGATTTAACTCAGCTAATGGCTTTATTCGTTTCTATTATAATATTCGCTTTTTTTTCTTTTTTTTCCTTTATGCATGAAATAATATTTACAGATTAACTTAAATCCTCTAAACTTCTGTAAAATACTCCAGACGTGATAACTTCCTTTATTTCTCATTTGCTTGTTTTTATAAGCTATAAGCCCACACATTGCCTATTTAATCTCGTTTAACAAACATTAGAAGTAAAGATTAAACATTAAACCGATGTAATTCACGAGTAAATGGCCCACTCTGTAATTGTGTGTCCACCGTAACGGCGCTGGCTCTCGCGCCGAGCTGGAGTCGTGTTCGACGGGAACTGATCACAGATCAGACCGCCGCTCTGCGTTTCACTCATGGACGAAATGTACTGCGATTGCCTTCATAACCTGCTCAACAACAAACAGTCAACAGCTCTGAGGACATGTTTTAACATCCAAAGTATTTGTGTTCTGTATCTTTATAACAGTGGTGTAGTCTAGCTTTTTGTAGTGAGTAGCCTATACTGTGCTTTTTTCCCCTCCCAGCCTCATACGCACCCATCCCAGAGCGACACCCCATGGCACCACCACACTCACTAATGCATAAAGTATGCATCTACATGTAATTGAGTGCATTATTAAAGACTGCTTATGTGTTATCAACATTCCAATGTATTATAAACAACAAAAGACAGTCAGCTGATAAAACCTGTGCTCCAGGTACCATATTCATATAGTATCATCATTCTTAAAGGTATAGTTCACCCAAAAATGAAAATTGTTATAATTTCCTCACCCTCAAGTTGTTCCAAAACTGTATGAGTTTCTTTCTTCTGTTTAACACAAAAGAAGATATTTTGAAAAATGTTGGTAATCAGACAGTTGGCAGCACCCATTGACTTTCATAGCCTATATTTGTTCCTAGTGGAAGTGGCTGTATTGGTGTAAATGTTTTAAATTAGACATGTGCCAGTATCTGTAATACAATACATCACGATAATGAACATGCACTATATTATTATCGTGGGCACTTCAAAATATCGTGAATAATTATTTATTGCGAATTATTTTTATTTTTAGAATGCATTTTAAGAATACATTTTCCCCATTAACCATTTAAAATGCACAGCACCACTGTATTCTAAGTCATTTAATTACTTGCAATGGCAACATAAGTGGTGACCAACACCAAAAAAGTTATACTTGAATGTGTGAGGTTATTGATGTACAAAACATTAAAAAGTCTCTGTTTCATTGTAGGGCTGTGCTCATGTTTGTGCTTCAAGCTTACAAGCTGATATAGTCACATTACATCTCTGCAGATGTGGGTTACTGATGAAAATGCGGCCGAGATGTCCGTACAGTGTGTATGGCTAAAATAGTACTGTTAGGATATGGGTGATTAAGCAAGCACAGTCCCAGGAGGTTTCATCATGCCGTATAAAAGCATAAAGGTAGGGTAGGCAGTTTTGTAGTGATGCACCGAAATGAAAATTCTGGGCCGAAACCGAAAATTTAGAATGCACTTGGCCGAAAACCGAAACAGAAGCCGAAAATTGCCTCTTTTAAAAACGTATACTAATATATATATATAATATATATATATATATATCATAATATTAAATTATTGGGGGGCTAATTAATTGTGTTAATTAACAGATGTGTAATGTTTGATTGTGTTATGATGCATTAATTCGTTTAATAGCCTAAAATCGAGATCAGTTCAGACAGTTCTCGTTTATTGTCATCTTATTCTTAAAGTGTTTACGCGAACCCTGCACGAACACTCAGTCACATCATCATTCAGATCACTGCAAGGGGGGCAGGAGATCGCCGGTCCTGCGCTGACATGACAATCTTTGATAGGCAGACGCGTGATAACAGCTCGATCGTGAGTGAAACCTAAGCGCTTGCGCACGGTTGGGAGGGGTGGGTGACATTCATTTTCGGTTTACATTTTCGCCTGTTTTTTTAATTTCGGCCCGAAACCAATAATGCCATTTTCGGCCGAACATTTTCGTGTGTGCTGAGCAGCTGATATCTACCTAACTTACTGTCTATGAATGAAAGTTCTGTCACAAAACGATGTTGTTACGTATCCTCACGTTTTTTAAGTGGGTATACGGAAATCCTTTGACTTTCCTAGTGGGTATACGGCGTATACCTGCGTATCACGTAGACTACACCACTGCTTTATAAATATAATAGTTTATTTTATGCAAAGCATCAGACTCTTTATGCAATAAGACCGACACGACGTTCGTTTAGTGATTCACACCGCGAATGTTGCTCTGCATAGATTTAAACAATATACTGACAGAAACAATTTTATAATTAAAATAAAATGTACACAAACTACCCAAACACTGAACAAATAACCCCCAAAAAATAACCCAAAAGGCTCAACCCAGCATCTAGGTGAATTAAGTTTTTCTCTGGCAGAAGTTCTGCAGGTGTGTGATGTAATATGATATGATCAGGTGAATCCTTGTTCTGTTGTTTGCTGCTTTTTGCACATGTGAAAAATTAATCCCTGAAAAACAGATGCTATTTTTAACGGGTCACAGACACTTATTCTTTTTAATTTAATTCAGTTCTATAATATTTGTCGGTTAACGGTTGGGAAAAATAACCGAAATGAACATCCCTAATTTAAATGTATAACCTTTAAAATCTTAATTTAAAAACGTGTCTTGTTTTGAAGCCACTTGGAACATTTGCGTAAAAAATTAAATAACTGAAAAAGTATACGTTTCCATTAAAACAACGCTTCATATTCAAAACACGCACACAAGATGAAAAGCAGATATAGAATTTCACAAAATCCTTATCAGGCCCACGAAAGCACACACAAGATGAAATGCACTTGACAAATAATTATTTCGTGGCGTAAATAAAATAAACACTTTTTTAAATTAAAAATAGACCAAAACCTAGGAGAAATGCGGTCCATTAAAACGTGTCAATCTTCACAGGATTTTAGAATTTGCTTTTAGAAACATTAGCTTAGACAAACATTGCTTAGCCTATTCCACAGATTCTGGAATTAACAAATTACCAAAGGGGCATTTTGGGCTGAGCGAGTGGCGCTGAGCGTATGAGCGAGGAGCGGGATCTTCAGAAAGACGCTCCGCTCTGAAGGAAATATGATCGCTACGCTCCCCCCTCCGCGTGTGCTCTGCATGCAACATGCATTTTTCTTGGCCACCAAGTCCTTATCCTGTTCTGAACTCATCTTCCCTGTTTCTTTAGCATACTATCTGTCTGTATGCCCGGTCTGTTCTGCTGCATTCTGATTGGTTCGGATAGCATACTGTGGGAGGTTGGGGCAGGGGCGCAGAAAAAAAATCGAGCTATAAAGCGATTTAGAAATCGCGCAATCTCAAATCGCGATTTTATTTCGATTTCGATTAATCGCACAGCCCTAATTTAAAGTTTTAAACAGTTAAAACATGGAAATCAAGCACAAGACAAAAAGCTCAAGAAATAGAGATAGCACTCAAATTGCTTCTCCACAATGGTGGAAAAGCCTACATAATGAAAATTATAGGTAGCTTTTAAAAAGTGTTACGCTGAAATGCTGTCAAGCGAGACAACATTGAATCTCAGCCGTGTATCTAACAAACTGATAGCATTTGCCTCTAATTCAAGTTCAGCAATGTTGCCAAATACTTTCAAACTTTAACTACTTTTTACTTGAAATTCACTAGATGACGTCATGGTGCTTGATTGCGGTAATCATTCAGTACCGTGGTGTAAATGAAAGTACTGTACCATTTGCTGTCTAATACCATCACCTCAGTAATTTTGTTTTGTTCCAGTGAAGTGTTAATAGTATACTTACCCTGAATAAACCTCATGTTCCACCTATAGTTTGAGGCAGCTTTTCTAAATTCAGCGACTGGAAAGAAAAGTGCTGTGTCAGTGGATCGTGACTGTAATTGGGTTAGACGTGCATGCCCTTCGGCTCCATATGATGCCCTTTATGTTATGGTTCAAGTCAAGCATGAGGAATCATGGTACGTGGGCTCATGAAATACTAATGAGGCACTGACTCAGTACATTGCTGCGTGGTTCAGATTGTGTTGTTTCAGAGTGCGAGATGTGCATAAAGACCATATTCAAGCCGCTTTAATATTCTCTTCTGTCCTGACATGACTTCTGATGTGGACTGTGATTTGATTTAGATGTCAGCTCTGGCAGCTAGTGGTTAAAGTTAAACTCTGTGGATGTCTGTGACATGCTGTTGTAACCAGAGACAGCAATTTAATCTTCTTACTTTGTAAAAACAAAAAATGGGGTAATAGAGATGTACTTACAGTGGGGGACTTTGGGACGGCATTTGAGCTGGAGTAATGTTGAAATACACCACTTTTACATTGTTTTAAAGTGAATCTTATCTTTGAACTTGGCATTTTCAGACCTAGATCTTCGTTTCGAAACAGGGACTTTGTTCCATTTTTGTTATTTAGCATTTATTTATTAGTTCAGCTCTCTTTTTCAAAGCACACTAAAATGTGTTTATATAAGTCACAGTAAAACTGAATAAAACGGTCTTCTCTTTGGTGAGAGCACACCTGTTTATGTTCCTCATAGCATCATCCATATTTATACCAGTTAGAGTGTAAATCAAACCTTTGTCACACTGTAAAAAATAAAAAGTTGAGTTAACTTAAAAAATTGAGTTAATTTGCTGCAAAGCAATTTTGAGTTTACTCAACTTCTGTGGTTAGTTATGCCAAATCATTATAGAAAGTTGATTGAAACTGCTAGTTTAAGTTAGGCATACCTTCTTCAGTAAGCACGTCTAACCTTCCTCAGTAAGTGCATCTAACTAGTCATCATGAGTTTGTTTAAAGTTAAAAAGGGGGTTGAGTGAACTTTAAGAAACGAGCAGGGAGAACTACAGACCTGAAGTTCAGTAAACTCAAAAAAGCTTTGCAGCAAATTACCTCAATTTTTTAAGTTGGTTCAACTTAATTTTCTTCTTTTAATTTACTGCTTTAATTCTTGCATCCAAACTTCTTCCACAGATTCCTGTATGGCCTTCACTTTAAAAATCAAACACAGATTGCAAACCATACTCTAAACACAATAAAAAAGACTGCCACTTTTACAGAAAAATATTTATTTGACAATTCTGCCAAGCGACATAGGAATTGCTTTCGCGATCCATCTATTAGGCATCTCTGATCTATGTGATGTTTAAAAAAACAAAACAAAAAAAAACATTTGTTTCTCATTTATTTGATTCCACAGTATTTGCTGATTTTTATTTTATTTAAACACTGATTGATGCAGAATTGCTGCTGATATTAAAGTCAAAGTAAAATGCGCACAGCGCTTACAGGGTATTGTAAGCCCCGCCCCCCCACGGTGATACCGTTATAACCGGTGTAACATCATGACGATTAACCGGTGGGAAAATTTCCTCACCGTCACAACCCTAATTTCCACAACCAAGTCCAAACTGTTTCAGTGAATTGATTTGAAACTCATTTGTTCATTGGTCAGAGATTGTGTTTTGGGACATTGGCCATGGGGTGTTTTTTATATATTAAAATGTTTAATAAATTATGTTAAGGCAAATATTGCTGATTACTACTAAGCCTTGTTGCAGTACATATAAATCGAAATAATGTTATATTTCTTATAGTAAATAAAAAAATAACTTAAAAAAAAAAGTTTAATTAAAAAACATATTAAGGCCTAGTTTTACAAACAGGGCCTAGATTAAGCCAGGACTAGGCCTTAGTTAAATTAAGATATTTAAGCAACTTTTACAAAAATGACTTAGAATAAAACATTAAGCTGTGCATCTTGACACATAACAATGACACTGATATATTTTAAGACATATCAGAGCAAGATATTTTCAGTTGAGACATCTCAAACATGCATTTTAGTCTGGGACTAGCTTAAGCCTTGTCTGTGAAATGGGGGTTAGCTAATTAGATTTAAACATTATTATCTATATTGCTTAATTAATTAATATATTATTAAATAAATAATGAATTAATTAATACTTTTTTTGGCTAGTGATTTTTTTGTACACCATAATTAACTTGCCATTTTTATAAACCGTGAAAAAGTAAATAATAGGGGTGTAACAATACACTTGTGTAATGATTCGGTTGAAAACACAGTGCTAATCTCATAATACAATACTCTTATGATACTTTAAACAAAATAAAAATAGCGCTAAAATGGGAAACTTTTGAGAACAATAATTTAGAAACCATTTTAATTTGCTGGTAAAATCAGATATTTGGTATTATTGGAACCAACAAATTGAAATTCCACATTGCGTTATTGCACATTATATTCAGAATTATATATATTAGTTTAAATAAACATGGAATAGTTATTAACATGCAATGTTGTGCTTGGACCACTAGTCAGTAAGAAATACTGGTGTAAATGGGGTCCAAAACATCTTGTCATTGGATCGCATCAATGAAACCACATGGAGTTAGCCAGAAACACACGTGACCACATCGCACAGTGTTGTTTAAACGTTTATCTGCTCTGATGCGTCCCTGATACTCAACTTACAAGTGATCAGCCAGGGATGTGTAATGCAAGTTCACAGGAGAAAACAATATAAGAGAAATTGACCTTTAACAAGGCAACTTAGAAATTGACCTTTAACAAGTTTCATTGTCAAAACTATTTTTGGTTTTCCAATGTTCTCAACTCAGCCACCATTGGCTGGTGTGGGAAAACGTTAATTTTAGACCCTGCATTAGAGACAGAACACATTGAACCTCCTTCTTGAGATCTGCTCCCGGCAAGCCACCTATTCCACAATAACATCGACACAATTTAATTATTCATCCTAAAAGTCCAGCCACAAAGTGCTGTGCTCTTGCTCTTCAGCCATCCATTGGGACTTTGAGCTGTGCTTTTGTGTCTATCTGTCTATAACAGTAGATATCTAGTTCTCTGACACTTGTAAGGCTGATGTGTTTTTATTTTGTAATATTTAGGGCACGTTTTCATTAATATTTTATTGAAAGCTGTTTCATCAAGCGACATCCTTTTTCTGACATGTATTAGTTGTAATCTAGGACTTTTGTTGCATATATTAACTGACTTTCAGATCAGGTGTTCCCTTTTGAATGCAAGAAAATAGGCCTCAAGGTAGAAAATACACTACAACCTTTAAACCACTGACAAGTGAAGTGAATAATGTTGACTATGTTGTCATTGAAATGCGCTGCACACACTCTATGTTTTGGTTGAACTTTTCTGGAACAGTGTTGTAAGTACAACTTAAGCACTGATTTCTAGTTGTGTCCTCTTTTGGAAGCCCAAACAAAGTACTTTCGCTTTCACAATGAAACCGGCGGTGCCATATCATGGAGCAACAATTTTACAGTGAGAATAAAAATCATGCCCTCTTTCTTCGCGTATACATTTGGGCGGTGTTATGCAAATCTTCCCACGTCGTGATGTAGACATGTTATCTATCTTATCTATGCACAAACAGTTTGTAACACTCCAAAGAGAAAGGAAAACTTGAAATTGCATCATATGACCCCTTTAAACTTTAGTGGATGTGAAATGCGCTAGCCAGACAGGATTTAAATTTTGCCATCTGAAAGTTTTGTTTGAAGGGAATTTTTTTTTTTATTCACAGTGTTTTCTAACCAGTCCTGATTCTAACACAAATCCATGGCCTTTAGTATAGATTTGTAAGGCAAGGCAAGTTTATTTATATAGCACATTTCATACACAATGGTAATTCAAAATGCTTTACATAAAAGGATGTGAAATAGACATAAAAAATGATAATAAAAACAAGGAATAATAATATAAAAAGGTATCAGAAGTAGGTATCAGAGCAGGGCAGTGCACAGATATTTTCAGGGGCAGTGGCCCAAACCAAAAAAAAGGGGCACTAGGGGGGTAGGTGCTTGTTAATACAAATTATCCAGTTGTTACAAATATACAACTAAAAGAGAAGACATTGTGATCATTTCAGACTTTACTGTAGCTGTTTTTATGAGTGGGCTCTCCCTCACTCTCTGAGTCTGCTTCTGCCTCATCTTCAATGGAAGTAGGGGAGTGTGGGGTAAGTTGAGCCAGTGGGTGAATTGACCCACCCCCTGTATCTTGGCAATTGTACGCTTTTACTGTCACGTGACCATGCATATTGGAAGCACCCATCATTTCTGCCAGACTGTGAAAAGGAGAAACCTAGCCTGAACTGGTAAGCAACAGGTTTTTTTTCCAAAATGGCAGCTATGGGGCAAAGTGAGCCAAATGATGTGGGGTAAATTGAATCAGCATTTTAACTTACTCCTCCATAAGTCACTGTAGTTAAGTTCATTCTCTGAATTATAAACTGGTATTTTAATGTGATATAACTGGTTTAGTTGATCAAATATAGATATTTTTGTAGTTTATTTTGATAACAAGTGCACCAAATCCTTCTCTGATAAGAAACAGAAATTGCTTTTACCACAATCTAATCAGATATATCTTTCCACCTTTAGTCACTAATGGCCAACAATCTCTGTTTAGTCTGTTTTTAGGAAGGTTACAACTTTGGTCTTCCACATATTGTTTCAGAAATGCAAACAATTAAATATTGAAATTTAAACATAATTTAGTTGCTTTTTATGTTGTTAAAGTTAACTTCATGATGCACCTGCCTCACTGGAAAACTAAATTCAGGAATGGTATGAGGAACATTACAAAGACTTCAATGTGTTGCCTTGGCCTACAAAGTGCCCAGTTCTCAGTTCGATTGAGCATCTATGGGATGTGTTGGACCAACAGATCCAATCCATGGGAGGCCCACCAAATTCTTGCAGGATTTCAAGGATCTGCTGCTAATGTATTGGTGCCATGACCACAGGACACAGTCAGGTGGTTTTAATGTTGTGGCTGATCAGTCAAGACTACTCAGGAAACTTTGGAAGTCAGTAGACATTGTCTCTCTGGCTTAAATGTTTCCTCCAAGTGAATATACTTGTGCCTGCCAACACCAACAAGCAAGCCAACCTCATCCAGAGACCGATTTAGTTCTTGGATGGCTCACTTGAAGACATTCAGTCTACTTTACCCGCACTGTTGTAAACCTGTTTCAACATGAACCGAATGTATTGTGCTGTCAGTTGATACTCGATTGCGTATACGATTTCAAATGCATTGCATCATAACCAGTCAGAAGATGCAAGAATGATACCAGAGTTTCTTTTCTTTAAACCCTGCAAAAGTATCAGTGAAGTGCGGATTGCAGATGCTCCACAAATAACCCGAGACAGTTTGACTGTCTTCAAGGAAGAACGTAGTGAAACTGCTCAAATCCAGGCGTACAGACATGATTGACACATGCACTAGAAACTCTTGGCAGGACTGAGAGCCAACAAATCTGAATACTGAACACAGCAAATACTTTAAGTGATGTCTGTCTAATTATTTGTATGAGAGTTTAGGATAGGCCCACTGGTGAATACATTCGAGAAGATCTAATTAACATGTTAAAATAAATGAGCTGAATCAAATATGATGGAGTAAACAGCTCCCTCTTTTCACAAGCTCACATTAAGCCCAGAAACATTCACTTACAAATTTAAATACGTTTTGGGGGTAACACATTACATGTAACTTGAGTTACGTAATCAGATTACTTTTTCAAGTAACTGGTAGATTAATGCATTATTTTTAAATTGCAAGGAAAAGTCTGAGTTACTTTTTCAAATAAGTAACACCAGTTACTTTGTTTTCGCATTTATTGACTGATAGCTCTCATGTTGAGAGAAACAAGGAGAAAGTGTAGAGGTGTTGTGAACATCATGTTGAACATGATGTTACTGTAGTCCTAGACTAAATGTGAGCGTGCGTTTACTCATCTCACTCGACAAAAAACAAAATAAAATAATAAAAACAGTGAAATGAAAACTCAAGAATATGACAAACCTGCAATAATTAAAAGGTTAGTTCACCCCAACATTTAAATTCTGTCATTAATGAATCACCTTCATGTCACTCCAAACTTGTATGCTGTTATTTTTGTGGAACACAAAGAGTTTTGGAAGAATCTTCACTTTTAATTCCTATAGAATTACAGTTTATTGCGCAACATATTATGCTCTAAGTCAGTAAGTCAGTGGGTTGAACCGTGTAGACCATAAAAAACCTTTGCTGAACCTCTGAAATCTTATTCACATTTACATTCAAACAGGATTTAGAAATATTTAGAAACTAAAGGACTTTACATGTGCAGTAACTGATCACAAAGTGCTAATATGCGTAATCCAAATGAATGCTGCCGCAGCTGGGAATATTTTCAGGAAATAACAGCCTGCATTTTCTACTCACACAAAACCATTGTATGTCTTCAGAATTCTTGAAATCTAGCTTCAGTTATGGTTTTATGGTCATTTTTGGAGCTTTTACTTTCAAAGCGCTTGGCGTTGATTATTTATTTGATGTTTTTAAAAGAAGTGCTCACTGAGGCTATAATTATTTGATTAAAAATACAGTAAAACAATAATATTGTGAAATACTGTTGCAATTGAAAATAACTATTTTCTGTTTTAATATATTTAATATTTAATAAAAAATTAATTGCATGTAATTTATTCCTGTATCATTCTAATATTCTGATTTAATGCTAAAAATTGTATTATTATCAACATTAAAAACAGTTGTTATTATTTTTTGTGCAGACTGATACGTTTTTAAAGGGATTTTTGATGCATACTATATAACTCATTTTAACTTCTAAATATAAAGCTTTTGTAACATTAGTTATAAATAAACTATGATGATCATTTACAATGATGTGTGAATTATTCCTCTAAGCATGAACCTTTTCATCTTTTTCATATCTGAAGTCTGGTCACATTCATTAGTCAGTAGGCCATGTCTGTTTGAATCAGATCAATCGTCTGTCGATTGTTGTAAAATGCCGTCTTTACAGTTACTAAATTGCTGGACATGTTTGATAATGAAATGTTGGAAGTACAATCCACACGAGAGACGCTGTTCCTCAGGCTGAAGTGTGTGTGCGTGTGTGTGTGTGTTTGCGCGCGCGCGTGTGTGTGTGTGTGTGAGCGTGTGTGTGTGCGTGTGTTTGCGCGCGCGTGTGTGTGTGTGTGTGTGTGCGTGCGCGGCGCGCTCCAAGCTTCGGGCGCGTCCAAACGATCAAATACACACACAATAAATGGTATATTTGTCAGTTTGTTTAACTTTGTTTCTTTGTTCATGTTCTTACTCTATCTTATCTTATGTATATAAAACACTAAAAATGCCTGCACACTGCTGCATTTACAAATTGATGTTTTATATTTATTTAATGAAATATTTATTTAACATTTCAGAATATAAAGCCATGTTAATTAAGCTGCTAATCTATCATAGAAATATATATTTCATACATATATGTGTATGTATGTATGTATATATGTATGTATATATATAAATAACAAAAAGTACCGATAAGAATACCGTTAAAGCACCGGATCGATAAGCAGTATCGATAAGAGTAGTAGTACCGTTAAAACCTTAACGATACCCATCCCTAGCACTAACACAACCTATCTGCTATCACTGGACACCATACGATGCACATCCACGACACTGCATATGAATAATCTGTTGCACCTTTGCACAACTATCTGCTGCTCAACCAATCTGCTGTTAATTTATAATCTGTTGCACCTCACATTATTACTATGTATAGACTACATTATGTATAGATACTGTACATAATGTAGATGTGCACATACGGTGTATAATGTGTAGTTGATAATTGAGTATGTCTTTATAGTACACTAAGCGTACTGAGTATATGTATGTGTATTTTGCACATTGTCTTCTCTACAGTCTGTAAATATGTACTGTCCATATGTAAATTGCTGTTGCTTTTTTGCACTGTCTGTCCATATGTAAATTGTTTGTTGTTGTTTTTGCACTGTCTGTCCATATGTAAATTGTTTGTTGTTGTTTTTGCACTGTCTGTCCATATGTAAATTGTCTGTTGTTTTTTTTGCACTGTCTGTCCATATGTAAATTGTCTGTTGTTTTTCTGCACTGTCTGGAGCACGCTCATAAGAATTTCACTCACCAAGGCACTTGTGCTGTGGTGATGTGACAATAAAAGTGATTTTATTTTATTTTATTTTATTTTATTTTATTGCACAACATATTATGCTCTAAGTCAGTAAGTCAGTGGGTTGCCTGAACCGTGTAGACCATAAAAAACCTTTGCTGAACCTCTGAAATCTTATTCACATATACATTCAAACAGGATTTAGAAATATTTAGAAACTAAAGGACTTTACATGTGCAGTAACTGATCACAACGTGCTAAATGCATAATCCAAATGAATGCTGCCGCAGCTGGGAATATTTTCAGGAAATAACAGCCTGCATTTTCTACTCGCACAAAACCATTGTATGTCTTCAGAATTCTTGAAATCTAGCTTCAGTTATGTTTTTATGGTCATTTTTGGAGCTTTTCCTTTCAAAGCGCTTGGCGTTGATTATTTATTGGATGTTTTTAAAAGAAGTGCTCACTGAGGCTATAATTATTTGATTAAAAATACAGTAAAACAATAATATTGTGAAATACTATTGCAATTGAAATTAACTATTTTCTGTTTTAATATATTTCATATTTAATAAAAAATTAATTGCATGTAATTTATTCCTGTATCATTCTAATATTCTGATTTAATGCTAAAAATTGTATTATTATCAACATTAAAAACAGTTGTTATTATTTTTTGTGCAGACTTATACGTTTTTAAAGGGATTGTTGATGCATACTATATAACTCATTATAACTTCTAAATATAAAGCTTTTGTAACATTAGTTATAAATAAACTATGATGATCATTTACAATGATGTGTGAATTATTCCTCTAAGCATGAACCTTTTCATCTTTTTCATATCTGAAGTCTGGTCACATTAGTTAGTCAGTAGGCCATGTCTGTTTGAATACCAAATAGTTTGCGAGCTCCTTTTGATGTTTATTTTATCAGAACTAATCATTATGCAATTTTTTTCTTCTTTTGTTTTCATTTGCTTAAATTTGCAATCAGCAAGCGCTATTTCAATCAACTACACAATTAACCTAAATATGAATGTAATTCGTTGATGTAAAAATTGAACATAGCTTCTGCTTCCATTGCAGTAAGAAGACCATGTTCAGAAAACATGTATTGGTGTGTGCTTTAAATTCAGAAGTAGAAGATGATACATTAGTATGATATCTGCATGAACTCGCGCCTCATTTCATCATGCGGTGTCAGAGCGCACTGTAAACTATTTTTACAGCACGCTTTCCGAAAATAGAGTGAACCATCTACTGGTGTAATTCGTTTGATTCAGCAGCGAACAGAATGATGAATCATGGTTGTGTGAAGCCGTTCATCATGTGCGCTTTAGGGCCGTGTCCCAGTGAACCGCTGGGGTTGTAAGTTGGCCGAGCGCTCGTGTTTATGATGCATATGGCAGGTTATGATTGATTCTGCTTGTCAGGAGCAGCTGTAGCATTGCCCTTACATTTAGTTTTAGATCTGATCTGCTCTGGCTGGACGTGAGGCTGATGGGATGTGCTTGCTTATCTATGAGGGATTATGGGGAAACTGGATTTTTACATTTGTCTGAAGGAAATGTTAGTGGCGCTTGCAGATCTCTCTGCCACGCTGCTTGGGTATTCGGAGTGGTGTATAGTGGTTTCTTGGGCGTCTAGGTGTTTTTTTTTCTGGTTCAATCAAAAGCCAAGCCCATCCAGTGATATTCTGGTCTATTACAGAAATATTTCACCCCAAAATGTAAATTCTATCTTCATTTATTCACCCTTATACCAAACCTGTATTTCTATAAAACTCAAAAATGTCTCCCATAGTTAAATTGAGTGTTCTCCAGTGTTGTTTGAATCCTCAATATCTGTGTTCCTCAGAATAAATACATAATGTAAATGCTTTGGAGCAACATGCGGGTAAGTAAAAGATGACTGAAGTTTCATTTCTGAGTGAACTAAGCTCTGGTTCCTCATTCAGTGTTTTATCAAACAAACTTTTTATCATTCACACAAATCACAAGTCTGGCTGCAGAGAAGAGTAATACATACTTTTATTTTGAGGATGTTTGTCTTTTTTAGGTGAGATATTCCTTTAAAGCAGCTTAGCATCGACTGTCATTTAGTTTTAAGTGCTCAGCTGATGACACAACTAAAATATGTTATTGTGATTTTTCAGATTTTAACTTGTGACAGTGATTTAAAAACAATAATAATAATAGTTACTAAATAAAAAAAAGATATATTACTAATGTAATTTTTACTGCAAAATTAAAAAATAAGTTTTTAAGATAATAATAATAATGATTACTATTATTATTATTATTATTATATTCTATTTTACATCACAACTGTACAATTACAACAGGAATCATTGTGGCTGTATTCGTTTTTCAAATGTTTTAATGAAAATGGAACCACAGGTGCATGTTGTGTTCCCAAATGAATGTTAAAACATTCTTTCTCCCTTATCCATATCCTTATCCATAAAATATATATAATTTCTGCAGCATATAGTATATATACTTCACACAATATACAGATTTTTGTTGCATGTATGGAATACTGAATGCAGAGCAATTGTACAACAGAACACACTGAACTGTACTGTACTGTACCGTACCGTATGAAGTGAATTCTGATCAGTGTGTAGTAAGCTTGTTTCATTCTGAGTCTCTCTCTCTCTCTCTCTCTCTCTATATATATATATATCTATATTATATACACACACACACACACACACACACACAGGCATGCACACACGCACACACACACATTCTGTTGGTGTTTGTAGTCACACGCTGCCCCCTGTAGGACAGCAGAGGGGTGTTTGGTGTTTTGTCTTGTGTTGTATCATGCTGATTATTGCATCGTGTGTTGAGAAATGATAGAGATTTCAGGGACTGCGCTGTTATTAGTCTATTCAGCATAACATCTCTTTCACAGCAGAACAGATTTGGTCTCAGTCATCACATCTTTCTACATTAAAGATGAGATGTTCTGAGCAGCGTGTTAGCATGAGAAACTAAAGGCATAGTCGACATAGACATATGACTGAAAGGACATTTAATAGTTGACGGACATTTTCCTAAATTTTAGGATTGGTGTTGTCTAAATATTTACTGCATCAGTGATGAGCATTTATGTACTGTTTAAAGAACGTTTTGTTTTTGTCTCATTACCCTATAAGTGCAGCAGAGCATGTGAGCGGAGCGGAGCGTGGAGCGAGCGAGGAGCGGAGCGTGCAAAATATAGTCGGAGCGCGGAGCGGGTTTTTATCCAAAGGCTGGAGCGATCGCTCTGTCTCGCTCCGGTTCCCTCCGATACCGCTCACACCACGAGCCTAGGGCATGCACAAATCCACCCTGAATTCACCTGTGCCTTCAACAATTAACAAAACCATCAGCCTATACTTTAAAAATCGTTCGTTGTGAAGGAGTATTTTAATTCTCGTTAGATATTCCAGTAACGAGAGTTCGTTAAATATTTCCAAAAGCAAACCGACAGGTCATACAGGTGCACAATTCCTGTCAAAAAAAATAGATGATAATGTTAAACATGATCAGGAATGTGGTGATATATATGTTCTATTTTGACTGATGTTGCTGTTGCTGTGAGTTCTTTATAGGATATAGGCTGCGTGGCGGACGCGTCGCGGAGCGGGTTTGCTGCGTGTTGATTTTCCTTTCCGCACCCATGTTAACAGATTAGAGCAGCCACATTGCCTGCGGAATACGCGCGTATCAGGTGTGGTCCAACCACGCTGCAACTGCGGCTCCACGACAGAATAGAAGTGAAGCGGATTTTTTCCGCAGGAGTCACGCAACAAACCCGCTCCACGTCTGCCACGCAGACAGTGTGTCGGAGGCGTAAGGCTTCGGTTGAAAACGGCAGGTCTTAGGCATGCAGAGTGTAATTTAAATTTGAGCGAGCGTGGAGCGATTTCACCGGAGCGGGATGAAATTGTAGATGAGCGGGGAGCGGAATTGAGCGGAGCGATCTGGTCCGACTTTGAGCGGTGGAGCGGGGGAGCGAACACCCACGTGAGCGGGGAGCGGAAATTCTCACCGCTCAGCTCCGCTCACATGCTCTGAAGTGCAGTGCATTATTTGATATTATATTTAAAAAATAATATATTTTAAATGTAGGAAAATGCATTTTCATCATTACAAATATGTAATTACACACATTTAAATGCACAATGTACAGTAGTCAACAGAAATGACATTAAAACAGTTTCATTTACCATAAATGCTTGTCAGTACATTCAACAGAATTAAATGAAACTTTGAGTGACATATAAAGATGCATTTAAATCCTACTTAAAATAAGTTAGGTTAATTGCATTTAATATAAAAGTAAAAAATATATATATATATACTTTTTTGGAAGTTTTTTTTTTTTTTTTTAACATGTAATTAAGTTTCCAAAAAACATCACATTAGATTCAGGTATATTTTTTACAGTAAATGACTTCCATAATTGATACTCTTTGTAAAATGATAGCTTTTTTTTTTTACAAGGGTATTACCTAGCCTTTATCATTTTTAATTATTAAATATGTTAATATTGCCAATATCATGACAACATCAAATGTAAGCTATACACAAATCGAATGATATCTCTGCAATTATTAAGAAATCAAAATAAATCTATTGGATAATAATAAAGCATGGTGGACATTTTTCAGCTCAGTCTATCAGAGTGACGGATATTAATAATTATAGGGCAGCCTCTCCTTCAGTCATATGCAAGTCTGTTTAATAAGCTCTAGAGAGATCCTGATGTTGTTTGTAGTGCAGTGGACGTTAGTTTTCTGGATTTTCATCTCAGTGATTCTGTTGAAAAGCATTGTTAACTGTACTGTGCTCAGTCCCGAGGGGTTATGAGAAAAACACTTTCATGTTGCTGGAAATAGGCTTTAATACCCACATGTACGCTTTAGTTTGGCATTCTGTGCTTTCAAAGGACAACCGTTCAACATATTTGGAACAAATAACATTTCTTGTTGGTTATTTAATAGAAAACATTAAAATGTAAACAATACAGTCAAGCATTTGTGTTTATAAAGCATATACTTTTATTATTTTTTTTTAAATGACCGATCGTTTCGCTAGATAAGACCCTTATTTATCGTCTGGTATCGTTTTCAGCCCTTTGAAACTGCATTTTGACCTTCAACCGTTTGGAGTCCATTGTAACTAACTATATGGATACAAATCCTGGAATGTTTTCATCAAAAACCTTAATTTCTTTTCGACTGAAGAAAGAAATACATAAACATCTTGGATGACATGGGGGTGAGTAAATTATAAGGACATTTTAATTTGAAAGTGAACTAATCCTTTAAAAGTTTTTGTGTTCCTCCAGGATTTTTGGCACATTTTTTCATGTCATCTCCATGAATGAAAAGTGAATCTTTAAAGTGAATTTAAAGTTTTAAACAGTTAAAACATGGAAATCAAGCACAAGACAAAAAGCTCAAGAAATAGAGATAGCACTCAAATTGTTTCTCCACAATGGTGGAAAAGCCTACATAATGAAAATTATAGCTAGCTTTTAAAAAGTGTTACGCTGAAATGCTGTCAAGCGAGACAACATTGAATCTCAGCCGTGTATCTAACAAACTGATAGCATTTGCCTCTAATTCAAGTTCAGCAATGTTGCCAAATACTTTCAAACTTTAACTACTTTTTACTTGAAATTCACTAGATGACGTCATGGTGCTTGATTGCGGTAATCATTCAGTACCGTGGTGTAAATGAAAGTACTGTACCATTTGCTGTCTAATACCATCACCTCAGTAATTTTGTTTTGTTCCAGTGAAGTGTTAATAGTATACTTACCCTGAATAAACCTCATGTTCCACCTATAGTTTGAGGCCGCTTTTCTAAATTCAGCGACTGGAAAGAAAAGTGCTGTGTCAGTGGATCGTGACTGTAATTGGGTTAGACGTGCATGCCCTTCGGCTCCATATGATGCCCTTTATATTATGGTTCAAGTCAAGCATGAGGAATCATGGTACGTGGGCTCATGAAATACTAATGAGGCGCTGACTCAGTACATTGCTGCGGGGTTCAGATTGTGTTGTTTCAGAGTGCGAGATGTGCATAAAGACCATATTCAAGCCGCTTTAATATTCTCTTCTGTCCTGACATGACTTCTGATGTGGACTGTGATTTGATTTAGATGTCAGCTCTGGCAGCTAGTGGTTAAAGTTAAACTCTGTGGATGTCTGTGACATGCTGTTGTAACCAGAGACAGCAATTTAATCTTCTTACTTTGTAAAAACAAAAAATGGGGTAATAGAGATGTACTTACAGTGGAGGACTTTGGGACGGCATTTGAGCTGGAGTAATGTTGAAATACACCACTTTTACATTGTTTTAAAGTGAATCTTATCTTTGAACTTGGCATTTTCAGACCTAGATCTTCGTTTCGAAACAGGGACTTTGTTACATTTTTGTTATTTAGCATTTATTTCTTAGTTCAGCTCTCTTTTTCAAAGCACACTAAAATGTGCTTTGAATAAAACGGTCTTCTCTTTGATGAGAGCGCACCTGTTTATGTTCCTCATAGCATCATCCATATTTATACCAGTTAGAGTGTAAATCAAACCTTTGTCAGGAGAAAAGCAATTTCACAACAGTTTAGGATTTCAACTCCCCAACAGAATCAGACGCTGCTGCTTTTTACTTAATGCATTTCCATTGTGATTCATGATACAGCTCGGTTTGTTGGGTTGCGTTGTTTTCTGACCACAACCGAACCGCTCCAGAGTTAATTTTCAGTCGGGCCAGTCGATAGTTTTGGTGCAGAATGAACCGAAGAGAAAGTGAAGGTGTGAAAACACTCTTATACATGACCATGTAATCCTGCTAACTTTATTGTACTCTGGCAGCCAGAAGTGGAATTATTCATGTTTTTAAAAGACGTCTCTTCTGCTCATTAAGGCTGTATTTATTTGATACAGTAAAACAGTCAGAAATTATCATACGTTACAAAATTAAATACGACCTCACATTGTGTCAATCACATTTACACACGGCCTCCGAAAATTCAGATCATGTTCGATTTTCTGCGTTTTTGCATCCATAGCAAGCATTTTGATAGGAAAGGATGACAAATACGAAAAATCAAGAAAAATGCATATGAGTGTGCAAGGACCTTAATGTTGTGAAATATTATTCGAATTTAAAATAATTGTTTTCCATTGTACCATTACGTTATGTATTACTTTCTGGCAACAGTAATTAGTTACACTACTAGTTACATTAGTTTTCCTTCATGCCCCAATTGCATATCTTACCCAAAAAGTTCTTCTGAAATGATACTGTCACTATCATTTGACCAAAATCCACTTTGGCTCACAGACAGTTATTACAAACACTGATAATGATTGTTAGTGACTTTTAAGTGTTGTATTAACCTCATTAATTGTCACGTGTAGCTTGAAGTTAATTGTAGCCATAATTTCTCTTGTACCCATAAACAATTATATTTCAAGATGCTTTTATCAAAATAAATAGCATAATTTTGTAAGAAAATGTTTCGTTTTCTAAAAATATTTTTGAACTCTTGTAATACAATTTATATCAGGATCAGCGGGAAATGTGCAAGCCATGTAATGCCACAACTTCCACATCAGTGTTCAGATCATATTTTCTCCTGTAATGGCAATATTTCCATCTGCTGAATGTAAGCTTTTCCATATTCCAAGCTTGCCTGCTGCAATGTTGACTTCATGTGTTCATGAGCCGTGAAAATTATGAAAACAAATCTTGGAATTATGGGATTGTTACACTTCAAATCAGTAGAGGTTCATTCATCAAAATGAACTATGTAACGAGCTGTTTTATGGATGGTAACTAATATTACTGAAATCCTATTAGTAATTAGTTACACTACTAGTTACTGCACAAAGTGATATTACTAGTCACTAGTAACTAGTTACTGGCCAATACTGCTCATCAGATACGTTTAAGTTTGTTTCTTTGTTCTCTTTCCAGTTGGTGATCATGGCCGGGACGGTGCTGCTGGCGTACTACTTTGAATGCACAGACACGTTTGGGATCCATATCCAGGGCTTCTTCTGTAACGACGCTGACCTGATGAAGCCGTACCCCGGGGTGGAGGAGAGCAGCTTCATCCCTCCTCTCATCCTCTACTGCGTGGTGGCAGCTGCACCCACATCCATCGTGAGTACCACTGCCTCAAGATCACCAACAACCGACTCGTTCAGTAGTGACCTCCACCTGTTTTAGCTTGTTTAGTTTCTGGTGATGCGATCAGTGTTTTACATGTTAAAGGTGCAGCATCCTTCTGCTTTTAATACTATATCTAAACATTAACAACAATCTGGCTTTCCAGAGCTCAGAGAGGGTGGGAGATGATAATAATAATAATATTTGTGTTGTTGTTGAAACCATTGTTCTCTGAATGTTGAGTTCATTCTAAACACATAGTATTCTACTTTTCATAAATAATATAATATAATATAGGCAAGTTTATTTATATAGCACATTTCATACACAATGGTAATTCAAAGTGCTTTACATAAAAGGAAGTTAAATAATCATAAGCAATAAAACCAGAAATTGTTTTTTTTATTATTTAAAACATTGATTTAAATAAATTTAGAACAGTTAAAATTAAAAATTATTATACATGATTATACATGATACATGATTATGAAACTGTTAATAATCTCAGCCAGATGGATTTGTAAAACAGATACTTTTAAATAAATTATCCAAATCAATTATGGATTATTTCAATAAAGATTCCTGCCGCTTCTTTTGTGATTGTTGGACATGAACACCAGAGGGCACTGCAATACCAGCATACAATAAATACAACATACAAGCCTTCTAAATTATTTTACTTTATTTGTAGATTTGTATTATTATTAAATTAACATAATTATTACTTTACATTTCAGGTAAGAGCAGGTGTAAAACATGAAGGGGAAATGAACGTTAGTCTCCAGAGTGGAGTTTCAGTGTGACTCATCCTTTTAATAACCACACGGATCATAAAACAGCGACACTAAAGACAAATTACAGTGAATACATTTCATTTCTGCTGAAAATGATGGTCTCAGTTTTACTGCCTTTGTTTGGACTTTTATCATAAATGCAATGAAGCATGTAGGAGTTACAGAGGTCATTTTCCAGATTAGACAAACCTTGAGGATGTATATAATAGTTTAATTTGAATTTTTATCAAGAATAATTACAGAATAATTCACCCCAGTATTCACACACATATTTATGTATTTGGGAATGGGGATATGGAGACTTTTATTAAGTATCATAGACAAAATGACACAATACAACCAAAATTGGCTTCATTTTCTGAAAAAATAAAATAAATAATGACTGCATTATTTTATATTGAAAGAAAATTATTAGATTTTTATATCAAATATGACCCATGATCGCCTTGACATTCACCAAAATAAAATATGCATGGCAGAACATGTTGTAGGTTTTTTAATACAGTTCATCTTTAGATGTATCTGTATCTGAAGCTGCAGGTTTTCAGCGTTTCGTCTGTACTGTATTATTCAGAGACGAACACTGCAGTTCAATTCCATCACTCCAAGCATAGAAACCAGCTTGTGTGTTTTCAGCCTTAAACAAGCCAAAGTGAGTGACTCCAGAGATATAAGACCTGCAGCAGCAGCCTCTGCTCGTGAGCTTTCTCTGCTCTGTGTGGTAGAACATGAAACTAAACGGAAACCCTCCTTTGCGTTTGCTAACTTCAGAAAGGGTCAGTGGCTGAGAAATATCTGACTTCAAAGTGGCCTGTGAAATGCTGCAAATCCCCAAACGGCTCCACTTTTGTCATTATCATTTCTTTTCAGCTCACACACATCCTTTTTCTGCAAATTATTCCATCAGCAGGTCTTTCTTAGTAAATTCAGTCTTTTAACTTCTTGTTTAGTTATGTTTCATGACTGTTTTCTGTTTCTGTAGAGACACATGTGACTGATGCTGTGGAAAATATCATGCATCCAATAATCCAATTTTATCCTATACATTCCCTCTTGTTGTTTCTTTATTCTAAACTTTAACATAAATCTTCTAAAGACACATTGTGTGTGTGTGTGTGTGTGTGTGTGTGTGTGTGTGTGTGTGTGTGTGTGTGTGTGTGTGTCTGTGTGTGAGGAACAGTCCCATGTTTAAGTTTAAAATTCTCAATTATCTTACATTTGTGTTTAAATTGAAAATTGGTGCACAAAGGATTCATAAACAACATTAACCATAACCCAAAAATCCATTAGCAACCACATGCAGGAGGTACAATGAAAAGAAAACAAAAAAAGAGAAAGCGAGAGAGCTTTGTAAACCCTACATATGGATTTGGAGCAACATGAAGGTGTATAAATGCTATAAGTTTTTATTTTGGGCTGAAATATTGCTTAGTTTCTAAAAGAATTTATACCATTTGATATTTATGGCTTTGAATACACCTTTGAATATTTATGCCTTGTGCCAGGAGTCAAAGTATGAATTTTGTTATTGTATCGTCATTATTGATATCATTAGTGCGAAACACTGTTTAGCTACAGTTGGTTTACTCCAAATAATACAAGGGCATAGTGAACTGATCATTAGAGGTTCACTCAATTTCACACCGCAAAGGACTTTTGAAAACCTGATTTTGCTCCTAAAACGGAGGTATTATAGAAACTATAGACAGAGTTTGATGTACTGTGTCATTCACATTTTTAGCTGTGTCTGCAGATATTTGTTGGTGAGATCTCCATGTATATCATGAAGTCCAGTAGAGAAGCTCTCCTAGTCCAGGAGAAAATCATTGTGACGGGCGAGTGCTGCTACCTAAACCCTCTCATCCGCAGAGTCATTAGGTTTATTGGTGAGTCTTCGCTTTTTATTATTAACACTTTAGCTCAGTATCCTTTGGTTCCAATATGGATCTTTCAATGCCTAAAACTTATATCTTGGGAGCAGGGTAAGATAATATATATATATATATATATATATATATACTACTTTATTATAATCTAATACACTGACAGTCATTTTGGGATGCATACTGTGTGCATATATTAGGGCTGGGAAGATAATGTCTTAATTTCTGGAAGTAATATTGGATAATTATATATATTAAATGTCTAAAAATACTTAGCATAATCAATTAATGACACATTTTGCTTCCTGGAGCTACAGTTATGTGTTTCCTCACTTCCTGTGGAGAGTGTTATATGATTGTGATATTCGCAGGCCTTTTCCTTCTGGCTCAACAAAGCAAAGGAATTGTATTAATTATTTAGCATGTTATTATTTAGTGTACAATAATCTTTTGAAGAAAAGAAATGAACAGACTTCTCTTGTTTAAACAGGAGAGCACATAGTGTGATGACAGAAACATGTAGACATGTGCTGGTATTCAGTAATGTGATATATCATGATAATGAACATGCACAATGTTGTTATCATGGGCACTTAAAAATACAGAGAATACTTATTTATTATTTATTAATTCTTCAGAACTTTTAATGCTGCGTCAAAGACGCGTGTGCACTCTGATGTAAAGAAGCGCGTGAGAGATGTCCTTGATAACACGCACACTCACTCGCTGACAGCAGATGGTGCTGAAGCAACGGCAGAAATGCAGCCGTTACCCTGGAAACCCAGTAGACTTCAATAGGATTTTTTTACATTTAATTTTTACTACAACATGCCCTAGATATTGTTTTGATTCTTTATTGTTCGGTCTCACTACACATTATGGCTTAATTAGTTAACATTAGTTAATTCATTTGTTAACATAAACTGCCAAGGAAATATTATTCTAAATGTTCATTAATCTTACATAATTCCAAAATGTATTAACACATTGTTAAAATGAAAAGATGCAACTGTGTTATTTAATGAACTATCATGAACTAAGAGTTTTAATTTGTTTAACAAAGATTAATAACTTCTGTAGCTAATGTAGCTATTGTGAATGTTAATGCATTAACTAAGGTTAACTAATAATATCTTATTGTACAGTGATACTTATTGGTCTTTCTAGTTATTTTGGATTTTAATCTGTGTATAATGTGTATTGTTTTCTGTGTATTGTTTTATTGTAATTAAATGATCAGTTATATTTGTTATAGGACAAAAGTTGTTAAACCTGTTTAAATACTGTATTATGACAACGCTTTTCTGCAACTAAATTGCAATATCATGATAATACCGTATACTGTGATAAAAGCATTAGCAATTAACCACAACATGAACATTTGATACCGGCATATCCATAATCTGGAGTTACTTGCAAAGCAAAATGAGACATTTGTTACTATGGGTTTTAGGGGATGATTGGTTTAAATTTATTGAACTTAAAAAAAATAATACAAGATGCTATTATCATGGTCTGCTTTTGCTTATTAAATCTGAAAAATTATTAATATTGTTGAATGGCTATCATTTTAAATTATCCATTTAACAAAGGTATTGTAAACGCTCACATTGATAAAAAGATCAGTGCATATTATAACTATATTTTGAGGACAAACTTGTATCCAGAAGTGAGTTAAATCTGACAAAACAAATTTTGCAGGACACCCTCATTTGTAAAATATGTATCAAAATAAAGTTGTATTATTATTAGTAGCATTATTTCTGTAGGTTAAGAATTGGTTATAGAATGTACAACCAGCGGTATATACTGTACGTAAAACAATAGAAGTAGCTGTTTGTGTGCTTATTCATTGACAAACCTGTGGGTTGGTTTTGACACCTTGTCCAATGCAGATTATTTGTTAATGGCTTATTAATCAGCTTAACCCATTCATACTACTACTACTACAGAAGAAAAGTACTAAGCAAATATCGCTAATAATACTTTAGCGAGCTCTCAAAAGTAAAAGTGCACCACAGATCCAATAAATCTTTGACTTTGTTAGGACGGTATGATTTACCTGGAGATTTAAAAAGTGCAAGTTTTCAAGTAAAACTGCTTAGCTGTGGCTGTTTTATTGATTAGTAACAGAGCGAACGCACAAGTCTACTTCAACAATCCATTACGATTACTTCAACAATCAATTTCAAATGTTTGCTACGGACATAATGACAAATCAACACAAGTTTCCAATAAAAGTTTCCCCTGCAGTTTCTTTTATGCATTCATATTTACAGGGTGTTGGTTTCAGTACACATGTCTATGTGTCCCACACAAAGCCTGACGTAAAATACAATGAGAAACATGGGGAGCGTTGCTTTGCTGGATGTGATGCATGATGTAGTGGAGACTCTGGTAATGGTGTCCTCTGAGGCTTGGGATTGCGATGATATGGACCATCGGATTGCATTCTTGAGCAATTGTGGCCAGAGAGTACAGTATTTTTTGTCTTTCCCTCTCCAGTAACTCAACTATTTGCTCATCGACATCCTTCACACTTTCAGAGACACCATGAATTGTAATCTACTTCACATACGCACAGTTTCACGGTGAAACAAGTCATTGTATTCCACAAAATCAGTTAGAAAACGCCCGTTTGAGAGAGTTGGCATAACTAGAGGACATCATAGTTACATGCATAATATACTAAGCTTAGTAGAGTAGTTTTGTTGGTGCCAAATGATGTATGCAAATTTAGCTTTTGCTCTAGTGGGCATTTATAATTACTTCTGGTTGAAGATAAAAATAACATCGTTCCATCAAGACCGCATTGGTATTCATAGGCGTCCTCCAAGCCCTTGTCTGATTTGCTTATATTTTCGAGACTTGATTGGGAGCAACAAGATGAATCGTTTTCTGCTGTTGTTGTTTTTCACCGCAGGTGTCTTCGCGTTTGGCCTGTTCGCCACCGACATCTTTGTCAACGCCGGCCAGGTAGCGACTGGCAATTTGGCGCCGTATTTCCTGAGCGTCTGCAAGCCAAATTACACCGGCATGGATTGTCACTTCAATCACCAGTTCATCGCCAATGGAAACATCTGCACTGGGAACCAGGTGGTGGTGGAGAGAGCCAGGAGGTCCTTCCCATCCAAAGACGCGTCGCTCAGTGTCTACTCCGCCGTCTACGTTACTGTAAGGCACTGCAGTGTGGGTTTGAAATAGTTTAGTTTAGTCTGTTATGTGTTGAATTCCAACTTGATTTCAACTGGCTCATGCTTCATGGTTTGTTTATCTGGAAAATAAATTAGCTTTACACAAAAGTTGTCCCAACCAGGTTCAAAGCAATTAGTCTTGAAATATAATTGGTCCAAATGTGTTCATGTTCAGTTTGGACAGACCCTGAAAAATGAGGATGCTTGAAACATAGCCTGTTGTTTTAATTTAGTGTCATGTATTAATTTGTATACAGAGGAAATATAGTTACACTGCGTTTTAAACTGATATCTGTACAGTTTGTTTTTATGCAAAGTTGTTACCAATGCTAATTTAATTTCACAATTGTGAATCCCAATTTAGATACCAAAACCAAACACTAATATGATATCAAATACACATTTAATAAATTAAATATTATTGTCAGTTTGAATAAATTTGTGTTTGATGTTTTTCAGGTATCTAGCAGCAGTATTCAAGTAAAGTTTTCAGAAAAAAGCAAAATAAAAGCAAACAAAAAAATAAATAAATCAATAAAATATGTATAAACAAAACTTCAAACATATTGATTTATATTGCAAAATGTGTACACATGTATTTACCTGATATCACAAACTGTACATTGCTATACAAAGGCAATAAGTGTAACCACACATCTTGCCAAAATTAAAATACATTTTCTCACTCTGATTTTGAGTAGACTTTTAATGTCAAGCTAGTGATGTTAGTTAGAGGTAATCCAGAAGAAGAAAATAGAAAATAAAGTTAATTAATACTTTTTCATCAAAGATGCATTAAATTGATCAAATGTGACAACGACATTTCTTATGGTATTTCAAAATATTTATTACATTTTAAATAATTGCTGTTATTTTGTAATTGTTATTCATCAACGAGTCCTGAAACACACACACACACACACACACACACACACACACACACACACACACACACACACACACACACACACACACACACACACACACACACACACACACACACACACACAGAGTTTTGATCAAATTGCTCCAGTAAAAAGACTGCCATACAAAGGCAATTAGTGTAACTATACATTTAGTTGAAACTGAAATGGGGTTTCTTGCACTGATTTTGAATAGATCTTCAGTGTGTTTTGATGTCAGGTTAGTGATGTTGAATCGCAGGGTTTGTGATGAAGTCTTTTCTTTGGTTGAGCTGAGTTTAGAGCAGCTCTCTTTCTCTCTCTTTCATGGGAAGAGGTTATTTACTCTGATTCCATTCCATAATTGGCCATAATTTCCCTGAGGTGGAACAAGCGGCGTGTATTTATTTAAGCTTGAGTTCCTCACAGTCACCTGCTGCACAATAAATCCACTGAATAAATCGGTCCTGAGCTTGTGTGTGTGTGTGTGTGTGTGTGTGTGTGTGTGTGTGTGTGTGCTCTTGCCTGTTTCAGATGTACATCACGAGCACCATCAAGACGAAAAGCAGTCGTCTGGCCAAGCCTGTACTTTGTCTAGGAATCCTGTGCGCTGCTTTCCTGACTGGATTGAACCGTGTATCAGAATATCGCAATCACTGCTCAGACGTCATCGCTGGATTCATATTAGGAAGCTCCATAGCTCTTTTTCTGGTGAGTTTCATCATTTTACACATACACACGTGCTGTGTGTGTATATATATCTAATCTAATATACACAAACACACAAACACTATATACACTTAAAAGATTCAGATCATCAAAGTAGTTGTAATGTTGCACAAAGATGATGCAAGTAAATACAAAATGCAGTTTTTAAATAATGATTTCATTTATTAAGGGAAAAAGGTGTCCAAACCTACCTGGCCCTACGTGAAAAATGAATTGCCCCCTCCTGTTAAAATAACCACGTTACTTTAGAAAGCTGAGTTACATCTCACTAGCCTAGTGTTCATGATTCAACAATAAGAAAGAGACCGGGCAAAAACGGCATCAGTGGGAGAGTTCCAAAGCAAAAGCCATTTCTGACCAAAAAGAACACAGAGGCTCGTCTCACGTTTTCCAAAAAATCTTTTGAATACCCCTAAGACTTTTAGGCAAATATTCTGTGGTATGTGACATCGGTATGTGACAAAAGTTGAACTTTTTGGAAGGTGCGTGTCCCGACTTGCCATAATTGACGGAACCATGAATTCTGCACTCTATCAGAAAATCCTGAAGGAGAACGTCTGGCCGTCAGTTTGTGACCTCTAGACCTAATAGTAATACAATTACTATTATTATTAATACGAATAATTTAATTATTAATAAAGCAGTAATATTTTTTTTTCATGATCAATACAAAAATAAATATACAAAATAATTGTGTGTTAATTTATTATACATTTTTGACTTTTTAGGTACTGTATTTATCACAATCTTCAAAAGTAGCTTTTTTCATTGTAGGGAATCTGTGTAGTGAACAACTTTAAAGGCACTCACTCCACTCCTACCAAACAGAAGCAGGAGGATTACCGCGGCCTTCCCTTGATGACATTCCCCCGTGTGGAAAGCCCTCTCGAGACACTCAGCGCACAGGTAATGTCATCTTCTGCATCTCAGGAAATCATCTCTCTCTCGTCCTGCTCACAGTGATCAGTGGTTGTTTTGTTTCATACAGTATATAGTAGTATGGGTCTTGCTATTTTACTAGTTTGAATTTGACAACACTTAATAACTTGCATTACACATAACTTCAGGCCCGGCTCCAGAATCAAATCACTGAGGGTGTTTCTTAAATTAGTGAGGGTGCTCTAACATACATACATATATACATAGATACATACATACACATATATATAAAACCCGTGCTGGCAAAATGAGTTGGAATGTGCACAGTCTAATTTTGAGCTACAGACAAAAAAAAATAATAAATTGAGTTAATTAAACCCTAGCGATCCCAATGCTCCAAATAGTAATTAAACATCTAAAATGAACTTAATTTTTATGTTTTCTGAGAGGAGAACCGTTATTTTCTCTGCTCACTTCTGGATGACTGCTACTCATTACGAGTACGTCTATTGTTGCAAAGCACAGCATTCCAGCTTTGTGAATATTTATATTGAATTCTCCATGACATGAGTCCTAACCAGTAAAATGTGATTTTTAAACCTCTGCTGATGAAAACGAAAGTAACGCACCGCTGACTGGCATTAGCAAAGTGCGTACACATAAGATGTGCCTTCCTGAGAGCGCGCAATCTCCCAATAAATTATAGGCCTATTATTGCGAAATGTGGCTTGGCAAGATTCACATGTGCATATTGTTGTCTTGCATGAACGTTTAGTTAATGGTTGGGGGAAAGTCTGATGTGTAACATCATATTTAATCCGTGCATGGGGTCTTAATAGTAGGCTATGGAAGCCCATTTCCACCACTGATTAAAAAATAAAAAAGGTTATTTCAACTTTTAATCTCACAATACAGACTTTTTTTTCTCAGAATTACGAGTTTACAATTATGACTTTTTAACTCGCAATTCCGAGTTTATATCTCACAATTCTGTCTCATGTCATCGATAATTCGATATGAATATTCACAAAGCTGGAATGCTGTGCTTTGCAACAATAGACCTTCAACTTGTGGTAAGATGCAGCAGCAGTCGTCCAGAAGTGAGCTGAGAAAAAGTTCTCCTCTCAGAAAACGTACAAATAAAGATCATTTTAGATGTATAAATACTATTTGGAGCACTGGGATCACTAGACAAGGGCGTTTTTCCTCAAATTCGACAACGCTGACGTTTTTCACTTCTTTTGCCTGTAGTTCAATGTTAGACGGTGCGCTTTCCGACTCATTTTGCCAGCACAGGTCACATATAATCATTTAATATAGAGTAACTTACATTTAAGGCACAAGGAATGTGGTTATTTCTATTTATTTATTTATTTTAGGCTTGTCTAACGCATCAGATACATCAATGCTTTGCTGAGAAAACTCCACAGAAAGGCATTTTGCAATAGAATTGCTTTGTCTGAGATAGAATTGTTCACACATGATGAGTTCTTATGTTTTGTTTGCACAGTTTTTGTGGCTTTTTTTTAAACTTTTGGTCTGTATGCATATGCAGACTGACATTTGTGGCCATTGCGTTAAGTCACAATGTTTTTTTCCAGTGTCTTTCACCATGAGCACTGTGTGAAATTAAACACAGTTCAGCTTTACAAAATTCTCCAGAAAGCACTATACAATACAACTTTGTTTTACTGAGATGCTTATAATGTGTATTTATTCATATTTTGAATTAGTTGTATTTTTATTTTCAAGTTTTCATTTTAATCGTAGGTGTAGTTTTAGTAATGTTGGTTAATTGTTATAATTTTTTTAATAATTGTGTTTATTTTTTATTCATTTTAATTAATGGACATATATATTTTTCTTTCTTTCTTTCTTTCTTTCTTTCTTTCTTTCTTTCTTTCTTTCTTTCTTTCTTTCTTTCTTTCTTTCTTTCTTTCTTTCTTTCTTTCTTTCTTTCTTTCTTTCTTTCTTTCTTTCTTTCTTTTTATTTGAGCCTTAGTTTTAGTAACGGTAAATTAATACATCTGGTACCAAGAATGTGATGTATAAATTGAGTGGATCCAATAGATTTAGGACAGTACTCAATAATTTAATATACAATAAAAAAATGTTTTTAGTCAATTTGTAATAATGAGGATTGTATACCTACAGTACTATCACCAATAATACTTTCAGTGCATATTTGGCAGAAATTAGCCTTTTTTTAAACCCTTTTTTTTTGCCTTCCCTGCAGTAATTCTTTTATTTGGCCCGTGAGTATAAAAAAACCCCAAAGGCTTTGATTTTGCAGTTTGCCATTTATTCTCTCCAAAACGCCCCAAAAGATGCATTTTATCACCTTACACAGCAGGGAAATACAACGCTGCTTCTACAAATTCATTTCGACACTGTTTACTGCAGGGAAAGTCTTGTGAGTCGTCTCTATTGACAGCCAGCCACTAAAATACCTAGAGCGCTCTGTGGGTCAGAGGAATCCTCCTTTACTTCCAACACCAGCTTAACACCCTAGTGGCTAAGAAAACCAAAACCAAACCAAAAGTCAATGTGTTTGGGGAAACAAGGAAAATCAGGTGTTCTGTCACGATCTGGCCAAGTACGATAATCGAAACGGTTTATTCAACAGGAATTGGCATTGTGAAATTACACGTTCTGCTCCACGGCTCTCTGATGTTTCTGTTAAATGCATCTGATGGGTAATAAGCATTTACGCAACGAGTAAAATGCTTATTACCATCTGGAACGGTGCAGCATGACTCTGAATGCAATTTTGCTTGTCTTTCAGAACCATTCAGCGTCCATGACTGAAGTCACATGACTAAGGGGGCAGCACCGGGTCACGTTCGCTTCACCTCAACACTTCTAGGCACAATTTTTCTTTTTTTGTACTGTGGCATACTGTAAAAAAAAAAAGAACAAGTAAAAGAAAATCAAAAAGACAGTATTATGTTGTAACTAGTTGTACCTAGAAGCAGCTGTTTTGTACATTTTGTATAAGAGAGTGCTGTAGCTTTCCCTCATAATGTCGACACTGCTCAATTCATGTCCAGATTTCTGCTTCTTATGTCATGTTTTACATCACAAAAAGGAAATATATACAGTCTATATATAATGTAATTCAAATATCGATGTTGTTATGTGGTATTTGTACAAAGAATGATTTTATTTAGATTTATTTCCTGTACATTTTTTGACAAAGATCATTTTGTATTCTTTTTGTTATCTGTATAAAGCATTTTGATCAACTTTGCCTGCTGATTTTCCAGGAATGTTTTTGGTATACCTATTTTTTGGTGTAAGATTTAAAGAAAACGTGTTGAATTGTTACACGTCATTGTATCGGATTCTCCTCGGGCGTCTTTGAATGGCCATGTACTCAGCATGAAATACACAACACTGTTTGAAGAACCTGTTATTCTCGACTTGTTTTGTTTTTTCTTTAAAGTTTGCATTTCATTTGAAATGCTAAATATATTTTCCTGAGTAGTCTGTCAAATAAATAGTCTGTAGCTGAGTCCAATAACTTGAGTGGGTTTCATTTTTTTAAAGAATGGTAATGTATTTGATTGCCGTTTGTACCATAATCTCATGACAAGAATGTTTTCGCAGTACTCTTATTAGTACCACTTTGGTTAAAAACATGCTTTTGCAGCCAGGTGGTGTTTAACATCTACCAGCAGGAGTAACCAGACAAACCTTGACGCTAATGGATGAGTTTATCCAGATGCACATTTTGGAAAGGGAACAGATTTGATTAACTCAAAAAAGTCCAGAGCTACAGTCACTTAATGGTCAAAAAAGCATATAAGAGCAACAGAAAATGACTACCAGTGGCTCCTGACGAATATTCTAAGGTCTTATGAAGTGAAACAATCTGTCATTGCAAGCATTATTTGCAACGTTATTACCTGTAATCCAGAGCCTCAGGCAAACAGTTCTGAGTGAAGTCTGGTTAATGAACAAATCATTCTTCTGAACCAGTTATTTTTGATGAACCAGTTCACCAAATCGGACTGAAGCGTCTGAAACGGTTCAAGGCTCAAACAGCACAGATCTACAAGTTTTTCAATCAAAACTTACTTTCAGACATGCCTGACAGTCACTCTGACTTGAAATGAGTCAAAATACAGCATATAGGATCTCATGATGCTGGTTTTTGCTCATTCAACACTCGCACACACCAATCGTTTTGCTTTATCAAATCTTAATATATTGTCAGGAGCCACGGGTATTCATTTTATGTTCCTTGATATGCACTTTTTTTTCTCACAGGCTGACAGCTGCTCACTTGCTTTTTATGAATCACCAAGAACCACAGTTTCAGTTAAAATTCTTCTTTACTGTTCTACTCAACAACAAAAAAATCAACTACATCTTCGATGGCCTGAGGGTGAGAAAATAACAGCATATTTAAAGTGTTGGTGAACTGTTGCTCAAATGTCCTTCCCCTCATCAGTTGGCTCAAAAGCACACTTTATATCAGCTGGGAAAAGCACGAGCGACTCAACAAGAATAAGAGAAACACACTGCTCAAGATAGGAAATTGCAGGCTGATCTGGATTGGAAACTTGTTTTCCCACATTAAATTATTTCCACTAAGCTCAGAACAGATTTGATACTGTGGTTCAACTTGCATGGACTGGTATATATCATAGATCTAATGGTGCCTTAGGAAGATGCAGCCGAGGAAGCACACAAATGCATGAAGTTCAAGTACACAGATATCGCAGAGGAGGCAATAGGGATAGAAAAAAACATTTCCCAGTCAAAATAATTTACAGACGGTTTGTATCTGTGTCCACCAGTAGGCTACTTAAACAAATGTTATTCCGAGGAAATAATCTACGGCAGGCTATCAGATGTCTGTCTGAAACTGTAGAGAGAAGTTGCAGCTGGCTATGGTTGAAAGGAATAGACTATACATAGGCCTCAAATGAGAAAAAAATATTATAAACAGAAAAAAGGTTATAAACCGAAGGGGGTGTCCTGCAAGGTTCGCCGTTGAGCCCTCTGGAGATGTTGTGTGTTTATCAACAAAACATCAAGGAAAACGAGTGCCCACCTGATAACCTCAGTCATATTGGTCTCCTCTAATATCCTCCCTTCCCTTTATTACCCCTCCCCCAGTCTACATCTCATCAAAGTTGATTAATTAGGGATTGTAAAAGATTATACCTAAACCTATTTGCTTAAATGGGATGATGCTCTTACTCTGTTTGGAGTGAAATATTAATTTCACGCTTTACTACTACACCGTATCAGTTTTGTTCTACCTATCTGTTTTTTTATTGTATGTGAAACCATACACTGAAGTAAAAAAACTGGTGTAGGATTTACTTGGAAACACTCAATAATTATTAGTAAATTTCACAATTACAAATAAATGGCAAGAAACACATTTGATTAAACATATGTTGAAGTAAAAGACCGAAATAGTGTTTTCTAGTAAACCGTTGCTCCAATAATCATTTATTATATACAACTTTGAATTATTTTTTTTGTAGTCTATCCATTATCGGTGCTAATCTCACTAACAACATCAATACCCATAAACTAATAAAGAATGAAAAATGAATGTCTGACAAAATATATATTATAAGCAGGTAAATATTACTTTATATGCTGCTGTTGTTTTGACTGACTCTCTTTGGCTGACTCTCTCAGAGAGAGCAGGTGCGACCGGTCCACTACCAATAGTATCACTCACAGAATAACTCAAAATAGTAATGACAAACAAAATGACATTCTTCTTCAGCTTCACAAAATAAACAATTAAATATGATTCAATTAAAATGAATATAAACTATTACTTGTTTAACACAAATTGTTCAGAAACCATTTACATCATAAACACAAAGAAAAGTTTGCAATATAACTTTTATTGCAATCAATAATACTTTAAGAAGCTTCATAGCACCTCAATACATTTTTTTGTATTGTGTGGTTCTCTGGGCAAGACCTTTGTGCTTAAAATAAATGAGTGAGCTGGACAAATCAATTCAATACTATACTCCTGAAAAAATCACTGTCATGAGATACAAAGTTTTCAACAAGTTTCTTATAAAAAGATGGAACCGAGTAACTCTAGAATCTGCATAGTCTACCTGCTACCGTGTTATCTAACAGAAAGAACGGATTAAATATTATTCACAGTAGTTATTACAGATGAAACAGAAGTTTCAGGACATTTAGACATGCATGGCCAAACTTTCAGCATTGCAGTCTTTTTTCTAGCAACTACTGATTTCACGTCTAACACCACTCTGCCATTTTCCTTCAAGCAATAATAGGATTATTATAAAAAAAGTCCCTGCATTATAGATGGTATTAAGCTTTTGCTCAAATAATTCTGAGTTTTTAACATTCAAGAGTACATTTAAAGGTGGGTTCTTTAAGTCTTACTTAAGCACATTTCTAATGACAAAATAAACTTTTAATTTGTTATTCTAAAACTTTATATTAATGCAGTAAATGCTATGAAATGCATAACTTATTCCAATGGTGCTATCTTGTTTTACTGGAGCATGAGCAATGTCTCATTTGGAAATTAATCTTCCTTTGAATTCAGTTATATAATGTTATTTGGAAAGTATATTACGTTGGGCACTGAGATAATGCACATATTTATTAATACATATTATCAAAAATATTAAGTAAAATTCATAAACTCACCAAATTTAAAAACAACTAAAATGCGTGGTACTGACATTTTGTTTGATAAGGAAAATGTAAAATGTAATTTTGTAAAACTTTTTTTTTCTGTCACTTAATTATGACCATATTTTAAACCTTATACTGCATCTGCAGCTCCCATCCGTTTCTTTTTACATTACAGATTCACCTTCGTGCCTTGCCTTCATTTCTGCTCTCCCTTCCCCTTCTTCCATATCTGATTTGAATTTCCTGACTGCAGACTTGTTCTTTTTTCTAAAAGTAACATTTTACATATATCTGAATCTGAATAGAGTTGGGTAGAGTGGGGGAAAACGCCCCCTTGGTGTAACTAGATAAAGTCAAGATTCATTTTTGATGTAACTATGGACTACGTTGACGAGAGTAATGTAGAAGTAATCACCATGAAACTTACACTGGTGATGTACCTGAGAGAAAACCTATTTTACAGTAAATTATCTAATTTTCAACAGTAAGAAAATATGTTTTAAAGCTTGTTGTTTCGTAGAACATCACAGTTTTATGCAACCTGGTCTCATAAAAAAAAGTATCTCTGGGAACTTTTTGCAAGACGCGAAATACATACCGTCGTCATGTATGTTTTGTGACATATTCGATAAGAAATGTCCACTGGGTGCCGCTGTGTTTGTTATTTTCCTCAGAACAGATGAACGTACATATGATATGTTTTATGTGACGTTGGTTTTGTAGGTGTCATCGCAGTTCTGACCTGACATGTCCATTGAGTGGCGCTATAACTCTAATGCTCCATGACGTTTTAAAATAACAAACCATCTGCACTACACCTAAACTTACTTAAATAGTATGAACAAAAGCGAATGTGATGTATAACGCAATCGCAAGCATGTCGTTTTAGCTTGTTTTTCGTTCTCTTATCTTTCCGCTCTTTCACTGTGAGAAATGTTTTTAATGGGATTCTTACCCAATGATTAATCGATTGAGAATTCTAAATCCCACCAGCTGAGCGACCGAGCAAGCTTGTTATGCCCGGAAACCGAAACATTTTTTAGCTGTATCATAACTGTGCATGGAAATTATTAAAAAAGATCACTGTTCTATTGCCTCTACTGTTCATTTCTGTTGGAAATTGCAGTGATATTTATTTATTGGTACGTATTTCGTCTCTTGCTAAAAAGTTCCTAGAGGTAACTATTGGTCATGAGACCAGGTGTTATATAATATGAGAAGAGCAAGGCCTGGACATAGGGAGTACATGTTATTAAGAAAAAATATGTGTTATATTGATAAATTATATATTTTTCATATTATATTTTCAGAATTACATATTTTTTTCAAAAATAGTCTGTGGGGTACACCCCCAGGGGACACGGCTTAATTGCTGTAGTTACTCTGTTCTGAACATCAAATCCTTTGTTTTTCCATCAAATGAATTCTAACTTGCAGTGGCTGAGAGAGCTAAACATGCTGCAACTTAAGAAAACAGAAAAAAGCACCAGCAAATTAAGAAAACATCATCAGTTTGACAGCACATGTGCTGCAAATACTTGCAACCTAAACAAATACGGAAATGTGCTGGTTTTATTATTAACCATGGTTTTATTATAATAAAAGTGTAGTAAGCGTGTTTTTTTTTTTTGGTGTATTGATTACCATTTATAACCACAGTTATACATACCATGGTTAAACTATGGTTAGTGTGGTTAATTTACCATGGTTTACCTATAGTAGCCATTTTTTGTATATATTTTTTTATATGATTATAAAATTATATATATTATATAAAGGCTATTCATTTATTTTAACAAAACCATGCTTCTTTTTTTGTAAGGGAATTTTTTTTAAGTAGCCAGCTTACATAAGGTGTTACAGTTACAGTGATTGTGTATTTTGTCAGCTTATTTAGGCTAATAATATATATATAAAAAAGCTACAGAATATATGATCAGGATGCTCAAATAAAACTAAAATCTCACCTTTCACAGAAGACATAAGCATATACCAGCTAGGTTCACTTATTGCGGTTCCCTTAAACATTTCTGATATTCTCTATGAGGATCTGTGTAATGAAGCCCAGGTTGCATTGATAGCGGCCTTCAGGTCATCTGCATTGTTGGGTCTGGTGTCTCTCATCTTCCTCTTGACAATACCCGATATATTCTCTATGGGGTTCAGGTCAGGCGAGTTTGCTGGCCAATCAAGCACAGTAACACCATGGTCATTGAACCAGCTTTTGGTACCTTTGGTAGTGTGGGCAGGTGCCAAGTCCTACTGGAAAATGAAATCAGCATCTCCATAAAGCTTGTCAGCAGAAGGAAGCATGAAGTGCTCTAAAATGTCCTGGTAGATGACTGCGTTGACTGTGGACTTCAGGAAACACAGTGGACCAACACCAGCAGATGACATGGCAGCCCAAATCATCACTGACTGTGGAAACTTCACACTGGACTCCAAGCAACATGGATTCTGTGCCTCTCCTCTCTTCCTCCAGACTCTGGGACCTTGATTTCCAAATTAAATGCAAAATGTACTTTCATCTGAAAATAGGACTTTTGACCACTGAGCAGTTATTTTTCTCCTTAGCCCAGGTAAGATGCTTCTGACGATGTTTCTGTTTCAGAAGTGGCTTGGTAGCCCTTTTCCTGAAGATGTCTGAGCGTGGTGACTCTTGATGCACTGACCACAGCTTCAGTTCACTCCTTGTGAAGCTCTCCCAAGTATTTGAATCGGCTTTGCTTGACAGTATTCTCAAGCTTGCAGTCATCCCTGTTGCTTGTGCACATTTTCCTACCCAATTTCTTCCTTCCAGTCAACTTTGCATTTAATATGCTTTGATACAGCACTCATTGAATAGCCACCCCTTTCAGTAATGACCCTCTGTGACTTGCACTCTTGTGGAGGGTGCCAATGATCGTTTTCTGGACAATTGTCAAGTCAGCAGTGTTCCCCATTATTATGGTTTCAAAGAACAAGATATAGCCACAATTTATACTGTATGGATGGTCATTTATTGAAACTCAAATGTAAATATTCTAATATTTTGAGATACTGATTTTGACTTTCATTAGCTGGAAGCTCTAATCATCTAAAAAAAAAATATGTTTCAAGTGTTTTACTTTACATGTAATGAATCTAAAATATATGAAAGTTTCACTTTTTGAAATAAGTTATAAGAAAAAAAAAATACTTTTTCACCATATTCAATTTTTTTAGATGTACCTGTATATATACACTCACTGGCCACTTTATTAGGTACACCTTGCTAGTACAGGGTTGGACCCACTGTTGCCTTCAGAACTGCCTTAATTCTTCGTGACATAGATTCAACAAGGTGTTGGAAACATTCCTCAGAGAGTTTGGTCCATATTGACATGATAGCATCACGCAGTTGCTGCAGATTTGTTGGCTGGACATCCATGATATGAATCTCCCATTCCACCACATCCCAAGGGTGCTCTATTGGATTGAGATCTGGTGACTGTGGAGGCCATTTGAGTATTATGAACATTGTCATGTTTAAGCAACCACTCTGAGATGATTTGAGCTTTGTGACATGGTGCATTATCCTGCTGGAAGTAGTAATCTGAAGGTTGATACACTGTAGTCATAAAGGGATGGACATGTCAGCAACAATACTCAGGTAGGCTGTGGCATTTAAGCATTGCTCAATCGGTACCAAGGGGCCCAAAGTGTGACAAGAAAATATCCCCCACACCATTACACCACCACCACCAGGCAGGATGGATCCTTTCATGTTCGTTACCTCAAATTCTGACCCTACCATCTGAATGTCGGCAGCAGAAATCGAGACTCATCAGACCAGGCAATGTTTTTCCAATCTTCTATTGTCCAATTTTGGTGAGCTTGTGCGAATTGTAGCCTCCGTTTCCTGTTCTTAGCTGACAGGAGCGGCACCTGGTGTGGTCATCTGCTGCTGTAGCCCATCTGCTTCAGGGTTCGACATGTTGTTCGTTCGGAGATGGTATTCTGCATACCTTGGTTGTAACGAGTGGTTATTTTAGTTACTGTTGCCTTTCTATAATCTCTAACCAGTCTGCCCATTCTCCTCTGACATCAACAAGGAATTTTAGTCTACACAACTGCCGCTCACTGGATATTTTCTCTTTTTCGGACTGTTTTCTGTAAACCCTAGAGATGGTTGTGCGTGAAAGTCCCATTAATCAGCAGTATTTGAAATACCCAGACCAGCCCATCTGGCACCAACAACCATTCCAGGTTCAAAGTCACTTAAATCCCCTTTCTTTCCCATTCTGATGCTCGGTTTGAACTTCAAGTCATCTTCACCACATCTAGATGCCTAACTGCAATGAGTTACTGCCATGCGATTGGCTGATTGGCAATTTGTGTTACCAAGGAATTGAACAGGTGTACGTTACAAAGTGGCAGGTGAGTGTGTGTGTGTATATATATATATATATATATATATACAGTGCTCAGCGTAAATGATGAAAAATAGCCATTTGGCTAACTCTGGCATATTGACAGAAATGTTTATTAATATGCATTGTCCCTGTAATAAATAAATAAATAAATAAATAAATAAATGAGTACACCCCCTTTGAAAAGTAACATTTTAAACAATATCTCAATGAACACAAAAACATTTTCCAAAATGTTGACAAGTTTAATATAACATCTGTTTAACATATAACATGAAAGTAAGGTTAATAATATAACTTAGATTACACATTTTTCAGTTTTACTCAAATTAGGGTGATGCAAAAATGAGTACACCCCACAACAAAAACTACTAAATCTAGTACTTTGTATGGCCTCCATGATTTTTAATGACAGCACCAAGTCTTCTAGGCATGGAATGAACAAGTTGGCGACATTTTGCCAGATCTATCTTTTTCCATTCTTCAAGAATTACCTCTTTTAGAGATTGGATGCTGGATGGAGAGTGATGCTCAACTTGTCTCTTCAGAATTCCCCATAGGTGTTCGATTGGGTTCAGATCAGGAGACATACTTGGCCACTGAATCACTTTCACCCTGTTCTTCTTCAGAAATCCAACAGTGGCCTTAGATGTGTGTTTAGAATCATTGTCATGTTGGAAAAGTGCACGACGACCAAGGGCACGGAGTGATGGTAGCATCTTCTCTTTCAGTATAGAGCAGTACATTTGTGAATTCATGATGACATCAATGAAATGCAGCTCCCCGACACCAGCAGCACTCATGCAGCCCCACATAAGAACACTGCCACCACCATGTTTCACTGTAGGCACCATGCATTTTTCTTTGTATTCCTCACCTTTGCGACGCCATACAGTTTTGAAGCCATCAGTTCCAAAAACATTTATCTTGGTCTCATCACTCCAGAGTATAGAGTCCCAGTAGTCTTCATCTTTGTCATCATGGGCCCTGGCAAACTCTAGGCGGGCTTTTTTGTGCCTGGGCTTTAGGAGAGGCTTCTTTCGTGGACGGCACCCATGCATGCCATTCCTCTGCAGTGTACGCCGTATTGTGTCATGGGAAATAGTCACCCCAGTTTGGCTTTCTACTTCTTTAGATAACTGCAGTGAACTTGCATGTCGATTTTCTTCAACCCTTCTCATCAGAAGACGCTCCTGTAATGTAAGCGGAAGTATGGAGGCCAGCGCTGTAGCCATGATCTCATGAGCTCATCGTGAACTTTGGGGAAGAACGGTGAGGATCTCTGACGAGGGGCCTGACGGCGCCCCGGCAGGAACCACTCGTCCAGACGGCTGCGAGAGGGCTCCTCTGGTGGAGACCACTCCAATCCCAGCTCTTCAACTGCTTTTGAGAGGACAGAGAGAAGTTCGGCATTTCTCTGTCTTACCCCTTCCCCTACCCCCTCCCCTTAGTTTTGCACGTTCACGTGAGTGTAAGGGCTTTCCCAATTCTCGTTTTGATCGAGGGGTAGGGCTAAGGGGAAGGGGTAGATACCCCTTTAAAACAAAGAATTTTCGCGAGTTTACTTGAAACCAAGGGGTGCCCAGAACACACTGCGGCCAGATCATCCAGAGAGTCCCATAAATGTAAGTATTTTCGGCTTAAATAATTGATTTAAAAAATCCGACAGTCTTGTTTTGTGCTCTACACAGTCCTGTACATATATATTTTCAACCATGTTCTTAATTGAAACGTTTTTAAAAATTGCTATTTTTCCACGCTAAAGTTACATTGCTGGTTAACACAACAGTCCCGCATTTCTCTGACTAGAGAAAAACATCACTAAAACCCACGCAATCGACACACACACACACCTGCAGACGACAAGTTTGTGATCAACACTTGTCGCCTCTGGTGACGTAGCAGCTAGCTAGCGACGATGTATGATGACGTAACAGTAACCATATGGCGTCTCATTTCATAGGGGTATGTTTTCACCCCTAGCGATTACCACTCAGTTTCGAGGGACAAGGGCTAGGGGTAAGATGAAGGGGTAGGGTAAGGGGAAGGGGTAAGACAGAGAAATGGGATTCACCCTAAATCACATCTGCACAGTAGAACGCAGGAGAAGGTTCAACACTCTTCAGCAATAAAAAAAAAAATGAAGCACAATTGTTAGTTTATCTGAAGTCATTTTTGCTTGTATGGTTGAACTGGATCATCAAAGGTCTGTAGCAAAGACATTGGTTAATAAAATGGGATTAGATCAATTTGTGTTGTTTAACATATTTAATTTTTGCTGGTGTGCGTCATTTTCTGATGACGTTACCCCCAACACTGGCACAGCATTTTCAACAACGCCGGCTCTTTTAGATAGAGTGTAGATTGGCGGATGGTGGCAATGAATGGGACCGAACTTCTGCAATGCTGAGGGGCAAGGATCAGCCGAGGAGATTGAGGTTGGTGGGTCCAGCTGCAAGGCGTGTCAACAGCGATCAGGCTTCTGGGATCAGCGGAGGTGAAGTCATCGTCGCTGAAGGAGAAGAAATCTGAGGATCCTTTGGCGAAACGGCTGCTTATATAGCCAGATAGCTCCGTCCATTCTGGCAGGCTCTGGCGGGCTTTGTTGCCAAAGGTTCATGCAGCTCTGCTGCCGACCCACTGGTTCATTTTTTTATACACTGCACAAACCAATAGTCATGCAGTTTCACTTCGTGATTGAATAAGGCTTCAGTTCAGGAAAAAAGAGGCTTTTTCCCATATGCGTCTTTATCAAGACGCAGTACGAGTGGAGTATCGACAGGGGACTATTTTATCATTTAAAGAAGTGTCCCTTTAATTAAAGACCATTGTTATGCTTTGAAAGTATAATCTCCTTCATGGAATACAGAATCTTCAAGATAAAATTCCCCATCAAATGCAGGTTTGACCTGGCTAAAACACACTTCTCTTCACAGAGAAACATTAAGCACATGAGATACGGCCAAAGCATCAAATTATCATGCCAGCTGTGCAGTGGGTTCGACAGTCAAAGTGTTGGATTGTTTGCTGCTTCAGGGTTTGAATGACTTGCAGTCATTAACAGACCAATGAATCAGAGTGTTTAGTACTTATAGTGTGATTTCAGCCTCTCAAGTCATAGCCATTCAAGTCATGGTTCAAGTCATTATTATACAAAGAGAATGAAAAGTTGACATAAATCTGTAATAAACATTCTGAGGGCTTCAGATGCAGATAGTTCATGTAGCAGGGCACTGAAGCAGCGAGCTGATGGGTTAGGATGGTTTAACTATGCCACAGAGGAGCCAACTTTGCATATAGAGGATTCCCATTCAGTTTATGCGATAATAAACATCTGCTGAAAATCATATCTTGCCTGGTTGTGTTCTTATGTTTGTTCTTCGTAGCACCCTAACATTTACTGAACGAGGTCTGTGTGAATGATCAGACAGTGATATGAAAAGTTTTTGATATTTGATATTCTCTTTTAACTTATTGCCTATTTGGAGAACAAAAAAGGTTGTACTTTTTCAAACGTAATGTAATATTGCACAAATGGAAACATTTTGGTGAAACAAAACTGTAGACTCCCTTTTATTAACCATGTGAAAATGTAAATTAATATTAGTAAAACTAATACTGTAACTGGACAACATGTCCACACAGACATCCTCACACTGTTAAAATGCAGTTCTCTCTGTATAACATAATTATTCTTTTTTTTGCACACTCCTTAGGTGTTGCATGTTTCCTGCTTGTTTACTCTCTTTTGTTTGCTTTGTTACTTTAAAACACCCTGCTCACAGATCCACGTCCCTGCCTGCTTGTTTAATGTCCTGCACGTTACATTATTTAATTATGAACCCAGACTTTAGGCTGGTGCTTGTTACTCTCTCTTTTGGTGTTTACCTGCATAGGTTTCTAAATTATTCTAAACATGTCAAGCACATTTATTTTTAATTTTACATTGTGTTTAAATAAGTGTCAAACATGTGGTTAATGCTGTTAAGTCATCAAGTGCATCATTCTTTGAGCGTTGCTAATAAAACCAGTATACCAGAGTAAAAAAATTAAATATATGTATATCATACAGGCGCATGGCTTCTCCTACCATTTCTATGCTGATGACACACAGCTCTATCTCTCATTTCGACCAGATGATCCAACGGTAGCTGCACGGATCTCAGGCTGCCTGGCGGACATCTCGGCATGGATGAAAAAACACCATCTACAGCTCAACCTGGCAAAGACTGAGCTTCTTGTCTTCCCTGCAACTCCAACTCTACAGCATGATTTCACGATTCAGTTAGGTTCATCAACAATTACCCCATCAGCTTCGGTCAGAAATCTTGGTGTAATCTTCGATGACCAGCTGACCTTCAAAGAGCACATTGCAAAGACTGCTCGATCTTGCAGGTTTGCACTACACAACATCAGAAAGATCAGGCCCTTTCTGACAGAGCATGCTGCACAACTTCTTGTCCAGGCCCTTGTCATTTCTAGACTGGACTACTGCAATGCTCTTCTAGCTGGACTTCCATCAAACACAATCAAACCTCTACAAATGATTCAGAATGCAGCAGCACGTCTGGTCTTCAACGAGCCCAAAAGAGCCCATGTTACTCCTCTCTTTGTCTCCTTGCACTGGCTACCAGTTGCAGCTTGCATCCAGTTCAAGACACTGATGCTTGCATATAGAACAACCACAGGCTCAGCACCCACCTACTTCCACTCACTATTACGAATTTACATCCCCTCCAGAAGTCTGAGATCTGCTAGTGAGCGACGCCTCGTGGTACCATCACAGAGAGGCTCAAAATCACTCTCCAGAACATTCTCTTTCACCGTTCCTGGCCGGTGGAATGATCTTCCCATCCCCATCCGGAATGCTGGATCCCTGTCAATTTTCAAGCAACAACTGAAAACTCATCTCTTTCAACTCTACTTGACTACATAAAAAAAAAAAAAAAAAAAAAAAAATTCTTTCACTTTTTCAAATCTTCATGTTTCTCTTTCTTTGTCTCCTTCCCTTGCTAGTTTGTATTTATTTGAACAATGTCTGAGACTTAGTGTTATTGGAACTTCCTCTGTATGTTTGCCTCTTCAAGATTAATCGCTTTATGTACTCCCAATTGTAAGTCGCTTTGGATAAAAGCGTCTGCTAAATGACTAAATGTAAATGTAAATGTATATATTTTAGCAAACTTTATGAAATAACCCTGGCAAAACAATATATACAAATCTAAAATTGCATTTCATTCTTTAAGATATTCAACACAGGTTTGTTGCTTTTTTATAAATATTAAATACAAATAAGGAACTGTAAATGTTATTTGAAGTCAGAACTGTAAACCAGAGCCATTTGTTTCATCATCATCTCACCAGATCTCATATTTTAGTCAATACTTTTACAGTTCATTATATTGCAAATGAACAGTTGAAACTAATTTAAATATTTGAAAGAACTTAATCTCACAGAAATGTATCTCAAAGTCATTTTAATCCATAGAAACATAACAATTCAGGGTGCACAGCTTGTGTTCAAGGTTATCACTTTCTCGTTACAACTCCAAAGACGATGGTACGGCTTTCTTCTTTAAAAAAATTCTCAGCTCTGTGTATCAATAGGCAGGAGACGCTATCATACATCACAGTTTGACACCTTAAATAAATGTCATTTTGACATATAAATGTCTTTCCTTCAGGCAGTTACGCACAGTCCTTTTCAACTTCGCTGCATAAAAACAAGATATCCTCAGAATTTAGCTTCTGGAATACAGAAATACACATATTATATCAAATTTTTATATCCGACTTAATTTATTTTCTTCTCTGTGTCCTTTTTTTCAAGTTCAATTCAATGAGAAATTAAACTAAAAAAATGTGCAGAGAAAGTCTTGCTTCTCTTAGCAATTGAAATAATCAACTGGTAGGCCCAAGCCTTTGAACAACGTAACCCATATAACTCCAGCCAAATCTCCCACGAGTCTAGGACTCGGTTGAAGTCGTTGTCTTCTGATACTGTTCCAGCTCTTTCTTCTTCTTCATGGCAAGCTGTAGTTGCTTTTTGATAAGTTGGATTTGTGTTTCCAGGTCAGTCAGTTCCTGTACTATGGGGTTCTGGGAAAGGCCCAGCAAGTCAGTTCTTCCGTTGGATGTGGCCTGTAAGGGAAGCTGACTCTTGTCCTGTGGGGACAGCAGCTCTTTACAGTGACAACATTCCAGGTCATTTTGTTGTCCCTCTTGATTGGACAGTTTTCGTCTGTTGCAGCTGGAGTTTCCCAAAGAGTTCCATGGCATTTGTTGGTTGTTTCCAACATTGCAGCTTAATCGGGACAAGAATGATACCGCATCATCAGTATACAAACATAACTGTAGGAAGTATGCCATGGAAAGTTATAGCTGTTCCAGTAATGACAAGCATTGTTTATAAGGACTTTCTTCTGCTCAATACAAAAAGAGACATTTTGACTGGTCTTTTCAATGCATATGCAACAAATCTGTTCTGTTTTTGTTTGTGTGTTTATACCAAGTGTTCTGAATATATATACAGGTACATCTCAATAAATTAGAATGTCGTGGAAAAGTTAATTTATTTCAGTAATTCAACTCAAATTGTGAAACTTGTGTATTAAATAAATTCAATGCACACAGACGGAAGTAGTTTAATCTTTGGTTCTTTTAATTGTGATGATTTTGGCTCACATTTAACAAAAACCCACCAATATCAACAAATTAGAATATGGTGACATGCCAATCAGCTAATCAACTCAAAACACCTGCAAAGTTTTCCTGAGCCTTCAAAATGGTCTCTCAGTTTGGTTCACTAGACTACACAATCATGGGGAAGACTGCTGATCTGACAGTTGTCCAGAAGACAATCATTGACACCCTTCACAAGGAGGGTAAGCCACAAACATTCATTGCCAAAGAAGCTGGCTGTTCACAGAGTGCTGTATCCAAGCATGTTAACAGAAAGTTGAGTGGAAGGAAAAAGTGTGGAAGAAAAAGAAGCACAACCAACCGAGAGAACCGCAGCCTTATGAGGATTGTCAAGCAAAATCGATTCAAGAATTTGGGTGAACTTCACAAGGAATGGACTGAGGCTGGGGTCAAGGCATCAAGAGTCACCACACACAGACGTGTCAAGGAATTTGGCTACAGTTGTTGTCAGAGGCATCTTACCTGGGCTAAGGAGAAGAAGAACTGGACTGTTGCCCAGTGGTCCAAAGTCCTCTTTTAAGGTGAGAGCAAGTTTTGTAATTCATTTGGAAACCAAGGTCCTAGAGTCTGGAGGAAGGGTGGAGAAGCTCATAGCCCAAGTTGCTTGAAGTCCAGCATTAAGTTTCCACAGTCTGTGATGATTTGGGGTGCAATATCATCTGCTGGTGTTGGTCCATTGTGTTTTTTGAAAACCAACGTCACTGCACCTGTTTACCAAGAAATGTTGGAGCACTTCATGCTTCCTTCTGTTGACCAGCTTTTTAAAGATGCTGATTTCATTTTCCAGCAGGATTTGGCATCTGCACACACTGCCAAAAGCACCAAAAGTTGGTTAAATGACCATGGTGTTGGTGTGCTTGACTGACCACCAAACTCACCAGACCTGAACCACACAAATAATATATGGGTTATTGTCAAGAGGAAAATGAGAAACAAGAGACAAAAAAATTGCAGATGAGCTGAAGGCCACTGTCAAAGAATCCTGGGTTTCCATACCACCTCAGCAGTGCCACAAACTGATCACCTCCATGCCACGCCGCATTGAGGCAGTAATTAAAGTAAAATGAGCCCCTACCAAGTATTGAGTACATATAAAGTAAATGAACATACTTTCCAGAAGGCCAACAATTCACAAAAAAATAAAAATGTATTGGTCTTATGAAGTATTCCAATTTGTTGAGATAGTGAATTGGTGGGTTTTTGTTAAATGTGAGTCAAATTCATCACAATTAAAAGAACCAAAGATTAAACTACTTCAGTCTGTGTGCATTGAAGTTATTTAAAACACGAGCTTCACAATTTGAGTTGAATTACTGAAGTAAATTAACTTTTCCACGACATTCTAATTTATTGAGATGTACCTGTAATAGCTTAAAATCTTCACATCTAACATAGATTTCCTTGACACATTCACGAGGGATGCAGCCATCATGAATTAAGTGTTTTTGTAAGTCAAATCTTAAATTAACTGCATGATGTGTTTCTCAAAAAACTACTCTGACAAAGATCTACAAATAATGACTTTATAAGACATGCTACTTTTATGGTGATTTATGTCATTTTTGAAGCTTGAAATATCCTGTTCATTGTAATTGCATGAAAAATAGCAACAAGCGCATTTTGTAATTAACATAAAGCTGAAATAAAATATAAATATAAATATTAGATTAAATACCTGAACTTAAAAAATATGTATATACTAGTGGTGGGCCGTTATCGGCGTTAACGTGCTGCGTTAACGTGAGACTCTTATCGGCGATAAAAAAAATATCGCCGTTAATCTATTCTCAAAGTTGGGTTGGGAGCTGGGTCTATACTACGCAAGCTATGATGACTTTCACCCTGATATTTTAGCGCGGATGTATACCTAGCCGAATTGCACTGTAGGGGGCGAGAACGAGTATTCGAACTAGAGGCTCGCAGTCCGTGATGGACAGATTGTTAACGGCTGGTCTATGTGGTAATACAATCTGACAGGACATCCAAACACTCACCTATCATTCATCAACCTCAAATATGGCTTTTCATCTGAAAGATGTATGTAGTAGCAACTTTACATGGCCGCTCAATATGATGTTAACATAGAGAAATGTGCGCTATTGAAGTGTTTGTATGGAAGCGCGTTTGCTGCAGGACAGGCTCCGGTGCGTTCACTTGCTCTTAAAATCTCCGTCATTTTTGGTCATACAGATAAAAGTAGCCTAATACATCTTTCGAATCTGTAAAGACTCTACGTTTATTTGTGTGCACTCAGAATAACAACGAAACGTTGCGCTTTTAAGCAAACAGGATGCGCTTTAGGTCTCATGTGAACTTGAGCGAGAAACTTCGAAACTCGAATATATCTAAAAATACAGTACATAGAAAAATATATCTATAGAGAGTGAAATGTCAAAAAAAAAATAGAAGACGTGTGTGTTAGCATGGATGATTTACATGAAATTTAATCTGTGCAACACTGTGCATAATAAGATGGCTTTCAGTTCAATATAATAACAAAAAACGACATTTTGGGTTTTTATTCAACTAATAAGGTGGGCACGCTGTGATCTGTACTATATTTTTACTGTAATTGACAGTTATCGAAAAAACAAAAAAAAAACAACAACACGGGAGTGGGAGGGAATGGGAGTCATTCTTCCGGGAGTGGAACGGGATTTTCCTCCAGTTTTTTCGTGGGATTGGGACGGGAAGAGATTAAAGTTTGTGATGCATTTTGGAAACAGGAGATGAGCCCCTGGTCTAATGCGCCATCTGGCTTGAGAAACCCGTTCTCAAAGACTTACTTTGTCATTATTTGGGTAGCACACATATTCTGAATGCCTTCGGCAGAATTCAAATGAGCCATTTTAATCTAGATTAATCTAGATTAATTTCAAAATTAATCTAGATTAATCTAGATTAAAAAAATTAATCTATGCCCACCTCTAGTATATACATATTTTAGAAATGCTGCCTAAGTCAAAGTTTTTAAATTATTAAAACCAAAACTGAAATAAAAATAAAAATAAAGCTATATAGGAATACAATTGAAAACCAAATCTAATCAAAATTATAAAAGCAGAAGCACATTACATATAGCAAGAATTGCTAAAGCAAAAATTTAATTGAAAACTGAAAACATAAAAATAAAAAGCTAATTATAATATTACTAAATGCTTAATGATAAATAACAATATACAAAAAACACTGAAATAAAACTGATTGTTTAGAGTTGCATGTAAGTACAGTACATTTTAAAATTCAAATATTGTTTTAAAGATGTCTTTAATTGCTAATAATATATAAGAAGTGAACAGTACTTTAAAGAAAATAGAGATATAAGTAAAGCATATTAAAGGACTTACACCAAAATACTGGTAAAGCTTTTAAGATAAACTTTATTTTGTTTGATTCATATGATGTCAGAAAGATCAATCCATTTAGATTTCATTTTTATAATGCTTTGAAATAACAAAGTTTCCTGAGAATGACTCTACTTTGGCACTTCAATTCAGTGTTGCTTGAATGCTAGACATTAATTAAAAGCTCATTTGTTATGAAAGCAGTTTACCTTTTCTCCGGTTTTGCAACCGTCTGTAATTTGTCTTCTTTGAAAGTCGGATTAAGTGCTCGATGTAATCGCTGAAAAAACAGTTAAATTAAGTATTATTAAAGAAAAGTGGCATTGAGAATTACAAAGTGAGTAATGAGCAAAGCTTTGCTTTAATGCTACAAAGTGTCACCAAGATGACATGTCATTATGTGTAATAAAACCAGCATGGAATTGTGCAAATGAACTTACTTGACTGGTGTGGAGCCAGTACTTATGCTGTGATGACTGCTGCATTCTGGGTATCAACCAGCGATGGACGATGTGTTCACCCAGTGTGGTAAGCAGAGACAGGGCCACTCCAACGCACAGCATGACAAATAACCCTGAGAAGTGCTTTATCCCCATCTGTAACGTCTGAGGATGACAACAGAATGTTAAGGTTAGAAAAGAGGAATAGTTCAGCCATGAATTACATTTTGTCAGTATTTCGTTCCATAAAACTCCATATTATTTAGCTTGTTCTGTAAGACACATAATGAGATGTCAATATAAGTAGACATTTTTAATGACAAAGAAAGATTAACACTATTAAACCATCACAAAAGTAGTTTGAATGACTTGTGCACTCAATTCCAAGTCTTCTGTGAGGAACAAATCATAGTTATTATCCTCTGAAAACATTCCTCTTCACCAGGGCTCTCAAACCCCTAAATCAATTGAACAAGCAAACAACACATTTGTGAATGAAGAATGAAAATAATGCAAGATTAGAATGATACAACGGTTAGTAAATGATGACGAAAGTGAGATCTGAAAAAAGGAAGCAAATTAATGGAGTGACTTATTATTATAATAACATTTTGTGTTTGGATGTAAAATGTAGGTTTAAGAGTAGCTGTATTTAATGTGACGTGAAACGAGTATGTGTGTGTGTGTGTGTGTGTGTGTGTGTGTGTGTATATAAAACAATATAATATAACATATACAGTTCAAACATTGTCAGTATACTTTTTATTTTCTTTTGAAAACAAAAACAAACACACAAAAAACAACAAGGACACATTAGATTGACAAAAAATGACAGTAAAGATATTTATATTCTTAAAATATTTACAAAATATTTATATTACAAATAAATAATACTCTTTTGAACTTTTTATTCATGGAACAATCCTTAAAATATGTATCTAGGTTTCTAAAAAATATGTAGAGCCCAAACATTTATATATGTATAATAATAATAATAATAATATTAATTATTATTATTATTACACACAAAAAAGCAGCCATTCACAAAGAACGCATCTTTGCATGTAAAATGCGAGACAAAATAATATTTTAAACAAGGTTTTAAACAAGTTCAACTTGTTTCTGTAAACAAAAGTTTGTAACGCTTGCCCCTCCTCTGTGGTTATCTGGTTGGGCCATGGTTCTGAAGCTAACGTTAATGAATGGCGTTGCGTGCAAAATTTGAAAATCTTTGAAAACTTGACATGCCGTCTTAAAAATGCAATGCTCATGTGTGAGACATGGCAAAATATGTGAAATGCGAGCGCAACGGTCATACATGTCCCACGAGCGTGTTTACATAGAAAAACAATGGAAAAGTAGTACACTGGAATGGAAAAATGCATTCTGTGTGAATGCATTTTTTATTTTAAAAAGTTGTTATTTTCAGTCCTAAAAAATAGACAGCCCCTTCTACGTGCCACTTCTGATTCGAAAGGAAAAGTGTCATCTAACCATTTAGATACATTTCTTGAGTGAATGATTTTTGAGTTTGTATCAGACTCACCTCTGTGACGGCGAAGCTTCTTTTACCGCAGGGTACCACCTTATACCACTTATCATGCAGCAAGTCCATAAATCCATCAGATTTGTACTGACTGACCAGCTCAGAGATATTTGAGGTCAGAGGAGAGTTCTGTTTGAGCCCAATGCCATAGCCTGTGGACGGATGGGAAATGTATTTTTTATCAGCATGTGCACAGTAGTTCATTCACTCACTCCATAACTTAGAATCAATAACAACTGAGAAGCATTTACTGGCCTTCAATCGCAAAAGGCTTTCCCACTGTCAGCATCTTGCAGTCTGCATCAATAGACACTTCATAGTCTAAAAGTGCTTTGTCCATTATAAAAGCATCCAGCTTTTGGGGATCATCCCTGAAATAGCATCAAACAGTATTATATAATGACACATATATTTGCTGCATTCAGACATTTTGTCTATAGATATCTATAGATATAATGCAGTCACAATATGAACTTTTAAAATTGGTTTTGATGTTTTGATACCTACACACTTGCAGAAGGGAACACAGAAGGCTAATTTACTACTATAGAAGCAGTTACATTCTTGTTTATCCTATTTAATTCAAAAAGTATGTTATCTTGCAAAAACATGTGCTGGATTGATTTAAAAAGAGAGACATGGCTAACCTCAGGAAAATGTTGCACATTTCATCTACTTCTCCTGAAATCTATTCACTCAGCCCTGCTTGAAGGAATTTTACACTGTGGCAATATTTTGGAGTATGTGCTCTGATTTGTGGACTGCATCAAATCATGTCCCGAATGTTGTGGAAGCTCAAAAGAAGAGTTTCAGACTTGCTAAGGAGGATATGAAAGGAGGAAAACCTCTTCTAAATTTAGTTAAGTGTGACCTGTCGACAAGTGACATCTGGGGGCTCTTGGCACTAGCTTATGTGCTTGGGTCAGTTCGACAATTATTAAAAATAAGTATTGATAAGTAACCTAATTTTATGTATTTATTTATGTTTTGGTCCCTAACTTCTAAAAAAATACATAAAAAACAACGTTTTATTTTATTCATGATCAGTTTGTCAGTTTTCCATGTCCTATATTTTCCATTTTGTCCGTCCATCAATAAGCAAAAGCAACAACTTTAGTTTGCAAATCTTTTGGCTTAAGTGCCCTGCCCTTGTCAAAAATACTTCCCTACATTACAGCACAAGCTTACATTTTACTTTTATTTTAAGGGTTCAAGAGGTGCAGCATAACACAAATGACCCGCTTGCTTCCCCAACATGGATTTTTGTTCACCAGCACATTTCTGTTGTTTTGATTCCCATATGTCAATACATATTAACATTTGTAAACAGTACAACGTAAATAATATTTTTCAAATAAATGCTAAATATGTTAATATTAAATATATAAAATATTTAAACATTTAAATGACAAAATATATTACAAAATGGTAAGTAATTGTATTTAATTTAAAAATATATATTTTGGACAAATTGAAAATAATTGAAAAGAAAGAAAGAAATATATTTATGAAAATATATTTAAACATCTGACATTTCACATTTAAAAATATATATGATTTTTAATATATGTATTGCTTGATATTTAGAATTTATACTTCGCAATGAATGAATATATGTTTTCATATATTCCAGCAATGCAGTTAGTAATAAGGAATGTTTTTTTTGCATGTAAAATATGTGCTTTGCAGCCACTTAGGTCATTCAATCAGTAGGAATGTGTGTTTTCAACACAGTCTAAACATTTGTCAAACAAGTCCATTAATGACATGTCTTGTACAGTGAAACAACATGGATTAGCACGACACTGCAAGACGGTCAAAGCCATCTAAGAAGGACATGGTAGAGGGCATCCAGAAAATTAGTGCAGCTTCAATGATCGATGCCACTTTGCAATAACAATTACGACTTACTTAAGATGATCTATACCATCAGGGGTTGTAGGGGCATTATATCGCCTCATGTACTCATGCATCTCTGGGAAGCTTTTTTTCACATAGTCCTCAGCGCTGCTCTCTCGAACTGTTCCGAAGCGGAAACCTTGTGATGGATGGTGGAGCTTGAAAAGCAAGAGGACCGGTTTCATCAATCAGGAAGTATAATAGTTTTTTATATTTGCTCTAAGCCTGCCAATCATTTCAACATAATTTGAAAATGATAAACACAAGTTGTTCTTACCTTGGGATCATGTATACCTGAGAGTTCCTCGTAGGTTTTCTCACCAACCATGACAGCGGCGAGATTAGCTGTGTATGTTGACAGGCAGAACAAACAGAATATGGCCCAGAGGTTCATGAGGAATCTGCCGGTCCAACACTTTGGCGGCTTAATGGCGGCAGTCCTGCCAAATAAGATTGAGTAGCAAACGTTTAACGCAGAGGAGAAAGAAAAGACACGGTCCCTGTTCCTTCCCCTCGGAGTCATGCCAAATGGGCTATTCCACTCGTACAAGGTCAGGAACACAGCCGTCACGTGTAAAGAAACAAATATTCCCAGCCACATACTCCAGTGCAGGGGCCACATGAAGGCGCCGAAGGGAGCAGCGGTATCCCTAGTCCTGACGAGGATTCCCAAACTGGTGGAGAAGAAGGGGCTGGTGAGGTCGATAACCTGACTGCGTGCCGAGTTGATGCTAAAGGACGTGACGGCCAGATGTGCCGCTCCGCTCATGAGGTCCCCGACCAGCCCCGTCCAGCGACCGTTCTTGTAAGCTCCATATTTTCCATCTCCCACGATATAGAGGTCAAATTCAAACCCCATGTCCTCTGCCAGCTTCTCCAACAGATCAATGCAATATCCATAACAACATTTTTTAAACTCCATGGGGACGCTGTCGTTGGCACCTTGCAAACCCTGAAAAAGGCTTTCCAGTAAGACTGTGTCATTTGTTAGGGGGTTAAGGCATGGCTGGCCAGCTGGGCACAGGCCTTCTTCATCAACGTCTCGGGTGAAGACAAACGGATGCTCTACCAGGGTGACGACGCGCATGTGTAGACGCGAGGAATGCCGCCAGTCCGCTCCTGGCTGAGACCGTCTCTTATTAGGCCAAACACCATAATCCATTACCACTTTGCCCTGCTTCCATCTGCCGAGGCGCGTCCACATGGGCTTGCCTATTGGGTCATGCTGGAGATTCCAGATGAAGTGATGGCTTTCAGAGATGATGGTCGATTCCTCTTGAACATTGACGTAGCCGCTCTGGCCATCGAAAGACGTGCTGGCCATGTATCTAAGAATTAATAAAAAATCATATATTAATCCAATCCATAGATTTTCATCCAATCTAACTCTGACAAATGCAACGTCAAAGCAAAATGAACCTAGGTTGATAACTATAGACACACCAAGGATAATAAATATAACTATAAAGTGTAAATAATTGTGCAAATTATTCAAGAACAGGGAATTCCTCACCACACCACAGAGAAACAATATCATTCACTTTCAGAATATTTTTTTTCCAACCAGTCAGAATCCACCTGACTTTAAAGAGCTCAAGCATTTAAAGCAGCAGAAGACAAAACTGAAATGCATATATTATAAACAGAATGGTATCATGCATTGGTGTGAACGCTAATATAGTTATCATTATACAGTAGTTATTATTCTTGGTGTGAATGGACCTTAACTTTGAGCTACCCATCAGTGCATATTACTCTAAAACATAACAAAACTGTACACAATATCAAAGTTTACACATAGTGTAAATAGCTAACTAAAAAAATTAACTACAAAAAATACACTCTCAGAAAAAAAGAAGGGAAAAAAAAGTATTTAACTGGGGTTGTACCCTTTTAAAAGGTACTAATATGCACACTTTACATATTCATATGTGCTCATTAGTTATTAATATGTACATTTCTGGATAAATAAGGAAGCTTTTGTAACTTTTTGTCTGAGAGTGTACTGACATTCATGCCACATTCGCAGTAGCATGATTGCAGTTGACCATAGTTGTTGGAGCTTATCTATTAAAAGCCAACTTTTTGCAGTAAAATAGCTGTTTTTGACATTTCTTAAAGGTCCTTATTGCTTTTGTGCCATATAAATACTATTCTAATCTCAAAAGACAAACTAGGCTATATATTGTATGATATACTTATAAGATACCGCTCCTAATTGGCTCCAGTTTTGTAAGATGATGCCACTATTACTAATAGCAATTATCTGTAGATTAACCTCCTCAAATTATTTATGACTTGGAAATCTAAAGCCTCGCAGTAGATTTTCTAACACTGATTATTTTTGTAGATATTATGTTGCATTTGAAAATATGTAGCATTACAAAAGTTACATTTGTGAATGCCTTGTCATTTAATCTTTAATGCTTCAACCTCCCAGTGAACCCACTTTCTGATGGGTAAGATGTGCTATTTGGCTTCTTGACTGATCTATTAGTTTACAGAATTTCTTAACTGTCTAGTATTTTTCTCTCTTCGATTTAGTTGTTTCATTTTTTTTCTGCAGTGGTGTAGCTAATGGTAACTCTTTTAACTCAGTAATGATAGGAGTGCTGAGCATGTACAATTTAAACCCTGAGGTAGTTTGCTTGGAAGTTGGCGGAGTTGTTTCCTGTTGGAGAAAATGCTCTTGATATGCTGTGTGTTTGCCACCAGGCTAATGTCGTGTCTTACTGCTTTTCATAGCACTAACCCCAGCCTTTTCATGCTCGCTGTGAGCATGTTTTGTTTGCTTTTTGCTCAATTCTGTTGACATATTCAGAAAAAGCCCCTCTCGAGTGTGGAGGATAAGGATAATGCTTATAGAATATGCAGACGTGCAGTATATAGTCACAGGTTCAGATCATCAGAAGTCACTGTATAATTCTGACGTCATGTTTTTTTCTGTCAAGTTTTATTTTTAATGTAATTTATGTTCAGTATTGTCTACACCATGTGAAAACTAAACTGAAAGGCTGGTGGAAATTGCGAGAGTAGCTCAGTTCCTGCCTCGTTGTCTACTGCCATTTCAAATGAAATGGAATTTAATGACTGATTTGGAACACTTTACCTACTCAGCAAGTATTTGTGTCACACAAAGAGCACAGGAATCTTTAATTCCAAAATGTTTGATATTTGTTTGATTTTAATATATTGCTAAGCTGATGACAAGACACTCTAACAAGCATAAAAACATTACACACTTAAATATTGGACAAAATTGTAAAACAAAAAATTGGACCTAGTTATTTTTATTAGTTAAAAGACGTTAATTTAATAGAAAATGCATTATGAGATTGTCTTATGTGCAAGTTGTAACTGTGATGCTCCCTTAAGCCAAAATAAGGTACACTCTTAAAAAAATAAAGGTTTCAAAAAGGGGGGTATACAGCGATGCCATAGGGGAAAAAAATGTTTTTTTCTCTCTTAGTGTGAAGAACAATTGAATAATTAAAGAACCCTTTTCCACTATAAAGAACCTTTACTGCCATGGAAAAGTTGTGGCTGTTAAAAGTCCTTCATTGAACCAATAAAGAAATAAAGAATATTAAAGAATTGTTCTTGAGCCAATATTGCGCCAATAAATTGTACCAATTAAGAATAGTTCTTAACTCGTTCCCTGCCATTGATGGAATTTTCTGGCTTTTACATGTTTTCATTGGTATACGATAGAAGGCACTATTACACATTTTTGGAAAGAGAATCTCTTGATCAAAATACGGTGAAGAAGAATCTGAAAAAAGTGATTGCATATGTAAGCAGATGCATATTTAAATTAATGTGATTATCAAGCATTTAAACAGACTATAAATCAAAACTGCCTAATGTTACTGAATGAAATGTCAACCGAGGAAGTGGTTTAGGACTGTGAAGCTTTGAGGAAGTTGATAAAAGCGATCTACTCCATCTATGTTTTGACCATCATTCTGAATCTGATCCAGATGTATAAAAACTTGAATAAAACATTTTGCTTTGTTTAAAAGCAGAGGTGCTGTTCTTTCTTTTGACATATTGTATGTTCAGATATTCATGCAAAATACTCTGTAGGGGCCATGAAATGCTTAAAAACGCACACCAGACAAGAAGAACAGTGCAGTGCCCATTGCGTCTAATTGGTGTCAATGGGTTTGAAGCAGAGGCTCTTCATGGAACAACATGGAACTAAAAAAAAAACTTCTGTTTTTAAGTGTATTTCTGGTTGTAGCCTTCACATTTGGAGCATGTGATGCCATTTAAACAACTATTACGAAATATCACAAATATTATGAAATATCAAGCAGTGCATCAAATAAAATACCTGGAAATAAAGATTCCTGATGTGAGATTTTTAGTTTCAAGTCTTGCCAGGCAGTTTGTGATGCCAGGAATCAGCGTCAGTTCTGGAGACACAGTAGCAGCCGATCCCACCGCTCGTGCCACCAGCTCCAAAGCATCCTGAACGTAATGATCCAGCGAGGGCTCACCCATACCACCATGTGCAAGAAGACCCATGGGCAGCCCCTCTGTTCGTAATTCCTCCACATTCTGCGAGTCTCCTATAATCCAGTGGTAATCGGGAAGAACCAGGCCAAACTTTGCAATGGTAGTAAATATTCTCCTTATATCCCTGATGTCACATCCAAAGGTCACTATAGTAGATGTCGAGTCCTTGATGGACTCCAGTTGAACTTGCAGGGCCATTTGAAAGTCACTTTTGGAGCTGCCATTGGTGGATATCTTGAGAACTGTCCCCAGATGAAATTTTGAGTTGTTATGGAGCAAGAAAACAAAGTCTGAAATATTCATCTGTTGACACATCACCAGACTGACATCATACCAGTTATTCATGGACAGCAGGGATAAGATGAGATCTGTTTGAGAGGTTTGAGGGTTTTGCATGGCCATCTGGAAATGAAGTGAGTTCTGCTGGGAAGAAACAAATGAGGTTATCATTACAAAGAGATGGATATACAGTTTGGATCTTGTTGACCAAACATCGAACTAGTCAACTGGTAATTTTAACTAGTTCATCAAGAATCAAATCATGATTCATGGCTGTATTATAATGCATAACTTGCATAGCATTTTAAATATCATTATAAAATAACTTTAAAAGTAAAACGTGTTTACATCGCCTCACAGAACTTGTAATTACAAGCCTTTTACACAATGACTATTACTTGTTTTTGTACCTAAATATACAGATTCATTTTGTCAGTAAATGTCCAAGGGAATGAACTGCCCAGACTAAACTATTCAGGTCGTCATCTATAATAATTACGTTAAGTGTGACATGCAGTGAATTGATCTTTTAATACATGCAGGTGGCCTTTTTAGGAAATCAAGTTGTATTTAGCATTTTCAAGACTGCATGTCAAGTTAAAACTAGTCCAACTTTTAAAAACACGTTATCTTATCTTATCTTAATAACGCTGCATTCTAGTCTAAGACACGTCAGAAACATGACAGCGTGGGTTCAGGTGAATCTAAAGCCTATACACCACTTCCGTAAGACAGATTGGTCAACTATTCTTTCAGGCAATTCTCCATCTTGTTAATTTTACACACCTCTTCCTGTCTGCCAAACAGAGGGAAGGTGTGAGTTTTAAGCCCAACATATATTTATCGTAAATGCATGATTGGATGGACAGTCTCCTTCTGTTTGCAGATTGAGGAAAACAAACATTAAGATTTCCAACATGATGTCCAAGTGTGCAATTCTTTGCTTCTGAAATCAATTACTTTAAGTGCTTGCTGGTTCCATTTATGATGCACGGAAATAAAAATGCATCTATTTTAGAATCTCAGACTAGTTCAACACATTTGAAAGTTGACGATTCCTCTGAAAACAGTCCGTTTTTTTTGTTTATGTGTTCAATTAGCATCCTCAAACGCTTTGAACTGGCATTTATTGACTGCATTTGACTGCATCATGTTGCTCTGTCCAAAGACAAAACTTATATAATTAACCACAATTATCTGCTTATTTTTGAAATGCTGGGAAATATTGGTCAAAGGACCAAAATACTTGTTATTGTTATTGTTTGATTTTCCAGTTACTTGATGATTGGCATTAGCATGACCAGGAGCAGTGTTGCCAAGTCTGTGATTTTCCAGCGGGATTTTGTTACCATGGGTTGATATGTGATTTAGACTGCGGGGGAACCCCTGAAAGCAGGAATGCAATTGGACAAGTGTTTAGTAGTTTTGAGTACCAGTTGGGCTGTTTTTTTTTACACAGACCTGGCAACCCTGGCCAGGACTCTATTGAGTCTCAGGCATTTCCATAAAAATATGGCTGTAGAGTATTTCAAATATGGAACGAACATCTAAACGTTGCCCACTAAGGACATCCAGAAACATTAATTAATTACGTGAGGTCTGGGATCTCAATGTTTTGATGATATAATAGCTATCATACATGACATGACATTGTCCTGCTAAGGAAATCAAGACCTTAATAAACACTGCCAGATGAAATGTTTAGCCGAGCTATTTAATTTCCCCTGGGGCTGCAATTATGCGATGACAGAAAACAGGCTAATCAGAATTGATTAAGGAAAAGCTTTCCAGGGATTTATCTCAAGATATCTAAACAAGCCTAACTGGTGGGAGAGTAATAAGTACCACTAACAAGTTAAGAAGAGACACCTAAGAGGTTTTGAGTGGCTACATCATCCAGAGTATGTTTTATCTTGAAGGAGCCCGTGTCATTAGATGATTTGCAAGCTGGGATACAGCCAGATTTTAATGCTGTGTCATAAAAAAAGCACTGGAGGGTGATACAATTATGTGCGTTTCCAGCAGCGTTGAAGATGAATGGGTAAAGATGGGTGATTTGATACACCTCAGTTCTTCGGGCCTATGGAGAGTGGCTTGATGGACTTTCGGTTTGTCTTCTCATAACCTTGAAACCTTCAAAATATCCCAGAAGGAATTTGGAATGATAAATGATGAAACCACCAATGGTGTGAATTAATATAGTGGTAGAAATGATCTTTAATAATATAGATATATAATTGCCGCCTGTGTTACAGTGGAAATTATTACTGTTACCTTCTTCATTACATATAAGAAAATAAGACCAAAATGTTCATAACTTAGGAAAAAACTCAGGAATGGAGTTTGAAATGTTTACTAAATTAACAATTCATACCATTAAATACACAACCCCGAAATGAAAAGTTTCACTTCAATGTACTATGAAATTGCATGAATACTAAACATTAAAATAAAATAAAATAAAGCCAAGTTCTAGAAAGAAAATAGTATTTCACAATTTGTTTCTTAAAATGTTATTGCATCCCTAATTTAATTACACATTAAACTCTCAATGGCCTTTCTGTGTTAATTCATGTTTTTACAAAACCTTGACAATGATTTTCCCTTTGGGCTGTTTTGATGCCGATGTTTTAAATAGTTGTCATCAAACTGTAGACTTTTTTCTTCACATTTAAAATTCTTGATCCATATTCAACAATACATGGTAAATGTCTGCTGTAAAAGTATTATTTACTTTTCTTTTCCTTCCTTCCTTCCTTCCTTCCTTCCTTCCTTCCTTCCTTCCTTCCTTCCTTCCTTCCTTCCTTCCTTCCTTCCTTCCTTCCTTCCTCCCTCCCTCCCTCCCTCCCTCCCTCCCTTCCTCCCTCCCTCCCTCCCTCCCTCCCTCCCTTCCTCCCTCCCTCCCTCCCTCCCTCCCTCCCTCCCTCCCTCCCTCCCTCCCTCCCTTCCTTCCTCCCTCCCTCCCTTCCCTTCCCTTCCTTCCTTCTTCCTCCTCCCTCCCTTCCTTCCTTCCTTCTTCCTTCCTTCCTTCCTTCCTTCCTTCCTTCCTTCATTATTTCCTTCTTTCCTTCCTTATTTCCTTCCTTCCTTCATTCCTTCCTTATTTCCATCCATCCATTCTTCCTTCCTTCCTTCCTTCATTCATTCCTTCTTTATTTCTATCCATCCAGTATTTAATTAAATGCAATCAAATAAATTGAAAGTGTTTTATCATATTTCACCATACCTACAAATCTCTATTTATGTATGTTTGACTTTTACTTAAGATTTACGTATTGAGAAGAACCACATTTATAACGATCAAGGAATCTGTGATGGCAATGGTCCCAGAAACCTTTGTGTTAAAAACTATGAGTTTTGTATTTATCCACCATCTGTGAGCCCAATTCCCGTTCTGACAGAAATCAGTAAGGCTCGGTAACGAGCACATTGAGAGACTAATTGCTATTTGGACAGATAACAGACAGATTCTGAGCTCATAGGGAAATCTGATAAATCTTACATGATCCATGTAAACAAAGACCTGACCAGAAGATGGTGCTCACTTCAAAAGCTCAGATATCAAACAGCTCAGTCCTCAGGGTGCTCAGCAATATGTATTTTACCAGACACTTTGTGTCATCATCTAAATAGCTGTTATATTTGTGGTTTAGGCTGATCCATCAGGTGTCATGACAAACTTCCAGTTCCATTTCCAAAAAGCAATTGCACCCTAACTGACACCAGACACCTTCAGTACTAGTAAGATTTACATATTTGCAAATATATAGTGAACATTTAATACCAGTCATTAAAACATCAGTTGTACTAATAGATAGCACTGAATTTATGATTTATGCACTAAATATGAGACATGCACTCTTAAAAAACAAGCCTCCAAAAGGAGGTTTCTGCATTGATGCCATTACATAACCATTGTTTTGGTTACTCAAATAACATCATCTTAAATTTTCTTTATTTATTTCCTTTTTTATATTAATAATCTCAATAAGCTTCTTTTTCCACTATATGCAATGGAAAGATTACATTAATGTTAACTGTTCTTTTTGGAAATTCTACCAATAAATAATAACCTATATGTTTAAGAGCGTTGGATAAAACATGTTCAACAACAACACTGTCATTAGTTTTGACAAATTTAATTTACTTACCGGTTTATAAAAATATACTAAACAATGACTCACACCCCTAACATCAGACTGCAACTTAAACATATACAATTTGAATAACATCGGAATAACCAGTCATTACATGATTGATGGACTACACTTAAGAAATGCATGCAATATTAAATGTAATATGTATGTATTTGTCAATGCTAATTAAAATAAAATAAACATTATTGAGTTAGATAATTATTATTTAAATTTAGTATCTGGTGAACGTGACAATTCAATTGTGGTTGTTGATATGCAGTTTAAAATCATTCTATATCCTCTGCTCATTCTTAATTTTAGATATTGTCAACATTTGTAGTATACATTTGATAAACTACACATTCTTTTTGTATCTGACATTCTGATATATCACAAGGGAAAATATTTTTTTGGAGAAGCAGGTCGCACAGACTCATCATAGAGTCTGTAGACTATTGTTTATAATAAAAAAACTAGAATAACTACTAAAATAGTTGACAATTCATTCATGCTTCCAATCCAATTCCTCAGTCCCAAACATTTCAACATGTGTCCTCGTTGTACATGTGTATAGTGCAGTCCCTCAACATTGTTTACATGTCTAAATGAAAGAAACTATGCAGCTATATGCAGACCAATGTATGTAAACTAAACAAATAAAATAAAATACAAATAAACAGACCTGACTCTGGCGTTTGAATTCGCTCTGGACGACGCTGATGACTGGAATCTGTAGCGTCGTGGCGATAAATTCCAACTTCACCAGTTCATCCCTGTTTTGTGGGAACGCGACGATGGCAGAAACTCCTTGCACGATGACAGTGTGGCAAACACTTTCCAGGAACGATACGGGATCGGCGCAGGAAGGTGTAGATGATGAGGAGAAGGAGAAAGCAGGTAATTCTCCAAGTCCTGCTTCCACGGCCATGACTATCTCAAGGGTAAGGTTGTAGGGTAAAAGCCCCGCCACTCGATTGAGGCTCTCTGTAGCGAGTATAACAGAGTCTCGAGGTAGAAACACAGCGTCCGTAACCACTTGTTTGAGCCCGGTTTTACTTTTGGAGGCCTTGTGGGGGTTGTTCGCTGAGTTTTTAGTCCTGAGACCCCTCCAGCCTTGCCCGTGCCCACTTTGGGTGATCGAGTCCCACTCTTCCGACGTTTCTCTGTCCGCTTCCCAGTCCGTATCTCTCCCTCTGAGGGAATCCAGCCTGAACACCCGAGGCTGCAAGTCCAGAGCTCCGACTCTCACCGTGTGTCCGATCCTCTTCAGAATCTGACATGGCTGCGGATGCGCCAGAGATGCTGGGGGAACGAGGAGCATTATCAAAGCACTTGGCGCAAGTAAGAAGAGCCACACCAACCTGCCCAGCGCACCCCAGATCCAAGAGCCCGGCATTACTCCAAACAAGCCACGGCTAAGCTCTGGAAACGACGGGATCCGCGTCCACCAGCTCGCCCGGTGGTTCCTGCACAGCGCTGGGGAGATGATGGATCACCGGTGAATCTCCTAGACGCAGCAAAGTTGCGCTCCTCTCCAACAGGCATCTGAGGGATCGCCAGCAGTGCACATGTCCTACGCGGCACAAAACACTCGTTGCTCATCTCAAAAACGTTTATGGACTAAATATTCCCGGTACGAAATAATCAAGACAGTGTTGTTTTTTACGCGCTCTCCAAACAGGTGAAAAGGAAGCTACTAAAATGCAAAGTGACTGTAAAAACCCCAAAGCGCGTATATTCTCCTGATCAACGCAAAGAAGTCCAAGGATATGAAACAAATGCTTAGATTTTCCATTTATTTTTATTTTTGCATGCAAACCTTCATTCCATCCTGAATTTGATCATGGAAAATCGTGAAGGAACTCCACAAATGTTGATAATTTATTCGCAAACTATGTTAGAAGAGAAACGAGCATTTAAATGGCTTAAAATGCAGTTTAAACATGTTGCGCAGTGAAATCGTTCCGATAAACTCCCACAGTGGCACTGAAATAGTGCTGTTTTTTTGCTCTGGCTGTGCTGTGCGTTTAACCCATTCACTGCTGCACTCACACCTCTGCTACAAATAGACATTGATGGAATAAGAGACTACATTGTTACCTAAAATATGGATTAGCGGCATTTATTTATTTATTTTTTATTTGCATATTATTTAAATTATCAAACATATAATGACTGCTAACCCATACGATATATATATATCTTATAAAAAAGCAACACATAACAAAATAACTCAAATTTGATACAATTACATTTTATTTGCATAGCACTTTTCACAATACAAATCATATTTAAGAAGAATATCACACCAGTGAGCAAGCTAAACACAATAAATCTGGCAAGGAAAGCAGATGTTGTTTACGCTCATGCTGGAAAAATAAGTAGAATCTCCAATTTTCCTTTGATAGCTTCTCGACACTTTATCTGAAGCAGCCAAAAGAAGTTAAACACCAATTTTGCTGAACATAATTCTGATTGGTTAGGAAGTCTAACCTCTGCCTCTCCCTTGAATCATCAGCAGTGCTGTCGTTCTATCACTGACGCAATCCTGATTTACAGCAGGAGAGATTGGATAAGAGGAGGGGCGTGGAACCAGAACAGTGCTGTCGGTGAGTGATGAACAAGAAACATCTGATGGCTGTTGTACCTCATCACCACTGCCATAAATACCACACATCATTCTTTTGCTGAGACTATGCAGCCAGAGCACCGGTTGTCCCCTGAGGTCCTGGTGGGTCGTAGCTTATAGACTTGACCTTGATCTCATTAGAATCGATAGGTATTCATATGCAAATGGTTCTAGAACATAGTTTATAGTAAAACATGTAAGTTGACGGTATTACAAAAGGCCCTTTTTTAAAGTGTAGTTGAACTGACATGAAAGTTTCTCTCTTAATGTACACTTAAGTGACCCTTTAATTTAATTAATATTTAATTATATGGAATTCCAGTTTACTTAAATATACTTTAAATATTTTAGGAACACTACAGGTGAACATTCAATAAAATTACCACATTTCTTTTTCATAAAGGCCCACAAAGGTTCTGGCTCCAGTTTCAGCAAGTGTTGGAAGGAAGGAAATAAACCGAGTATTCAAAAACACTGAGACATCTGTATATACATTTGCATATACATTAAAAAAAATTTAAATGAAAAAATAAACAGTTCTTCTGTTTTCCATGCACGAAAATGGTGGGTGGCCAATGGAAGTAGAGTTTAATTGAAATTATGCTTGCTTAATTATAACAATCAATTTGCATACTACTGTGTGTCTCCCAATTGTGCCGTCTCCCAATTTTTCCCAACAGTTTTGATTTTCTGTTGCTTATGTCTTGGGACAAAACAAGATGAGAATAACAGCAGTATAGCATTGATTATATTGGATATTGATGCTTAGAATCATAAAATAAAATGTGGATGACCAGAATTAGGACACATGAAAATTCCATCAGGATTGTTCATTTCATCTTCTGTCAAATTGTAAAAAAAACTTTATACCACAAATCATACTCATAATGCAGTGTGCTGTTCTGGGAATCTCATCTAAGCTGTACAAAAGAAAAGAAAACACACACCAGCTCTACAAGTAATAAAAACCTAGCCAAGTAAATGTTCAAGTATTGATGTATCTGTCTGGGCATTAGTGTAAGTTTGGCTAACAGGCCTGGAACATCTAGATTTTTACATCCGAGAAGTACTTCTCGGATGTACACACTAGAAATTAATTTGACTCAGATATGATATATTTTTGGTTCTATTATATTTCCTTTGAAAAGTAATGCTTTCAAAACAATTAACACTACAGTATGGAATTATATTTGCATGATTAGAGATATTAGATAAAATTGTTTTAAGCAAACACAGGTGCAGTTTCTGATTAAGAAGATGACTTATACCATTAAAAGTTTTGGGTCTGTAGGAATTTTTTTTTATGTTTCTGACGGCAGTCTTTTTTTAATTTTTGTCATAAAAAATGCAGTAAAACATTAATATTATGATTTTTTTTACCAATTTAAAATAACTATTTTCTATGTGAATATATGTTCAAATGTAATTTATTCCTGTGATCAAAGCTGAATTTTCAGCATCATTACTCAAGTCTTCAGTGTCAAATGATCCTTCAGAAATCATTCTAATATGCTGATTTGATGCTCAATATTTTTTGAGCCCCAGAGTACTTTGATAAAAAAACAAGTTTACTTTTCACAATTCTAAGTTTCTAAAAACTTACAACAAACAACAACAACAAACTTACAAAAATATGACATTGAAAGTTGCAATTATCTTTATTTTTTAATCCTGTCAGAATGTAATAAAGGTATTTACTGTTATTTCTGATTAATGCATTGTTTGCTGAAAACAAATATTTAAAATTAAATATTAAAATAAAAATACCAAAATCTTTTGAATGATAGTGTATGTAATATGCTATTATTTATTTAAAAGTAGTTACTCTAATACCACTATAAATGCCCATACATAATAATGTTGATATAGATAGATCTAGTAGCCTCATTCATTTTACAAGCATTTACATTTAGTCATTTAGCAGAAGCTTTTATCCAAAGCGACTTACAATTGGGGAATAAATAAAGCGATTAATCTTGAAGAGGCAAACAGACAGAGGAAGTGCTCGTAACACCAAGTCTCAGACATTGTTCAAATAAGTACAAGCTAGCAAGGGAAGGAGAGAAAGATAAAGAGAAAGATGAAGATTTAGAAAAAAGGTAAGTATTTTCATTTGGTGCCTTAGGCAAAAACAATCTGTTTTTAAATGTCATTTCATCAGGTTCATTACAGAAGATGTGATTTGAAAGAAGTCGTCATTATTTGAATTCATGACATTAACCAGACCCGGCACAGGACCTACACAGGTCACTGTGATATGATTGTGTTTTATTATTGAATCGAAAGCCTTCTGTTTCTTCTGTTGATACTTTTTAATTCCCTGCGACATAAAAAAAACGTTTCCTGCTGAATCTATTCACTTTCTTCAAGGTCTTTTCAATAACTGTTCATCTGTTTTCCTTTCCATATTTTTTTTTATATTTCACTTTTCATTAGAAAATTTACAGAATAACTTTTAGCTGATGAAACTGTATTTTCAGGTCTTTTTCGAAATGCATTCACAATATGTTAATATTTATTGTAATAACAGACACTGTGGATTGAGCAAATCATATTCAGAATGGCCCGGCAATGATTTTAATATACATTGAATTCTTTATTAAGCCCACTTCAAGGCCAGCTGGTTCGTATGGCTTTCATCCATTTTCACAGAGATCAGATTTGGTTAACTCATCTTGCGAGGCTTGTTCTGTTTGAAGGTATATTATTTATTTATCTTATCTTTTTCAGGGAATGACATCTGATTCTTGGCATGAAGAAGGTCTGTTTGGTTCAGACTTTGAACTGGAAATTGAGGGGATAATGTGAACGTGAACTCACAAAATGTTTAAATACAGACATGAACATCTCATTTGCAGACAGATTCCCCTCTGGAGGATGTCAGGAAAAGTCAAAAGCTATGATAGAAAACATGTTAAAGGTTGTTTGATCAAATGATTACACAGATAAGCCATACTGATTTTATAACCTCTGCTGCCCTGACATTATGCTATATTCTAAAAATAGTCAAAGATAATTTATATGTAAGTCATTTATCTTCATTTGTAAGTCACTTACAGTAGCTTAAAAGCATCTGCTAATTTAATAAATGTAAATTTAAGTTTAATTTGGTGTATATTTACCAGCTATGATGGTTATACACCCAAAATCACCTTATGATAAGCATAGTTCACCCACAAATGTTTTACTCATGTTGTTCCAAACTTGTAGGAATTTCTTTCTTCTGTTGAACATAAAAGCAGATATTTTGAAGAAAGCTCGTAACATATATATATTAGTGGTGGGCATAGATTAATTTTCTTAATCTAGATTAATCTCACTGTAATCTTGGAATTAATCTAGATTAATCTAGATTAAAATGGCTCATTTGAATTCTGCCGAAGGCATTCAGAATATGTGTGCTACCCAAATAATGACTAAAAGTAAGTCTTTGAGAACGGGTTTCTCAAGCCAGGTGGCGCATTAGACCAGGGGCTCATCTCCTGTTTCCAAAATGCATCACAAACTTTAATCTCTTCCCGTCCCAATCCCACGAAAAAACTGGAGGAAAATCCCGTTCCACTCCCGGAAGAATGACTCCCATTCCCTCCCACTCCCGTGTTGTTGTTTTTTGCCGATAACTGTCAATTACAGTAAAAATATAGTACAGATCACAGCGTGCCCACCTTATTAGTTGAATAAAAACCCAAAATGTCGTTTTTTGTTATTATATTGAACTGAAAGCCATCTTATGCACAGTGTTGCACAGATTCAATTTCATGTAAATCATCCATGCTAACACACACGTCTTCTATTTTTATTTTTTAGACATTTCACTCTCTGTAGATATATTTTTCAAAGACGGAGTTTCGAAGTTTCTCGCTCAAGTTCACATGAGACCTAAAGCGCATCCTGTTTGCTTAAAAGCGCAACGTTTCGTTGTTATTCTGAGTGCACACAAATAAACGTAGAGTCTTTACAGATTCGAAAGATGTATTAGGCTACTTTTATCTGTATGACCAAAAATGACAGAGATTTTAAGAGCAAGTGAACGCACCGATCGCGCTTCCACACAAACACTTCAATAGCGCACATTTCTCTAGGTTAACATCATATTGAGCGGCCATGTAAAGTTGCTACTACATACATCTTTCAGATGAAAAGCCATATTTGAGGTTGATGAATGATAGGTGAGCGTTTGGATGTCCTGCCCGATTGTATTACCACATAGACCAGCCGTTAACAATCTGTCCATCACGGACTGCGAGCCTCTAGTTCGAAGACTCGTTCTCGCCCCCTACAGTGTAATTCGGCTAGGTATACATCCGCGCTAAAATATCAGGGTGAAAGTCATCATAGCTTGCGTAGTATAGACCCAGCTCCCAACCCAACTTTGAGAATAGATTAACGGCGATATTTTTTTTATCGCCGATAAGAGTCTCACGTTAACGCAGCACGTTAACGCCGATAACGGCCCACCACTAATATATATATATATTATTTTTATTATTATTGTTTTTTTACAACAATAACAGCTCGAGGGTAAATGATGACATAAATAATTTAATCAACTCGAGGGTAAATGATGACAGAGTTCTCATGTTGTGACTGTTGTAAGGTAGTTGCAGAGGTGGAAAGAGTACGGATAACATAATATTGTGCTAGGAAGTGTATGAAAATTAGGCTTTCTTATTCAAAATTCTGGCCCATAATCATCATTTGTGTGAATAGAAATAAAAGTTGACAGAGTTTTACTGCATCTATAGTGTTCATTTAAACTGGAAACTGCTGCGATTCGCATGTACGAAGTTTTTTTAGTTTTGCTTACCGGTCCATTTTTCCAGATTCTGGAGGAAAATCCCGTTCCACCGGAAAATATCTAGCACTCCCATCCCGATCATTTTGGGTTTAGTATTTTATCTTGGTCAGGTTTATTGTTAATTTCAATTGTGATAGGGTCATGAACGGCCTTTTTTTTTAATACTGTTCTCTGAGCTCCACTTACAATGTTATTAAGATTTTCACATCAAAAAACATCACAATTTAGAAGTAATTGGCTACATTATGTCCCGGGTTTAACTCCCGTCATCAGAACGCTCTGTTTGAATAGAAGTGGTGGATTGTAGACTCTATATGGGCTAATAGTTGTGTATGTTTGACAGCCGACATCCTTCACAGATGAACGCTGTGATATAGGTTAAAAATGCATAAACACTCAGTACATTTCAAATGATCTGTAATAGACAAAGCAATAGTGACCACATAATAATAATAACAGTTACTCACACGTGTGTGGTGCAACATTACTAACTGCCTACAAGCAATACATTGTAATTTCCCAACCATTTTGTATCCACAGCCACATTTCCCCCCCATGATATTGTACAGTTTAGTTAATCTGTTTTGCAATGGAGAAAAATTGTAGGGCTTATAGTGCCTCTTGTGGATGATGATAAGTATTTCAGCAATGTATTTCAGGTTGCGGAGAAATGTAGGCAGTCACATATTTAATAATTTATGGTAAACAGTTGATTTTCTGTTGCTTATGTCCTGGGACAAAACAAGATGAGAATAACAGCAGTATAGCATTGATTATATTGGATATCGATGCTTAGAATCACAAAATAAAATGTGGATGACCAGAATGAGGACACATGAAAATTCCATCAGGATTGTTCATTTCATCTTCTGTCAAATTGGAAAAAAAACTTTATACCACAAATCATACACATAATGCAGTGTGCTGTTCTGGGAATCTCATCTAAGCTGTAAAAAAAGGAAAACACACACCAGCTCTACAAGTAATAAAACCTAGCCAAGTAAATGTTCAAGTATTGATGTATCTGTCTGGGCATTAGTGTAAGTTTGGCTAACAGGCCTGGAACATCTAGATTTTTACATCCGAGAGATACTTCTCGGATGATCACACTAGAAATAATTTGACTCAGATAATGATATATTTTTAGGTTCTATTATATTTCCTTTGAAAAGTAATGCTTTCAAAACAATTAACACTACAGTATGGAATTATATTTGCATGATTAGAGATATTAGAGAAAATTGTTTTAAGCAAACACAGGTGCAGTTTCTTATTAAGAAGATGACTTATACCATTACAAGTTTTGGGTCTGTAGGATTTATTTTTTTTATGTTTCTGACGGCAGTCTTTTTTAAATTTTTGTCATAAAAAATGCAGTAAAACATTAATATTATGATTTTTTTTACCAATTTAAAATAACTATTTTCCATGTGAATATATGTTAAAATGTAATTTATTCCTGTGATCAAAGCTGAATTTTCAGCATCATTACTCCAGTCTTCAGTGTCAAATGATCCTTCAGAAATCATTCTAATATGCTGATTTGATGCTCAATATTTTTTGAGCCCCAGAGTACTTTGATAAAAAAAGCAAGTTTACATTTCACAATTCTAAGTTTCTAAAAACTTACAACAACAACAAACTTACAACAATATGACATTGAAAGTTGCAATTATCTTTATTTTTTATTTTTTTAATCCTGTCAGAATGTAATAAAGGTATTTACTGTTACTTTTGATTAATGCATTGTTTGCTGAAAACATTTAAGTACAATTAAATATTAAAATAAAAATACTGACCAAAATCTTTTGAATGATAGTGAATGTAATATGCTATTATTTATTTAAAAGTAGTTACTCTAATACCACCATAAATGCCCATACATAATAATGTTGATATAGATAGATCTAGTAGCCTCATTCATTTTACAAGCATTTACATTTAGTCATTTAGCAGACGCTTTCATCCAAAGCAACTTACAATTGGGGAATAAATAAAGCGATTCATCTTGAAGAGGCAAACAGACAGAGGAAGTGCTCGTAACACCAAGTCTCAGACATTGTTCAAATAAGTACAAGCTAGCAAGGGAAGGAGAGAAAGATAAAGAGAAAGATGAAGATTTAGAAAAAAGGTAAGTATTTTCATTTGGTGCCTTAGGCAAAAACAATCTGTTTTTAAATGTCATTTCATCAGGTTCTTTACAGAAGATGTGATTTGAAAGAAGTCGTCATTATTTGAATTCATGACATTAACCAGACCCGGCACAGGACCTACACAGGTCACTGTGATATGATTGTGTTTTATTATTGAATCGAAAGCCTTCTGTTTCTTCTGTTGATACTTTTTAATTCCCTGCGACATAAAAAAAAACTTGTCCTGCTGAATCTATTCACTTTCTTCAAGGTCTTTTCAATAACTGTTCATCTGTTTTCCTTTCCATATTTTTTTTTATATTTCACTTTTCATTAGAAAATTTACAGAATAACTTTTAGCTGATGAAACTGTATTTTCAGGTCTTTTTCGAAATGCATTCACAATATGTTAATATTTATTGTAATAACAGACACTGTGGATAGAGCAAATCATATTCAGAATGGCCCGGCAATGATTTGAATATACATTTAATTATTTATCAAGCCCACTTCAAGGCCAGCTGGTTCGTATGACTTTCATCCATTTTCACAGAGATCAGATTTGGTTAACTCATCTTGCGAGGCTTGTTCTGTTTGAAGGTATATTATTTATTTATCTTATCTTTTTCAGGGAATGACATCTTGGCATGAAGAAGGTCTGTTTGGTTCAGACTTTGAACTGGAAATTGAGGGGATAATGTGAACGTGAACTCACAAAATGTTTAAATACAGACATGAACATCTCATTTGCAGACAGATTCCCCTCTGGAGGATGTCAGGAAAAGTCAAAAGCTATGATAGAAAACATGTTAAAGGTTGTTTGATCAAATGATTACACAGATAAGCCATACTGATTTTATAACCTCTGCTGCCCTGACATTATGCTATATTCTAAAAATAGTCAAAGATAATTTATATGTAAGTCATTTATCTTCATTTGTAAGTCACTTACAGTAGCTTAAAAGCATCTGCTAATTTAATAAATGTAAATTTAAGTTTCATTTGGTGTATATTTACCAGCTATGATGGTTATACACCCAAAATCACCTTATGATGAGCATAGTTCACCAACAAATGTTTTACTCATGTTGTTCCAAACTTGTAGGAATTTCTTTCTTCTGTTGAACATAAAAGCAGATATTTTGAAGAAAGCTCGTAACATATATATATATATATATTATTTTTATTATTATTGTTTTTTTACAACAATAACAGCTCGAAGGTAAATGATGACATAAATAATTTGATCAACTCGAGGGTAAATGATGACAGAATTCTCATGTTGTGACTGTTGTAAGGTAGTTGCAGAGGTGGAAAGAGTACGAAAATATTCTACTCAAGTAAAAGTACCATTACATTAATGAAATTGTACTTAAGTACAAGTAAAAGTACCAGTCTAAAAATATACTCAAGTAAAAGTAAAAAGTAGCGCATTTAAAATTTACTCTGAGTAAAAATTACTTAGTTACATTAAGTGGGAGGGACGAAAAAATGGGATAGACCAAGGGTGTCAAATTCAGTTCCTGGAGGGATACAGCCCTGCCCTGTTTATAACCCTAATTAAACACATCTGATACAGCTAAACTAATCATTTAGGCTTATTTGAAAACTACATGGTTTGTGTGTTGGAGCAGGGTTGGAACTAAACTCTTTAGGGCTGTGGCCCTCCAGGAACTGAGTTTGACACACCTGGGATATGGGCCTATAAATCTCAAACTACACTCTAAAAACTGCTGGGTTGAAAACAACCCAATTTGGGTTATTTTGGTAACCCAGCGCTGGGTCAAAAAGGGACCAACCCAGCGCTGGGTTATTTTAACCCAACCATTTGGGCTATTATGTTTAACCCAGCAGGCTGGGTTGCTTTTTTATGGTTTAAAATTACTACATTGCTAGGCTAAAATGAACCCAAATCAAGCTAGATATTAAATCTACAAATCTTGTTCATTTTAAAATAACTTTTACACACAAAGAATGACTAACAAAAGGTCAATATTTATTAAAAACAAGACAAAACAGTCAAAAAGTAACATGCATGTTAAGAAGAAATGCAGACAAGTATGGCATTAACAGCTACAGAGATTATAAATTAAGCATTAAACATTTGGTGAAGAACTTTTAAGATCAAAATCGATGTTATTTTGGTAAATTGTATATATTGTATAAAAATATACAAAAACACTATTATACAATAATTGTACAGTTAGTTAATAGTGAAGTTCATTGCAAACTATTCTGGAATGAGAGTACACAAATAAACTACAACATTAACACTGATATTATAACATTTAAAAGAAGCATATGTGTGTGAAAGAATGTGAGCATGTGTGTGAATGACTGAGACACCATCTCTACTAAACAACACAGAACAAGCATTTAACATTTGCTTTTTACAAATTATACACTTACAGTTTGTTTCATAGTCCATGAATACAGATCATGCATCACTGCCAATTTTCATGATCTCTTTATCATAATTGATGTAGTCACGAAGAAGCCCCATCAGCACAGCATGCGACATCTTTTACAGCATCCAGGGCAGCGTCCTCCTTTAAAACCACTGTTGCATCAGTTTGGGGGAAATTCTCCTCTTTGACCAGCATTCATCCCAGTCACCGCCTGTTCTTCATCAGTGGCCTAAAAAGAGAAAAACATTTAATGAAACTATCCATTTTCAGATAGAGGTGCATCCACATCAGTAAGGACAGGTAAATAGTCTGTCACTTTGTGTGGTTGTTTAATGTCTGTCTACCACAGCGCTCTAGAATGCTATAATAGCAGCACTAGTGTGAGGGCATGTGATATTGTTTAAGTAAATATATTGCTTTCAGAAAGTTTCTTCTTTACTGAAACATTAAAACAGACATGACATTCACATACCTTACAAATGTCCATGTACGTGGAGGGCTGCTCTTTAATGGATTAGTTCACCCAAAAATTAAAATGGTCATAATTTACTCCCCCATGTTGTTCCAGACCCATACAAACTCATCATTCACAAAATCATTTTTGGAACAAACATAAATATTTAATATTCTCTTAATTTCTGTCCTCCATGGCAAGTCTGGAAGACCAATATTTTCTTCTGAACAGACATGTTCACTATCATGTAATTTAAGATTTATACATATATACATATTGGAATGTATTACTTCTACAATAACTCTATTCATGAAGCTTGAAAATAATGATTATCTAGACTCTCAATGGATGAACAAAAAATTATGAGAATGACATAAGGGTCTCAACCCAGCATTTGGGTTGAAAAAACAACCCAGCGTTTTTTAGAGTGTAGGTGTTTTTAATTAAAGTAATCGGTTAATTAGAATAATAAGACATTTGGGCTGTTACCAGGCAAATTAAATCAGTATCAACAAAATTAATCTTTGCAATGCAGAGGAAACACAGAAGCTTCATCTGAAGTGGCATAGATGTATTATTACACACTGACATTGAATGCATTTAGCCTGCAGTTACAAATGCAGAAATAATGTTTTGATAAATATGACCCTGGACCACAAAACCAGTCATAAGGGTGCATTTTCCTAAATTGAGATGTTATCTGAAAGCTGAATAAATAATATTTCCATTGATGTATGGTTTGTTATGATAGGACAATATTTGGCAAAAATACAACTATTTGAAAATCTGGAATCTGAGGGTTCAAAAAAATACAAATATTGAGAAAATCTCCTTTAATGTTGTCCAAATGAAGTACTTAGTAATGCATATAACTTATCAAAAATTTAGTTTTTATATATTTACAGTAGGGAATTTACTAAATATCTTCATGGAACATGATCTTTACTTAATATCCTAATGATTTTTGTCATAAAATAAAAATGTATAATTTTGACCCATACAATGTATTGTTGGCTATTGCTACAAATATACCCCAGCGACTTAACACTGGTTTTGTGCTCCAGGGTCACAAATGTTGAATACTCGTTTGAAATTATATATGTATATATATATATATAAATATTTATATATAAGAGTTACTCTAAATGTTAAATTAAAACCACCATTAGGTGTCAGCAAGTCACTGATAAGTGAATCATTGCGATTGAACAGAATCATTTAATTCAAGGAATGAAACACCGTCATTGCTCAGAGTCAGACGCAAAACTTTATGGAATTATTTTTGTTGTCGAAATAGAGCAAAAACAGGCAATATGGTGTCTAAAACGCAAGTCTCTTAATTAACTTCTTGTTTAAAAAAAAAAAATCTACAGGCCTGTGTAATCATGCTGATTTGTGGAGAAAAAACAGCACTCTTCGTGTGATGTTGATTTACTATATGAAATTATGGGGTTTGGTTTTCAGCTGGGTCTGCACCATTAACGCCTGTCTAGTCCGTCTGCATCTTTCTTGTGATTTTAGCGCTAATTTGTTCTCCTGCCAATTATTTACTGCAGTAGTTTCCAGGGAGCTGTTTTTTTTTTTTTACTCAGTAATTAATGTGTTTTAAAATGTAGCGAAGTACAATACTTCAAACTAAATATACTTAAGTAAAAGTAAAATTACAGATTAAAAAAATTACTTTAAAAAGTAAAAGTACACAACAAAGCTACTCAATTACAGTAACGCAAGTAAATGTAATTCGTTACTTTCCACCTCTGGGTAGTTGTGTAGTAATAACTTGTAGATTAGTTAACTACTTTTTTAAAAGAGTACTTTGACTGTATAATGTACCCTTAAGCCTGACATATGAAACAATAGTCAGAAAAATCACTTTTAAACTGTAACACACAGACTGTCATGAATCTGGTTCGTGGTCTTTTGTCCGACTGCCACAAGAGGTCACCTCTCCATCATATTGACTCTCACACCACACATCACACTGGAATGCATTTCCCATCATCCATTGCACTGATGACAGATACACAGCTGAATGCACTGATCACACAGCTGTCACCAATCACATGCTCACCTAAGAGCTATTACACACACTTCATAAAACACTCTCAGATCCTGATCTAGTTGTCGAGTATTGTCTAGCATTTAGCACTCTCCTGGTATTAGCTACTTACCAATAGTGGTGGGCAGAGCGAGGCTTCGTGAAACACTGAAGCAGTCGAAGCAAATGTGTCGTAGCTTCGAAACATTTCAATACCCGTCTCTATGGTGACATCTAGTGGTTATTTTCATGTATTACTCTGAAACAGCTTCGACAATGAAACAGTTAAGCGAATTGACGAATTATACGGTATGTTGTGTTAGTCAATCCACCAAGTGATTTGGGGGAGTGGTTGCTGTGCTTGACTGGAATGCTATCTCCTTAGGTTTGAATCCTGGGTGAAGCAGCCATTTTCACAAAATTATAATAAACAACTAAAATGTGTGTTTTTTTGTTCTGTTCTTGTAAAGTGTTGAAACATCGGTCTGACATCTGAATTAACTCTTTGTGAATAAATAAGTGGTATTTTTGTAATGAAAAATAGACAATAAATACATCAAGCCACAATGTATTACTTTTTTTTTTACATATAAAGATTTGTATTTATGTTGATGGACTTAGCCTACTTCTTTTTTTACATAGAAAAATGTATCCAGCCTTTGAAAAAATCCTCTCACAAAAACCTACGAAGTGAATATGTGTTAACTTTTATACTTTGTGGGAGTTAGGTTGAGACAGATGTGCAATTGTGTGATTTGTTCCTGACCCTGTCAATCAAATGCAGAATCGGCAGGTATGCCATGTCTCGAAACACTTGTGACACACCCCGATGCTTCGGATCATCTTAGTCACATGACATGGGTGTTTCAAATCATGCTTCGGAGCAGTGTTTCGAAACATCTGCGCTTCGGGATTTCGACACCTCGTCGAAACGTCAGTTTCATCCCGACTTACCAAGCCTTTCCATGTTTGTTTTGGTTTTTAGTCTCCTGTATTGTTCTGCGTTTATCACTCTCCGAATGTTACCTGCTTTACGTTCCTAGTTTCCATTTCTAGTTTAATTTAAGACTAGTGTTTTCGTGTTGCCTTGTTGTCTGGTTCCTGATCTTCTGCCTTGTATCTTGGATTAACCCTTTGCCTTCCATTTGGACTCTGTTTGCCACTGCCTGGACCTTTGCTCGTGTACCTGGATTACCCCTCTTGTCGAGCCCTCTGGATATTGTACACCGATCGAAGACCATGCCAGTTTACTTGAGTACTCATCTGTCTTGCCCTCTATATACCGGTTTGCCATTTGTTTTTGACCATGTCTTTTAATAAAAGCTTGCACATGGATCCTCTATTAATAAAAGCTTGCTCATGGATCCGCACGCCTCACGCCTTGTTCACCCTCTTACACAGACACACTTCTTATGTTTATTTAATAAATGCCCTCCATGGGTACGTCGGTGGCCCCTTTGGTTCCGTTGGCACGGTCTCTCGGAGCCTGGTTAGCGCTCCCCAGTCCACCTTGGTGGCTCCTGTGGACCATCAGACTCAGCTACGCAATTTAGTTTGTCTGGTGTTCCCCCAGGTTCAGGGGCATCCGGTTCACTCCAATCAAGGCGGCCGATGCCCTAATGTTGTGTGTGGAAATCCCAGTCCTGCTGGTGAAGGATGTAATAGAGCCGGTCCCTCCAACCGACATGAGGTCAGGGTTTGTCAGCCCTTACTTTATCGTGGCAAAGAAGAGCGGTTGGTTACGACCAATCTTGAATCTGCAAGTTTTGATCCGTGTGCCTCACAAGCTGCCGTTCAAGATGTTGACGCAGTAGCACATTTTGAGTGCATCTGTCCCCTAGATTGGTTTGCAGCGATCGACCTGAAGGATGCGCGCTTTCGTGTCTCAATCCTCCGCGGCTGGGCATTCCTGCGATTCGCGATCGAGGGTCAGGGATGTCAGTACAAGCTCCTGCCTTTCGAGCACCTCGGCTAGATGGGTTTTTGGGTCATTTGGGGAAAGAGCAAACTCGTGCTAATGCAGAGGAACTCTTTTCTCGGCATGGATTTAGTTTCGGTCAGCCAGACTTCATGTCTCATCCAGGAACTTGCTCAGTCGGTGCTGAACTGCCTCGAGACTTTATCAGGCAGGACGGCGGTCCCACTGAAACTCTTTTAGAGGCTCCTGGGACATATGGCTGCAGCCGCGGCGATAGTTCCGCTTGGCTGCTTCATGTGAGACTGCCTCAGCACTGGCTCTATGGCCGAGTTCCGAGGTGGTCGCGGAAACGCGGTACTCACCGGGTTCAGATTACACCAGCCTGCCACAGAACATTTAGCCTTCGGACAGATCCCTTGATCCTTCAGGCAGGAGTGCCCTTGGAGCAGGTATCCAGGCATGCTGTGTTACTCACGGATGCCTCGGCCACAGACTTGGGAGCCACGTACAACGGGAATGCAGTGTCCGGGGTATGGATGGGTCCCCAACTGCGTTGCCATACCAATTGCCTCGAATTTATAGCAGTATTCCTGGCCCTGGGTCAGCTCAGAGAGCGCCTTCGAGGCAAGGACGTTCTGGTCCATATGGACAACACGGCGACCTTTGCGTATATCAACCGGCAATGCGGTTTACGGTCCCGTCGCATGTCACAACTCACTTGTCACCTCCTCCTCTGGAGTCAGAAGCATCTTAGGTCGCTTCGTGCCATCCACATCCCAGGAGTGTTCAATCAGGTGGCCAACAAGCTGTTTTGAGCGGCACTTCCTGGGAAGTGGAGACTCCATCCCCAGGCAGTCCAGAGTCGGTTTGGTGTTGAATATGACATCTTCCTTAGGTGTGTTTCACATTAACTTCACGCAATATAACATGATTTTATTATAGTACTTTTGTATTTATTCTTAAAATAGTATGAGGTTAATCTTATTTAGTTATTTTTCAGCATGACACTAAAATGCCGCTGTAGGGTATTTGTAATGCATGCAAACACAATCTTGGCACAGTGGCCCAAAGAACATACATACATAGATACAAATAAAATAGTATGAAATTTAGGACCCTGACTCCCCACATCTCCTCACTGGATGCGCCTTTAGAGAGAAATTGATCTTTACGGATTACATAGGCTAATGAAAGAGTTTTTAATTTTTGATTCAATTTATTTCCTTTTAAAGTAGTAATTTGAAGCATTCTATAAATATATTTATCATATCAGTGAGGAAAGTATTTGCTGAGTTTCAGTTCAGTTTTTGTGAAGTGTTCCTGCTCAAGATAAAGATCACCCTGTTTGTGTTCTTTATTTTACAAAATGTTTTGTTGATATAATGAGTGCACCCAAATAAAACAATTTGCAGCTTCGAATGATGTATACTCTTAACTTTATGAGGAAAAAGTAGGGATTATGCATAAAAGTAAAAGTAAGAAAACAAAATATTGCAACCATGTTCCCCAAAGCTAGCTTCCGCTTCCGCTTCCACTTTTAGAACAAACGATTGGATATTTATCACACATATATTCTTATCTAGTTTTTTATGTCTCAAATCGTGTTTATTTGAGAAGGCTAAACTGATCAAACATATGCTCAACTCACTGTCTGTCGCTGGTGAGAATCAACAACTGGCAGATGATTTTAATGACTTTTACTGGAGATTTGGAAAAACACCCCACACCCGCCCTGAACACCTCTCCACACAAACATTAACGCCAGCAATCCTGAAAAATGTATATTCAGGGACTATAGAAATTGTACTGACTCAGTGTATCTTAGTGTGGTATGGAAACATCTCCAATCAGGACTGCAAAGCCTTGCAGAGAGTTGTGTGCTTAGCTGAGCGAACCTCAGGGTCTGCTCTCCCCTCTCTGCATGACATCTACCTCAAACGATGCAAAGGCAGAGCTGTCAAATTCATCTAGGACTCAAATCACCCTGGTAACAGTTTCTTCATTTTACTGCCATATGGCAAGCGCTTCCATATCATGATGGCAAAACCTGAGAGACTTAGGAGGAGCTTCTTCCACCAGGCCACCAGGCTCCTAAACTCAAACTCGGTCTCATAACATCAACATGACTCCATTTAATAATCACTTAATAATCAGTAAGATGTTAATTATTCTCTACTGCTATTCATATTGCTGCTGTGTAAATACCCTGTACAACTTGTTTGCACATTCTTCTTGCACATTCCTGCTTACGTTATTATGTATTAAGTCTACAGTATTTTGTCCTGTACATTTTATTTTATTGCACATTTTATTTTATATTTTATTCATTTAAATTTTGTACTTCTTTTTTTCCATACCTATATTTATGTATATTCCATATAATTGAACTGTCCATGGAGCGTCTGTGATCATTAAATAATTTGAAAGACTGGTTTTGGATTATCTGAAGGCCTCTTCTGGACCCTTACTGGTCCCCTGCAGTTTGCCTACATATAAAATAGGTCTGTGGATGATGCAGTCAACATGGGACTGCACTTCACCCTGCAGCATCTGGACAGACCAGGGACTTATGTGAGGACCCTGTTTGTAGATTTCAGCTCTGCTTTTAACACCATCATCCAGGACACCCTTCAGAATAAACTGACACAGCTCTCCGTCCTCATCTCTGTCTGTCAGTGGATCACCAGCTTCCTGAAAGTCAGGCAACAGGTAGTGTGGCTGGGAAAATTGTCATCCAGCACCTGCACGATCAGCACTGGAGCTCCTCAGGGCTGTGTTCTCTCCCCACTGCTCTTCTCCTTGTACACCACACTGAACAGCCACATTCAGGACGACGAAGAGTCTGCTTACAGACAGGAGGTTAAGGAGCTGGCTGTCTGGTGCAGTCTTAACAACCTGGAGCTTAACACACTCAAAACAGTGGAGACGATCGTGGACTTCGGGAGAACCCCCCCCCCCCCCCCATAACCACCATGAACAGCACAGTGACATCAGTGGAGTCATTCCGATTACTGGGCACCACAATTTCTCAGGACCTGAAGTGGGGCAATCATATTGAGTCTATGGTGAAAAAGGCCCAGCGGAGGCTGTACTTCCTTCGCTAGCTGAGGAAGTTCAACCTGCCACAGGATCTGTTGACACAGTTCTACTCTGCCATCATTGAATCATTCCTCTGCACGTAAAGAACTGTCTGGTTCAGCTCAGCTACCAAATCTGACCTCAGAAGACTACGGAGGGTAGATCGGACTGCTGAGCAATTCATTGGTACAACCCCCCCCCCCCCCCATTCTCCAAGAACTGTACTGTCCAGAGTGAGCAAAAGAGCTGGCAAAATCCCCCTGGACCCCTCATATCCAGCACACTCCCTCTTTGAACTGTTACCGTCTGGTCGATGCTACAGAGCTCTGAGCACCAGATCAACCTAACACAGAAACAGTTTCTTTCCCCAAGCAATCCATCTCATGAACACTTGATGTTAAACATGGAACAAACAACACTATAATACAACTATTTATTCAATTATTTACCACACACACTTATTTTTTCATTTCAAATTTGCACAAGTCAGACCTCACACATAATTGTCTGTATTGTATATTGTGTTTTTGACATTTTGTACATTTGTATATTGTTCTTTTGTTGTCTGTGTCCTGTCCTGTCCTGTCACTGTCATTCTGTTGCACTGTGAAGCTTCTGTCACTATAGCAAAATCCTTGTATGTGTAAACACACCTGGCCAAAAAAGCTCATTCTCATTCTCAAAAGGCTAATTCTCTCAAAATATTCTCGAACTATTATGACTTTAATATCGTAATCTTAGATTTTTTTGTTTATTTTTAACCCAAGGCACTAAAACGCTGTTGCAGTGTAAAGGGGAAGAGAGAGAGAGTAAAAAAGACACAGGCTGGGGTCGGACTCGTGCGGAGAAATCTGATAAGCAGTCGGACAAGGGCTGGGCCCGTGCAAGGCTCTATATTTGTTCCCTTTCAATTAAAAGTCCCCCCTCGGCTCGGTGGGCCCCAAATCTGCCTGGGCACATATGCATCTGCATAGCCTGCATGCCCAGACACTATGCCACTGCTTGCACTGAATCTGCAATTTCTCTCGTTATCGTAAATGACAATTTGTTTTTAGAATTTCATTTAGTTTTTATTCTTTTTTGCTGCGAAAGTGCATAACTCACATTAGACTAAAGTCGTGGACCTGCTTTCTTTGCTACAAAAATAAACAATGTTTTTATTTTATAATCTGTAAGTCAGTAAACTAATTTAGAGATGGTTCTTTCTTTGTTTTATCAGTAGCCAGAATATGAATCATTTTTCTACCTAGTTTATAATGCTAATGATATCCCATTAAAATTACTACCTGATTAAATGTAAGTAGGTATATGGGGTCATATACAGTTAATTCAAATGTAACTGTTTGAATGTTAATGTGACAATTCAGTTGTTTTGAAGCAGGTTTGTATGAGTTTCTAGTCAGCGTGTTACCCATAGAATACTTCTAGTCTGCAGGAGAAGAGCGCAGTGCACATCGAGCACATCGACAGCAACACAGCAAAAATACTTATTTTAGGGAGATATAATGTTTTTTGTTGCTGTCTACTGAGCATCGGTGTATGTATATGCTCTTCCAAACAAGGAGAGTGCTGAGCACTGTCTGCTGCAGGCAATTCACTGGCTAGGCATAAATACCTCATTCAAGCCCACTTTAAAATGACTGAACTATTCCTTTTAGTATGAATGACACTGAATTTAGTATAAACACTATTTAAAATAGCCACTATTTTTCATAGTCATGTTCATATCTTCAGCTCAGTAAGCAATAATTGTACATTATAAAATGTAAAAGACAAAATGTGGTGTGTAGAAAACTATGTCTATGTAAATATTTCAAATTCAGTGTGTTTAATGAACAAGACATTGATTTAAATGATGAAAATATTTTGTTTACAGAGAAAACATTCATCCAAGCTGAAGACCTTCAGTGACTTTGTGGCAACACGGAAGCGAACCCTGGAACCACCAGAAATCCCAAATAAGCAAGCAACAATAAGTTATGTAATGGCAGTGGGTACAAACAAACGTGTGACAGGCGAAGGTTGACAAGCTCACGATTAACTTAATTTGTGAGGTTCTTCATCCATTTTCTTTGGTTGAAGAACCTGCTTTTAATAAAACTTTTACTTACACTGAATCCTCAATGCAAGGTCATTTCCAGACCCACTCTCTGGACCAGAATTGATGGAGCTGCCAATCAGTTGTAGAAGACTTTGTTGTCACACCTCAGTAAAGTCTGCTATGTTGCCACCACTACTGATTTCTGGACAGCGCACCAGCAAAGTTACATAGGGTCCACAGCTCATTGGACAAATGAAGAAACTTTGGAGCGTAGCTTGTCAGAGCTCTGACTTGCTTGTCAGAGATTAAAAGGGTTTCACACCTTTGATGTCCTGGCAGGGGCTCTTGATGACATTCATTGTCAGTATAGAATAAGGGGAAAAGTGGTAAGAACCACAACAGACAGTGGCTCAAACTTCATCAAAGCAATCAGTGTGTTTGGTGAGCAAAGCCAGAATGAGAAAGCAGAGTCAGAATCAGATCAAGACTCTTCTGAAGAGCCCAAAGCTGACTACCTAGACACATTAAGCATCCTGGTACAAGACAACGGTCTTGAGTACTGCCACATCAAAGGTGTGCATGCCACCTGTTAAATTTAGTCACCACAACAGATGCTGCCATGGCAGAAAAGAACAATGATACATACAAATGGCTATCACCTGCAGCCTTTGAGAAATGTCAAGCAATGTGGAACAAGTCCGGTCGGTCATACATAGCAGCAGAAATTGTTAAAGATAAATGCAAGCTCCAGACTAGCCAAAATTGTCACAATCATTTCCATAATTGGCTACACATTCCACACCTATTCCTGCAGGACATTTGTTAAAAGTTGCATGTTTTTTATGCTATACAAGCTGAGTCCAGCTGAAATTGTTTTCCTGACTGAGTATTGCACTGTAAGGATAACTGTGGTGAAGGCTTTGAACATCCTTCAGTCTGAGACCAACACGCACATGGGGTGGCTGCTGCCGGTAGTCTTCCAGTTACAAGCAAAACTCAGTAGACTGGAGACATATTCCAAGATGTGTCTGCCCCTTATCAGAGCAGTTCAGGATGGTGTCCAAAAGCGCTTTGGTGGGATGATGCAAGACCCTGAACTGATTGCTGCAGCAGTCCTTCTGCCAAAGTTCAAGACCACCTGGACTGAGAGGACTGATATCTTAGAAGCAGGTATGATTTTAATATTTTATTTAGTAGTGTAATCCGTTGTTAATTAATAATCCCAGTTTTGTCTATTTTGTTACTGTTTAACACAGTGATGTAAGTGCAGTGAAATTTGTCTTTGCAGTTTCTGCTTTCTGATAAACTTTTTGCCACATTAATCAAAATGTAATTGTCAGAAATATTCAATATGCATTTTTGTGTGTTGTTGCTCAACAGTTCTGGTCTATGTTAGACAACACCTAGACCAGATGGATGAGGAGCAAGATGCAAGATGGAGCAAGTCGGGCAACATTCATCAGATGAAGAAGATTTCTTCTCCTCAATGAAGTCCAGAAGGTCACAAGGTAAATAGGAGCTAGATGGGGACTTGCCTGTGTCTCAAACAAAATGGATCTGTTGAACTCATTTCCACACATCAAAAACCTTTCTGTCAAACTCAACACTGGCCTTCCTGCCTCAGCCGCCTGTGAGCGTCTCTTCAGCAGTGCTGGACTACTAGTCACAGCAAAACGAGCAAGAATGAACTCAGCTAACTTTGAAAACCAACTGCTGCTCAAACTTAACAGAAAGTTCACTGAGTAAGGGTGGACACACAAATAAACTGTAAAGATATTACAGAAGGGCAGGGAAAGTAAAAGCTACCATGTTGTTTATTTGATGTTGTTATTTGACAGGTCTGTTATATCTTAAATACTTGAAGTTTTGCTGCATTACTGTTGTTAGTTTAAAAAAAAAGATGCTCTACTGAATCCACAGTTTATGCCATATTCAATGGTTTTAATGTTAAAAAATGTTAATGGGATGATCTGCACTAAAACTACTCCCCTAAATGTTTTTGTCATTTGCTTTAAGAATTGTTTTGCACTGATTTGTTGTGTGGTTTGTCCCTTTTGTTAAAGCTAGATTTATTTTGGTCTCTTTGTAACTGTGGGTATTTAATTGGTAAACTGTTGACAAGACCCATTCGTTAGAAAGTTTTGTGCTTTGTTGCTTTTAATCAGAAATAAAGTATCAGCTTTCAAATTCTGTCAGTTTTATCACACAATACAAACTATATATATGTGGTTCTTCAGCCACAGAAAGACGTCAGTAAAACACACAATGTCACATTTGGCTATCTCAGGAAAGACACTCATTGCACATAAACTCAATAGTCAGCTAGAAAACAACAACTAGAGAGAAGCATTGTATTGCATTCATTATATTTTACTTAACCCGCTGCCTTCATTTTTAATATTTGTTTGAAGAAATCTGTCATGGGAACGTGTAGGAAGACTTCAGATATAAAAACGCAGACTTGTTAGAAAACGTTTACTCAATGAAATCATGGCACGGTTGCTTCACTTGTAAAGTCAAATCACCTTTATATATATAGCGCTTTTAACAATACAAATTGTGTCAAAGCAACTGCACAATATCAACATAGTTAAATAGTGTATCACTAGGCAGTCGTGGCCTAGTGGCTAGAGCGTTGGACTTGTAATCCGAGGTTGTGGGTTCGAATCTCGGCTTTGGCTGGAATTGTCCACGACTGAGGTGAGACCCTTGAGCAAGGCACCGAACCCCAAACTACTTCCTGGGTCGGCTGCCCACTGCTCCAAGTGTGTGTGTGTACTTGGATGGGTTAAATGCAGAGAACACATTTCACTGCTGGTTATACTCTGTATAATTGTGTATGTGACAAATAAAGCTCATCTGAGCATCATCTAATGTAAAATGACAAGATTAAATGCCCACTTTCAGTTAAAGGCATTTTATTATTGAATTCAGTGATGTCATCGTCCAGCTCAATTCAGTTTAAATAGTATCTGTGCAATCAAGTCGATGATATCGCTGGAAATTAAGTGTCCCCAACTAAGCAAGCCAGAGGCGACAACGGCAAGGAACCAAAACTCAATCGGTGACAGAACGGAGAAAAAAAACCTTGGGAGAAACCAGACGAACCAGTAGTTGTTCCAACTGCAGCAAAGTCAGATTGTAAGGGCACTGGTTCCAGTGGTCTTTTCCCGATGGCTGTTTAGGTGATGAGGTCCTCACTGGAGATCTGTCTCTGGGGCTCATCTAGGTGTCCTGGTCTCCGCTGACGTTCAGAGCTGTAGAGGTTGTCTGTAGGTGATGATCCACCATCTGATCTGGATAAGGACTGGATATGGTGACTGCAGTGATCATCTGGGCTGGATAAGGTCCGGATCGGGTGGCTACGGTGACCTCGGAATAAGAAAGACAAATACTAATATTAGTGTAGATGTCAATCTTCTTACAATGTAACAAGTACATCGTGTTTTATGGGAAGTGTTCTGATGGACTTGTCACTTGTTCGTACTTGTTATGATTTCTTGAGTTATTCAGACCTATATTGGTTGTAGCCATTGCAGCGTGAATCTCGTCTCAGCTATATCTATAACTGCGGAAGAATGTATCAGCATAGTTGCGCCTGATCTTAGTTTTAGTTGGTGCAACAGGTGTAAATATGTATCGTAACGCTAGACGTTGAAAGCCCAGTTTAGGGCTTACACCCAGCTTTTTTTCGTCTAGCTGTTGCAACCGGCTCCTGGCAATTAAGTTCTTTCTTCACCTATGTTAATAGTCCTGCCAACTATATCCTATCATAGTTTTTGGCTAAATGCAAGTAAATCATGTCCTCTTGGATCCGAGTTAGTTACCAAAGTTTTCATAAAGTTGTAAATTATGTTTTATTGTGTAAACAAAGCACTCATGTTGCTTAATAAAATGGAGGTTAAACCACTGAATTCACATGGAGTACTTTAACAATTGCTTTCCTATCATTCTGGGCTGGGAATGTGTAAGTTGCGTTGGTGCCTATGTAGGGAAAGCTCTTGGATTTCATCAAAAAGATAAAAGGTCTTGCAGGTATGAAATGACATAAGGGTGAGTAATTAATGACATCATTTCAATTTTTGGGTGAAATAAACCTTTAATTTGGCCATGGTTTCAACTGGAATAAAATGAAAGAAGATGTTTTGGTGCCCAGTGCAAAATGGCTAAGTAGCCTATGTATCAAAATGAATAATACAAGATATTGCTTACTGAATGTTATTACAGGAAATAAGAAAAAGCTGCTCTAGATCTTTACTTGCTAGCTGATAAGTGACATTAGCTTGCTTGGCAAAAGTTAGCGGCTCGTATCTATAGACAAACTGAACATTTTCAAGTATTTAATTAAAATGAATAAATACTATTGCTAATGTCTGAACAGCATGCAACAAAAATAAAAAAAATATGAAATTCCTCCTGCTGGAACTCAAAAAGAAAGTCCTCAGCCCAGATCATCTTGTTAGCCAGTCCGGTGTTCTGTCACGATGAGCTACAGTGTAGGAGCGTGGAATGAGGAGACGAGGGATAAACTCAAATAGCAGTCTTTTAATCAACATCCAAAACAAGGGGTAACACAGGGCTTGGCAGGAACACACACATAGCACACAATACAGATGTTTAAAACCAGACATAGGACACAGGAAAAAAACTTAAGTAACAAGGAACTAAACGAGGTAACGTTAGTAGGGGAAAAACAGGTGAACGGAATTGCTAATTAGAGGAGAAACTAGGTCACTGTGAGCACCAACAACAAAACAGGTCCATAATCCTGACATCAGGGGTCCGTTCTTCGTACGTCGCTCATTACATCCGAGATCAAATGACAGATCCAAGATGATATCATCGCGCTAATCAGGATCTGGCTAATTCGGTTCTTCGAACGCACCTGCTGTTGATGATTAGTATGGCTGGATTGAGTTATCTGATGGTTTAAAAGGGGCTATGCATCGATACTCGAAACCACGATCAGCAATGTAGCGATTGGCTGGCGGCAAGACAGCAACGTAATGACATCATATCATTAAAAAAGTCACCTGACGAAAAACTTGACAAGATTTCTGGACTTTTATAAGGAAACAGCCAAACGAACAAACTACATAAATGTTATAATAGATAAATGAAATATGCACTGTTTTTAATTTATTTTAATTGTGTTACATGATTCCCAATTATTTATATTCATGATTTCTAGTATTTCTTGTACAGGCTTTACATTTTTATTTCAATGTAGTAATTAACAATTCATTTAATTTTATCTTTGAAATGGATTTGTTACTTGACAGCATTAATTAAAGTTTCTTAAGGGTCAAAATAAAGTTACCCGCATCTCCTGCGCTCCATTAAGCCTCTCCCATAATATCTGTCACCCCTCACATTAATTAACTGTATAGCATGTACAGACATGTTATACAGTTAATGTAGAGTCGTGCATTAACTGTATAGCATGTCTGTAAGACTCTAATACAATTATTTGGTAATTATTTTATGACGACTACATCTTTCAGTGAGTAAAACTGGCTGTGTCTATAGTATTATAGATGACACAACATTATTATAATATTTTTAAATGATTATTATTTTTAATTATTGTCCCTGGATCAGTAGGGTACACTTGTAATAAAGTCGCAGTGGCTGGGACATATTTTAAGTATCAAGTCTGCTTAAAAGGATGCGATCTAATCCTGCTTACATGAAATAAGCCTGCTCCCGAGCAGGTTTAAGCTTACGGACCCGTTGCTATGACAGCAACTCCGAAGAACCAAACAATCCAAGATCAAGTGAAATCGTCAACAATCAAATCCAGCTAACTGAGTTAGCGACGTACGAAGAACGGACCCCAGGTAACAGAAAGAAGTTATTTCAAATGTTCAATTGATGCTACAATGCGCAGATTTGGAGTAAAAATGTGTTGTTATTCTCATAAACCCTTGTACTTTGATGCTTTACTGATGCGATAAACTCACCTTTTTGAAGATTTAAATCAACTGAATCAATTGTTTTGCAAAACTATTTACTGTTTTGAATTGCTCAAAATGCTTTACCTGCTGATTAAAACTGAGTAGATGCAATAAAATCATGCATACATACAGCTTTTACAAACCCAATGCAAATGTTTTATTAAAAGTATAATATATTGGGATGTTTTAAAATATTATTTTATTTTATTTTTTACAAAAAGCATTGCTGCATCTCATTTGAATGGATGGACCAGCCATCAATCTGAGTGGGCCAGTGCCACCCTGACCGTTATGTAGCCTCGCCACTGGCTTGCACTGTATTGTTCAAGTTGACCACTGGTTGGCATTAACCCAAATCACCTTGAGTCCCCTTGTAAACATAATAGTCCTTCTAGTTTTTTCAGAGATGTGTTAATTTTGCAAATTTAATCGCAGGTCATGAGAACACTGGGGTTATGAGGACAGTAATTGTAAGAGCATATCACATTAGCTCTCTCTCTCAATTGACTTGGCAGAGTGTTTCCCCTCTCTAAGATGGCTCCCCAAGGCAGAAAATGAGGCTCTGCGGTCCTTTGACAAGGCTTCTGTCATTTTAGACAGAGTAACAAGAACTGTAGGTCTTTTGGGAACAAGTGAGTTCTCTGCATAACAAAACAGTTGCGCTGGAGTCAAAGAAGCATATCCACAAAACAACACTGATGTGTCATCCACACATCACGCCAGACCCACGCAATACACACACATTTAACAACAACTCCGCTGCCTTCTCTCCTTTTGTTCATGCCAGTTTATCAAAATAATGAACAGTATGCTTATTATGTTTGATTAGTAATTTCTACTTAATTATTTTAAGTTTAACCTGCAAAACTCAAGTACATTTCACTCAGTCACAGTTTATAAAATTTACTCAAACAACATAGCACTGAAACACGCCAATTAAGCATGTGGTCCACTTAAAATCATGTATATAAGCAAGTAAACCACTTGTTATTTTTTAAGGTAATATGTTTGTCAGCAGATAGACACAGGACACAGAGGTAAGTGCAATTCAAAACTCCAAAACAATTCAAAACTCAATGTTTATTGAGTAGCAGCAGAAGGGAATGAGATGAACAGAATGTCCAGGGAACATGAAAGTTTCTAGGGGCTTATCTGAGTGATAATGCCATTTTCCTTTTCCAGGGAATCCAAAGGGAACAGCGGAGCATGGAGACAGTGGAGCACAGGAGCGGCGGAGAATGGGTATAGGAACGCTGGAGAAACTGGTATATAGACAAAAGGTAAGTGGGTCAGGTAAGTCAACCTCAGAATGTGTGAGACCAGACAGTGAGTTAACGGGAGGAGTGCAGGGATATAGTTCTGTAGATGAGTGCTGACAGGTGGCGGTGATTAGAAATCAGGGGATTGGGATCTGGTGAGTGTGGTGACTCTCTGACAATGTTTATTCAATATAGTTATTAACTGAATGAACACAGAGACCTGATTACTTTGCACATGACACACAATGACGGTGACAATCAGTGAATAGTGTTTGAGTATGAATAGGTCATTTTGAGTAAAACAATCAGCTCCAGATGTCACAAAACAGCAAGTTACTTAATTAACTTAGCAACAAAAGCATCCATAAAACAGTGTAAATACATCTTGGAAACAGCTAAAATTTACCTTATTAGTTATTCATACCCAATTGCATGATGAGAACAACGGGATCATGACTTTAAAATTTACTTAAACAATCTTTGTTAAAATAAAAAACAATTCCCAGTAACATATGCCTATAAGTTAAAACTTTAAATTCTACACGTTTAAATTAAGTAATGATATTGATTTTTTTTTATTCTTGCCTCAACTTAATTATTTAATGTAGAAATTACATTTGTTTTTCTGTAGTATTTACTTCCCCACAAAATCATTTGTTATCAGTGCAGAGGTAGCAATCATATATGGTAGGCCCTCTACACAGATCAACATGGTTTAACTCCCCATGTGAAAAAGTAGTACACGAAATACCTATGGAAAAATACACATGTGAACTGAATGAAATGTTTTTAGACACATAATTACGTTAACTCCAATTATTGTAAGGTGTCCTTGTAACAGTGTAATTATATATTTAAGTAATATTACTTAGCTATATGTACTAACTATATGGTTAGGGTTAGGTTTTGGCTTAGGGTTACTTGCATGTAATTATGCATGAATAATTGTTGAATGTAAGTACATGTAAGTACATGTACTATGTGTAACAAGGACATCTTAAAATAAAGTGTTACCCAAAAATGCATTATAGTTAAAATTTATTTTAAATGCAATAATTGAAATGTACAATGTTTTCTGAGTCACTTAAGTAGAAAAGTAGTACATCTTTATATGTAAATGATATGTGTATTTAAAATAAGGTGAATATGCTGTACTGCTGAATGTACTGAAAAGCATTTATGGTAAACAAAAATATACTTAGATGCCATTTCTATGTCACACCCATGGGCTGTCCTTGTGTTGTTTTTATCCCCATGTGCTCCCCTTTACCTAGTTTTCCCTCCTGTGTTTCTATGCCCATATTTGTTTGTTCCTGTCATGTTCTCATTGTGTTCATTTGATTCAGCTGTCTCATTAATTCCCTAGTTTAGTTCTATTTATGTAAGCCCAATGTTTCCTGTCTCCAGCGTCCGCTGTCTAAAATCTTCCCTTGATGTTATTCTATGTTTTGTATTCCCTTTGGTTTATTTTATTAAAGACTGTCATTTTGAGTTTACCCCTACGTGGGATTTGGCTCCCAAACTCTAGCCTTCCTGAAAATGTTTGGGGGTTCAGACACACTCTCTCTATTTAAATCTAGATTAAAGACTCATCTCTTTAGCCAATCATTCATATAATGAATCTCATAATCTTGTACTACAGTTATATCGGATCGAATGCACATTATTGTTTTTTTAGCCACAGGATTGACATTCCGTGTTAACTAGGAATTGCACAAGCTTCAGTCTGGATCCAACCCTTGAAAGATCTGAGATGACTGAACACCTGAGAAAAGATGATGCCAACCCCTCAGATGACCTCAGATGATGCCAACCCTGAAACAACACATATAACTACCACATTTTGCTATAAGTTTGATTGCAACATATAATCATTGCTGTTAATTAATTGTGTTAATCGTCTGTTTGATTACATCATTATCTAATTTTTACCATACATTTTGGCCATATGTACATCAACTTGATATAGTCACCACTGATAAGTTACTACTAAATATATTGTAGAATCTTATGGCACTTTACCACAGCTGTGTGTTCGTTCCTTTGCTGGCTGTGCTGATTTATATCTAGTGGGTCTGTTGTGTCTCGTGTCGCAAGTTCGCAGTGACAATTTTCTCTAGCCAATCAGTGATCAGTAGAGTTTACACATCATGTTTTGGTAATGGTACATTTCGCTTGGAACCTAAGCCGAGGTGGTAATGACAAAAACTACCAAGTACTGTATCCAGTTGAAAACCCCCCAAAAGTTAACTTTACCGAACCTTACCGTGCCATACCATGCAGTGGAAAAGTGGCATTCATTTCATGTGAAGCTGCTTTGCAACAAGTTGTAATGTTAAAAGTGCTATACAAATAAAATTGAATTTAATTGACCTAGGGGCCAAAGTTGCCCCCGAGGCCACGAGCCCAAGGCCACGGAGGCGGCTCCTTCCTGGCTCCCTGGACTGCCTGCTCCTCCATGGCCCCCCTAAACTCCCTGCTCCGCCATGGCCCCCTGAACTGCCTAATCCGCCCTGGAGGACTTCCTAGTCTCCATCCTGCACCCACCCCCTCTTCCTGGTGGAACTGTTACGGCGCGGGACGTGCCTTACAGGAGGGGGGAGTAATGTCACGCCTATGGACTGTCCTTGTGTTTGTTTTTGTCCCCATGTGCTCCCCTTGACCTAACTGTTCTCTTTGTGTTCATTTGATTCAGTTATGTCTCATTATATTCCTACATTTAGTTCTATGTTATGTAAGCCCAATGTTTCCTGTCTCCAGCATCTGCTGTCTAAAGTCTTCCCTTGATGTTATTCTACATGTTGTATTCCCTTTGGTTAGTTTTATTAAAGACTGTCATTTTGAGTTTATCCTTACATCTCCTTGTCTCTTCACTCCCCTGTGAAGTGTGTCATTCTATTGAAATTTGTAAGCATTTGTAAAACACATTTGTAAGGAGGAAGTTGCAGTACATTTAAAATATATTAACTTTTAAATGTAACATTAAATGTCAAACTACATTTAAAATGCAATCTTTACATATTAGCCAACAAATCAAAATAAGTTTGCTCCTTTAAAGCATAACACAAGATTATTAAAACAATGATTTAAAATGTACATTAGAGTAAAAGTTATTTTTATTGTATTACAAAGTTCAATTAAAAAAATATACTAAATTGTTAAAACTGTCTTGAATATTTACTTTAGAAATTATCTGGCCTATCAACCAACTTACATTTGTAATATTTTTTTTATTTTGGAGTACATTTGTCTTATCATTGGTCAATTTGTAAATCATTTCTTGATGAAAATCAAATTAGTTTTCTATTATTGCTATGTCACAATTAGTGAACATATTTATTTTATTTATATTTTTCTCTAAAGTAAATAAACCACCAGAAGTTCTCTCACATGTGTGAGAGACACATTCACTCTAAAGCTGGTTATAGCATCAGACATCACATGGCAGCACATCTGTTAGTGAGCATCAAATATATTTAGGTAGTGTTCAGGTACAAGGAGTAATAGTTTAATTGCCATTCTAGGCCATTCTCATTTGTCTCTTGATTTATTGCAAGATTATGGAAGTGGGTTTGTGAATACTGATGTGTGTTTTACAACAGGGATAAGATGGCAAATACCCATGGTGCAGTGTCATTTTATGATATGTCTTGTAATGGAATTAATTAGTTATGCTTTACGTGTTATTTATGTAAGCAGTGTGACTATATTAACATTCTAAATCCTACTCACCTGATATATTTAAGTGAATTTATTTGATGACCGTTTCTGATTTATTTTATTTCACAACCAGTTCTGGTAGATGTCATAGCACAGATAATGAATAACAAAATTAAATAACATTAGCAAGCCATTTTTTGTCTGGTCAACAGGGGTTGACCCCAGTCTGGGGTTTTCAGGTTGTACAGTGGGCACTGTTTGAAATAGTTTAATTAGTATTTTTGTTCTATTTATGTATTATTTAGTTTATTATTTAGTGTCCAGGTACAGAAAACTAATATTTAAATGTAAAATAGCACTGCATAATCTTCACTGTAAGAAATAAATATACAGTCAAACCAAAAATGTATTCAGACACCTTCAACATTTCTATTATCACAGTTCATTTGCTATAGTTTAGAAAATGGTAATACAATATGACAAGAACTCAGAGTTAAACTGTGTCAGAACAAATTAATCTTGATAATGTCAGATAACTTCGATAGAAATGTAATTAATGGATTACAATCAACCAAAAATTCACACAACTGCTAGTATGACAATATTTACACAACTACCAATACTTTGTTGAACAATTACCAAGCAGTGCTTAATGTTCAGTCTGTAAAAAGGTTGCATTAGCAATTGAAGAAAAAACATGTAAGCGAAACATGGTCAGGTCAAAGTGTCTGAATAATTATTGTTCCCATTTTTTTTTTAGCAATTTTACTGGTAGTCCACTGTATGACACATTTTTGGGAATAATATGTCACAGTTTACTTTATTTTGCTATACTCACTTACATAAATTAATTATAGTGTCCTGCACCCACTAAAAACTAAAAAAATATATATTGACTAGGTTGCTGTTGGAAGAGGTGTTAGTGAGGCCAGCAGGGGGTGCTCACCTTGCAGTCTGTGTGGGTCCTAATGCCCCGGTGTAGTGACGGGGACACTATTCTGTCAAAAAGCACCGTCTTTCGGATGAGACGTTAAGACGAGGTCCTGACTCTCTGTGGTTGTTAAAAGTCCCATGGCACTTCTCGTAAATAGTAGGGGTGTAACCCCGGTGTCCTGGCCAAATTCCCATCACTGGACCTTGTCAATCATGGCCTCCTAATAATCCTCATCCACTTGATTGTCTCTATGACTCTCTCTCCTCTCCACCTGTAGCTGGTGTGTGGTGAGCGCATACACTTGATTGGCTCTATGACTCTCTCTCCTCTCCACCTGTAGCTGGTGTGTGGTGAGCGCATACACTTGATTGGCTCTATGTCTCTCTCTCCTCTCCACCTGTAGCTGGTGTGTGGTGAGAGCATACACTTGATTGTCTCTATGACTCTCTCTCCTCTCCACCTGTAACTGGTGTGTGGTGAGAGCATACACTTGATTGGCTCTATGACTCTCTCTCCTCTCCATCTGTAGCTGGTGTGTGGTGAGCGCATACACTTGATTGGCTCTATGACTCTCTCTCCTCTCCATCTGTAGCTGGTGTGTGGTGTGTGTGCATACACTTGATTGGCTCTATGACTCTCTCTCCTCTCCACCTGTAGCTGGTGTGTGGTGAGCACACTGGTGCCGTTGTCCTGTGGCAGCCGTCGCATCATTTATAGTTTGGGTATTTATCTATTAACAATTTCATTCTTCTTCAGAATTTTTGACTATGAATTTTGCACAGTACTACTAGTATTATGTAGCAAGCAAGCAGGGTTCATTTTGGCCTCATGTTAACTTACATGTTGTCAATGCCAACAGTACATGAGGCATTCAAAGCAAGATAGATAACATATGTATAAACAATTTGTTGTAGCAATTTTTCGAGATGAGAATGCGTAACATTACATCATTACAGCTTTGATGCTTAAAGGTATACTCCACCCCAAAATGAAAATTTTGTCATTAACCACTTACCCCAGCGGCATGCACAGGCCTCCAGAGGGGCAGGGGTGAAATGGCGGTACAAGGGCAAAATCACAGACCGTGTGTGTGTGTGTGTGTGTGTGTGTGTGTGTGTGGGGGGGATTGTCCTAGGGCTAGGGGTATCACGATTCACGATTTTACCAAGATTCTTTGTCATGTTGGTTCTGATATTTTGCAAGTTGTTTGAGCATTACAGCCAAATTAATGTCCCTATTATAAAGACTAAAGGTAACAAAATATATGAAAAAAGTATGGCAGATATTTAGGCCAAAGTGGGTGAAGATAAAAATATTAGTCATTATTTTATCTTTGTTATTAGAACAATTTAACAAACATACACATTACAAATACACATAATATACAAATAAAATAAACAGTGTTTTATTTTCAGGTAGGCTACAATAGATGTATTTAGCAGGAGCATTCGAGAAACTGAATGAACAAATATAAGAATAGAACACTATATAGATGTATTCATAGGCCGATAGGCCGAGAGGGTGAGCAGCTTCAAGTACCTCGGTGTAAACATCTCCGAGGACCTGACATGGACTGCACACATCCAAACACAGGTCAAGAAAGCCAGGCAAAGGCTGTACCATCTGCGACAGCTGAGAAAATTCAGGGTCTCACCAGCTATCCTGAAAACTTTCTATTCAGGGGCCATAGAAAGTGTACTGACTCAGTGCATCTCAGTGTGGTATAATAATGCCACAAACCAGGACTGCAAAGCTCTGCAGAGAGTCGTGCGCTTAGCTGAGCGCATCTCAGGGTCTACTCTCCCCTCTCTGCAGGACATCTACCTCAAACGTTGCAAAAGCAGAACTGCAAAAATCATCAAGGACTCGAATCACCCCGGTAACCATCTTTTCATTTTACTGCCATCTGGCAGGCGCTACAGGAGCATGTTGGATAAAACTGAAAGACTGCGGAGGAGTTTCTTCCCCCAGGCCATCAGGCTCCTAAACTCAGTCTCATAACAGCATAACATCCACAGGACTCAATTTAATAAACTGTAATCACAACCATTATTCCCCATCATCCACACTGCTGCTATGTGTACATCCCCGGTACAACCTATTTGCACATTCTCATGCACTGCACACTTTATCTCATTGCACATCTTACCCCTTATTTTATTTCATTATTTGTTTCTTATTTCATTCTCACCATATTTGTATATATATATACTCTCTCGTGTTTTTGTTTCATAGTTTTTATTGCTTTTATGTTATTTTTATTTTATTATCATGTTTTATTTTTCTTTCTTACACTTTCCATTGAGCGGACCTGTCCTGACTAACATTTCACTACCTATTATACCCTGTATGATTGTGTATGTGACAAATAATAAAGAACCTTGAACCTTGAACCTTCATATTAATTAAACTGTATTAAAGTTCTTCAGTTAAGAGTAGTGAGTGATTTTTTTCTCTTTGTGTTTGGTGTTTTATTAACATTAAAGGCATAATTCACCCAATAATTAAAATAGGCTAGTGTTTTATTTTTAAAACTTCATTTACTCAAAAGTTGTTTTAAACCAGAGTTTCCTTCTTCTGCTAAACATTAAACACTATTTTGAAGAAGGTGGAAAACCAAACATTTGCTGGTCCACAGTGTTCCCTGCTATCAATGTGGACCAGCAACTGTTTGGTTACCCACATTCTTCAAAATATCTTCTTACTGATGTGAATATATGTGGCGCTGTACAGTATATTGATACTGCTGCACCAGAACTGCAGCTGATAGAATGTGCGCTGTAGCAAGATACTTGTAGCAAGTGTACAACGATATTTCTTCAAAAGCAGACCGTGGAGACTTCTTTATCAGGGCTGCTGCTGGCCAAATCTGCCGCTGCTGGCCAAATTGGCCCTAGGCAGGATTTTATTGTTGCCCGCTTCCTCAAATATTATGGAAGTAAAAGACTAAACAAAACCTACCATAAGGGTCAAAATAGAACTTTAATAAAATATACATTAAAATAAATAAATAAATGGTAATTAACATGTATTATTTACAAATTACAACTGTAGCTCTAGACAGTTACCTATGGCAGTAATACAGTTGTCTGATTGATTTTATAGTCTCAAGCATTCAGAAATCACGCAAACGAAAACTAAGCAGTTTTACTACAAAAACCATGGTTAATATTTGTAAGGGTTGTGATGTCCACAGGTTTTTTGTTGAAGAAATTATAGAGGCTGTGTCATCTATAGCAAAAATGTGGCCAAAAAATAAAGATTAAGTGGATAGTTTTATTACATTTTTGGTCAATAGCATATTAAACAAGGATATGATCATCCTGTAAGTGTAACAGTAGCAATGACCAGGCCTTTGGTGCCCTTTACAGGCATTTATAACATGTAATGTTGAAAAAAATTAATAGACACAATCACACAATTTGTAATGGATTTACTGGTGATAATGGGACTTGTATTGTTTTTTACTGGAAACTGTAATGGACCCTGGGGGTCTCTACTTGTAATTGTCATCTTCTATTGGTGGCTTGTTAAAACCAATAAATCCTAATGGAATGTGTCCCAAAACACACTACAGAAAACAATTTTTTTATGGTTTTGTTGGTTAAAAGTTGATGGTTTTAATGACATTTGTGATTTATTTGCAATGGTGTTAGGATTTTCTGTGATGGATTAATTGTTTTTTTTTCAGCAGGGTTTCCTCATTGTTTTTATATAGGCAAGGCAAGGCAAGGCAAGTTTATTTGTATAGCACATTTCATACACAGTGGTAATTCAAAGTGCTTTACATAAAAGAAAGTGAAATAATAATTCACAGCAATAAAAACAAGGAGTTAAAAATAATAAAATAAGGAAATTTAAAATGATATAGAAATTGATTTAAAATGAAATTTAAAACAGTTAAATGCTTTTGAAGTAATTTGTTGTTGGTTTAGATCTGTTTTTATAACCACAATATATATATATATATATATACTGTATATATAATCTCAATACTTCTTTGATTATGAATGTAGCCTACCTGAAAGTGACGTGTGGGCTTCGGTTTCTTTTTTCGGTTTCGGTTTCTTTTTTCATCGAACCCTGAAGCAGATGGGCTCCAGCAGCAGAAGACCACACCGGGTGCCGCTCCTGTCAGCTAAGAACAGGAAACGGAGGCTACAATTCACACATGCTCACCAAAATTGGACAATAGAAGATTGGAAAAACATTGCCTGGTCTGATGAGTCTCGATTTCTGCTGCGATTCATTCAGATTGTAGGGTCAGAATTTGGCATAAAGAACATGAAAGCATGGATCCATCCTGCCTGGTCCCCATGGTTCAGGCTGCTGGTGGTGGTGTAATGGTGTGGTGTTGGTTTAATGGTGTGGGCGATATTTTATTGGCACACTTTGGGTCCCTTAGTACCAATTTGAGCATTGTTTAAACCCCACAGCCTACCTGAGTATTGTTGGTGACCATGTCCATCCCTTTATGACTACAGTGTACCCATCTTCTGATGACTACTTCCAGCAAGATAATGCACCATGTCACAAAGCTCAAATCATCTCAGACTGGTTTCTTGAACATGACAATGAGTTCACTTTACTCAAATGTCCTTCACAGTCACCAGATCTCAATCCAATAGAGCACCCTTGGGATGTGGTGGAATGGGAGATTCGCATCATGGATGTGCAACTGACTAATCTGCAGCAACTGCGTGATGCTATCATGTCAATATGAAAAAAAATCTCTGAGGAATGTTTCCAACACCTTGTTGAATCTATGCCAAGAAGAAATATTTAATATGTTAATGCCATTAATCAGGATTCGTTTACAAGCAGAGAGCTGAAACTATTCAATTACCAGCAAGTTCAATATAATTTGAAATACTGCCCATCCCTGTCTGCAGCGATATTCTCCAAAATGGTGCTACGGTGACGTTATGGGGAAGAATTGTTGATTAAAGTCTTCATTCTCATCCCTTCATAACATTACGGTTGAACCACTGATGGCAGATGGAGCATTTTGACAATGTTTTTCATACTGTTCTGGACCTTGACAGTGTAATTTACTTGCCAGTCAATGGGACAGTCACAAGCCTCCCGGTTTCCATCTAAAATCTTTGTATTTGTGCTCAGAAGACAAACAGAGCTTTTACAGGTTTGCAACGACGTGGGGGTAAGTGATTAATGACAAAATGTTCATTTTGGGGTGGAGTATCCCTTTAAGTGTACATCTTTTTTTTTACATGGATTGTCAAATGCACAGCCTTCAGGCGCCCAACACATGTGCAGAAAGATTCATCCTTGACCAGTGTCTGTGCTTTCTCTCCCCAAAAGTTATGAACGCTAAAAAATGTTTTTGTCCCAATCTTAACTACTAGGGGCGGTTTCCCAGACAGGGATTAACATTAGTCTTAGCCAGAAATGCTAATTGAAGAAGCATTTCTCGGACATGGTTTAAAATAGTCTCAGACATTTATAAAGTCTCATTTCCAGAAGGAGGATCAGAGCTAATCTCGGCCTAAGTGAAGGAATAACTTAAACCTGGCAAGAGGCAGGTTTATCTTCAGATTAACTGATGTTGGCCTCCAGGCTGATCTTGTCAATGAAGGAAAATGGATTACCTGGGCCAGTGGTTCTCAACCTGCGGCCCATCACAAATCCAAATGCGGCCCACCATGCTGAACATAATTCAAAAATAACTTTCAATTTTACAATTCATTTTAGTTTTTTACATGAATTAAAAAAATACTAAACAAATATAAGCTATAATGTTTTTGCTATGTAAAATAATTTTGTTTTTCATTTATTATTTTCAGACATTAGCAAACCTACTTACGTAATTAATATTAAGCATTTAAGGAGCACTTGCAAGCGCATACTTTTGCACAATTCAATTCAAATAGTCATCAGCAGCCATTAGTTCTGTAAAATTGAGCATCAGAATGGACAAATTTGTTAAGGGAGAAAATCACATGTGGAAAATGCAAGTGGAGGAACGCATTCAAACAAGAATAGTCACAGCATTAGCAGTGAAGAGAGTGCTGGACTTTCTGCATCAACTTTCGGTTTGCCCCGCCACTCACTTGAAGATGTTCAGGCAAAAAAGAAACACCCTACTACCCAGCAATCCTTAATTACAGAAATGTGGCAAACCATCTCTGGAGAGAACCTCAGATTATTAAATTTGAAAATGCTTTCCATATTTGGATCAACATAGGCTACATTTGTGAATGCACACTTTCTGCATTGTTGCGTGTCAAGTAACACTTCCGTTCGTGTCTTACTGACTGCAACTTACAATCGCAACTTCATTGTGCTGTTACTCCTTTCGAGCAGAATTTCACAAAATTGGTCTGCTCCCGAGAGCATCAGGGGTTTTATTAATGCGAGTAGAATTATTTATTTATTTATTTCAATAAATGTAATCATTTAGATTACCCATGAGACTTGCACTTGGACCATAGTGCGGCCCGGTGGAAAAAAAGGTTGAGAACCACTGACCTGGACTATTTCAATGATAATGAAAGAACACCACTTAGAACAGACAGGACGGCAGTTACAGACACTGAATTATTTTGATGAAATCAACTTTTCCGACCATTTAGGAGAAGGCCTATTCCTCATTCCTTGCAAGTAAGTACTGATCCTCTGGAGGTATTTGGCATGTGGAATGTTTAATCTTGAAACAGAGATTTATGTGGTGTAAGTGAACCAACTGTGTGCAAAATAGTCTGCAATGCTATATGTGAACTGAAAGATAACTACATCATGTTCCCTGACGCTGCTGCCCAAGCCATCTGAAGGTCGAGTTCTATGAATATGGTAAATTCCCTGGAGTTATTGGCTATGTTCCCATAAAGTGTCTCTCTACAACAGATGCTGAAGAGTACAGAAATCATAAAAACTGGTTCTCAATAAATTTACAAAGTGTGTGCACTCCAACTATGTACAGTAGTTTTCCAAAATTGTTGCATGTTGGAAAGATGGACCTCATGACTCAAAGATTTTTCAAAACACCTCTTTGTATGCTCAGTTGGAAGGAGGCCAACAAAATTGAATCATACTTGGTAACAGTGGGTATGCATGTGTAACGGAGGTATTTTTAAGGGACTTTTATTTTGACGGGTTTCCCCGTTTTCAGTATGTTCTGGGGAGAGGAGAGAGCGAGTTTTTGACGAGACAGACATGCCATTTTTGCTGTGTTAGAGATCGGCAGTTTTTGCAGCGGAAAACCTGAAAGAGGATAGTAATGCACAGTTAATTTCAGTCTTTGTGAGTCCAGTTAACACTAACGCTATCGTGTGAGACTGGAGGCGGAGTTGTTACAGAAGTTCGGCTGATTGCGTCATCGAACAGAGAACGGTGGCTGAGAGCACGAGGGAGAGTTGCTGTAGCCGTGAGTTTTGTTCTGAATATTGGTGTTTTTGCATCATTCGAACTGTGAGCATTTTTTGAGAGTTTTGCTGGTTTTCAGAGTGATTTCTGAACTGTGCTTTAGAGCGAGATACATTAATTTGTTCCTGTACGTCATCCAAGTGCACTTGTCAGTGCACGAGAATACGTTTATAAACTGGAAGTGAGGTTTTCACAGAGTGTTACATTTTTCAGCATTTTTTCCGTATTTTTGGAGAGACTGACAATCGTCAACGATTAGGTTTTGCTTTTGAGAAGCACCTTTTTCTAAAATTCTTGAGCTTTTTCCTGGACAACGCAGAGTTTTTGCTTGTTTTTTTATTCTTATTACCCTGCCATCCTAACGACATCTCCTCGCTGTCCTGCCCCGGCTGTTCGTTTCATCATCGCAAGTCATCGCAAGTCATCATCAAATTCTTCATTGATACGGACTGGTACAAATATTCTTTGCATTTACACACACATGAACTCTTCGCTGATATAAATTGAACTGTACTGTGAACTTGAACTAAGCAATTGAACTGGGTTGGTGTGAGAACAGAATTGTGTATTGATTCATAAGATTTGTTCCACAATTGAACTGTGAGTCAAGAATTATTTCTGAGTTTAATTGAAGTTAATTATTTCATTTCATTTATAAGAATCATTTATATGGTTCAGAGTTTTGTTTAAGGCATCCAGTGCTGTCTAAAAATCTATTTGTGGTGCACCACGGGTAAAGAGTATAGTGACAACTTTATTTGAGTAATATTGTTTTATGTTTTTTTTACATTCATTCCATGTCTTGTTCTGATATTCTTTATCCCACTGAAACATTGCAGAAGAAAAACATTCTATAAAAGGAATAAATTTGATTGAACGTTTAAGTAAATCTTAAGAGTATTATTGTTGAGTTTACCATGGAGTAGGGGCGTCTCACTTGCTCTGTTAGGTACCGGGGGGTGGGAATGTGAATCGTTACTGTTATATTGCCTCACATATTTATACTTCAGGCAGCCACCAGATTATAATAAGTATTCATAAACTTACCTGAAGCCGCACTCTCTGATCCCTTTAGTATGCTATACAACAGAGTAAGGTAACACGTATACATATAATATACACTGAGACTCAAAGCACTGGGGTGGGGGACCTAGATCCTTTCCTCCTTAAGTCTTCCTAGGTAACATTAATTCCCCCCTACGAGACAGGACTTAAGGTCCCGTTACACATGCACAGACAAACTTCTCGTTCACCCCTTTCTTCATTCAGTCACACCTGAGCAACAGCGGTACAACCAAGCTCACATCCACAGGTCGAGTTGATCCTCACGGGACTAAGGAGAGTGAAAGAAGGCCAGTCACTCACTGTCAAGCAGTTTCAGAGACAGCTCGGTCTGATGGCAGCTGCGTCCAACGTGATACCTTTTGGCCTGCTGTACGTGAGAACCCTACAGTGGTGGCGCAAGACCGAGGGGTTCTCCCTGAGAAGAAACTCGCATTGCATGATCAAGGTCACACGGCGGTGCCTACGTGCCTTAGATATGTAGAGGAAACCTTGGTTCTTGTTTATGGGAGCTGACATCCTGTCGAGACAGGGGCAGACGCCCGGGGAATGGATGCTTCACCCAGAGGTGGTGAGGCTAATCTGGAGAGTGTTTGATCAGGTTTAGGTGTACCTCTTCGCTACTCAGGAGACAGCACAATGTCCCCTCTGGTACTCTCTGGTTCATCCTGCTCCACTGGAGCTGGTCGCACTGATGGCATTCCCCGAGGGTCTCCGGACGCAGCGTCTCGTTCCCTCGAGGAACTAGGGTTACGTACGTAACCTGAGACGTTTTCTTTTACCTTTGTCCATTGTTTAGTTGGATGATTTACTCAAGTTCCACACAACGCGACTGTTGTTTTTTGGGGTTGCAAAGGGTTTTCTGGTATCCTCACATCATTCCCCTCAGCACATCATTAAACGTATCACACTTCACAAAGAGTAGCTGATTAGTCCTTATTTAACTTGTTCTGTGACTCCCTAGTCTAATTAATCTGAAGTGGCAAAGTAACTTCCAATTCAAATGTAGTAACTACTCAGACAATACATGATTACGGATGCACTGGTGGTAAAAATAAATCAGGTTCTGCACATACTGTGCTAATGATGAGATGTTGGTCACGTGTACTGTACGAATACATCTTTTTGAACACAGCATACTGGTTTGTAACTATTTTAATTTTTTCCAAACTAGTTAATTCAGATTCATAATCATCTCATTGGTAGGGTTTTGCATGATATGCTTGGTTTAGAAAAATACCTTCATGCTTATGTTTTTATAAAATACTCCTTTACGAATAACATTATGCAAATTAATATGAAATCAGCATCTCTTTAATAATTACATTTTCTCATGAGATCGAGTTGACTGCTGATGACTCTGCACTCTTTATAGTAATGGCCTGTTCGCATGTTTTTGCATTCCTCTAAATTGTTTTTAATTGTTGTTATATATATATATGTCAATAAAAAATGTCTTACTGAATAATATTTTCATAAAAGCATTGGTAGACTATATACATTGGTTAATAATGGTTACTGTGGTAAGCTTTAAATGTAGTTAAATAAGGATTTTGGAGACTGATATTTCATCATGGATTCACTCTGCCAACTTGCAACGGCCAGTTACATGCACACTAGAAACAGTTCAGTTTCATTTTATCTGTCAGGTTGACGGTAAAACACACTGGCAACCATACACTTTTCATCTGTGAGTTACAGGGGAAATAAAAATACTGTTTTTCAGAGAAACAAACATTTACTTTTCTACATACAGTATATGTGACTATAAAGAGTTTAGCTCTGGTTTCCTCACCCACCTGGAAAACACCCAGTTCAGTTTTTTTGATAGTGCAGAGATTTGAATGCAACATATCATGTATGAAGTTCTAATGCGCAGAGCATAAACTGCAGGAGTGAGGTTTGCATATTTTTCTCTGTGCTGGTGGGAGTCTATGAAACGTTAGACATGTTTTTGAAAGCGAACAGATGGGTTTATACCTGTGGTATACCTTAATTAACTACTTTTAAAATTGGGTTAATTAAACTTTTAAAAAAAGTACTACTAATTACTTTTGTAATTAGTGTAACACCTAAAATATACAGAGACTACTTAAAAAGTGAAAACAGTGTAGTATGATTGGCTCTCCACCACCTTAAAATTCACTGTTAATGGAGTACATTTTCCATGCGTCAACAGAACACGGGTGTAACAGAGAAATTGTTTCTTCTTATAATCTCAAAACCTTTCATGAATAATCCGTTCCCTCTTACATTATCTCTCTTCTAACAGGTTGAGTGTGAGACAGCAGGTATAAAACGACATGAGCATTTAGCAAAGCACTGCACATCACTGTTGACCCCTTTTAACTTTTATCATATCACAATCCCTCTAGTAAAGCTGTCAGGTCTTCTATAGTGGATCCATATGTTCTCTGTACACCAGTGATAAGTAATCATTTAGAAAGTGAAGGCCACACACTATCCGGATTAACTCCTATTGTTCTTCTAAAACACAATTTTATAATAACAAAATGCAAAATTAACAAAAATATTAAAAGATATTACTGCTTTTGTCAAAATTTGTGCTGCAGATTCAATGAGGATGGAGTATTTGGATAAATCTGTATTCACATGATAAAGACTGTATTAGTGTAATTTAACTATGGGGAGACTGGGGCAAGTTGTCACATACATTCAGTAAATATAATGATTATATATAAATGCCTGGGAAACAAAAAAATGCTGCAGTGGTGGCATATTTTTTTGCTTTTGTATTACTGCAGAAAATAAGCTCTGTGACCAACAGAAGTTTATGACAATTAAATGTTTTGTTTATCATAATTATCCTCACAAATGAGAACAACTTTCATGAATTTTGAAGCCTAGATACAATTGCTAGAAAGTAAAAGGCTAAATGACCTCACCTCAAGACCTCACCTCACAACCAATGACCTCACCTCATGACCTCACCTCACAACCAATGACCTCACCACATGACCTCACCTCAACAAGCAACCATCAGACAACTCTTTCATTTGTTATTACATTATTATTAGCCTATTATTATTAGCACAGGGCTATTAAAGCAAACTAGTGAGTTAATTAGTTTATCTGTTTAAATATATATATATAATATATATATAATATATTACTGATGTATCTTATGTTGTAGAATAAAATGTGACCATGGACCTCAAAACCAGGCATAAGGGTAATTTGTTTTAATTTATTAGAATATATTTATTTATTATTTAAACTTGTGTTCACCACGGAACAATTCTTCAGGTATTTAACCATTTAAAAAAAAACATTGACTTCAGGATGATTTACGTTTCTGTCTTTTGTCAAACAAAATATACATTCTTGTAGCAATCTATCATGAAAAAATATCTCATAGTAAAAGAGAAAGTATATTTAATAAAAACACTGCTTGTGTAACATACCTGGCATGAAATGTCCTGGGTTTACATATATCTGGATATTATATAATTTTGCTTTGAAGATCAAATCATTGGCCTTTAACGTTTTAAATGACAATGAACATGCCTGTATCCTTATTTCTGTTTGCCAGATGCTGTTTTTCTAGCTCAGCGGATTTGAGTATCAGTGTCTTTCCTGTTTGAGGAGAGATACTGTGACACACACACACACGTCTATATATAATACATGTATATTAACCATTTCTTGCAAACAATTTCTGCTGAGCCACAAACTGCTTTGCCTTCAGAAAAGAAGAGTTATGATAGTCAGACACACACAAACATGCACACACGCACACCCGCACACACACACACACACACACACACACACACACACACACACACACACACACACACACACACACACACACAAAGTAGCAGTGCTGACAAATTGACTGAGGTTTTCTGTTAGGTCCTTGTTTACAGTGCCAGAATTTATTGGCATTATAGTGGGTGAAGACACCCATTGGCATATTTTGGCAGCCAATTAAATAATTTCTTGTAAATGGCTTGTACCGTTTGTCTGTATGCTAGAGACATTCGCAGACGATAATTGGCTATTAATATTTTCTCCCCTCAGAATGCATGACACAGAGTATGTCTTCAAGACTTAAGGTACAATATTTCAAAAATACTGCTGCTTGTAGAACTGACAAAACCACAGAGTTAAATAAATTGATTTTTGAGGGTTTTGAGAGTTATTGTGATTTCAAAAAGCATATTTCTCCATTGACAGCTGATCAATTTGTCAGTTATTTATTTATGCATGTATGCGTAAATGCTATATCACAAAATATTTCATTTTATTACACAAAATGATTTGATACATGTGTTATGATAATAGTCAGCTAACTCACTTTTTAGACTAAACCGAAAGCGCTATGTCTTGGATTTTGCTTGGCGAGTGTTAATTTCCCCTCTATTGTGTCTCTCACTCACCTCTCTCTCGGTATGTAAATGACACTACAGACACGTTAACATCCTGTCTAGACAACACATGTCCTCTCTCCTCCAGGCCAGCACAGTTATCTGATGCTCTACATGAACATCAAAATATCAACAGTGATTTGCACACAAAAAGAAAGATGCAGTCATTAAAAACTGTACTTGCAGGTAGTATAATGCAATAAAAGGCACTTAGGTGTATTTAAAGAAAGAGTACATTTTCATGTTTCTTATGATTGAAGTGCATTTTGCAAAAATGTCAAGTACTATATTAAAGTATATTTTAAGACTTTACATTTTAATAATCTTTTGTCATACCTTTATTTTGATGTGTTGACTAACACTAAAGCACATGTTATCTTAATTATAATTTCAACTTTATTGTGATATTTAATATATTTTAAATGCACTAAATGGCAACTTGATTACACAGTATATGTATAAAATACATACAAGTTTCAACAGCATGGCATTACAGTATTTTTATTACTGTAAATGCTTGTCAGTACATTCAGAAATACACAAAGATATTTCACAGACTATAAAAGTAATTATGAATTTGCATATAAGTAATATATGCAAATATATTGTAAGTCCTGCTTAAGAGGGTTGAAAAGAAAAATCACAAACAATTATAATAAATACATTTATATATTTTATAACATAATTTATAACATTAGCTCATTCATTCATTAGCTGAGTAAACTGTATTTTGTCATATTTCTGAGGCAGAAATGTTTGGTGTTTTTGATGCATTCCACTCTTTCCTCCTCCACCTCTCTCTTTGCAATTTTTTTCCCCACAGACAAAACAACACACCATCAACAGAGTCAATTCTCACCACACACCATCAGCAGTCAATGCCCCACAAACCCACCCACATGCAACTCTTTACTCATCTCTTTATCTCCTTTCACAGAGGCTGAGGTCTCTGAACCTCTCCTCTCTAACCGTTCTACCTCCTCCTGCATCCTTGACCCTATTCCCTCTCATCTTCCAAGCTATCTCTCCTACACTCCTTCCCACACATCATCAACTCTTTTCTTCTGAATGATGCTTTCCCCACAACATTTGAGCAGGCTCAGGTAAGCCCACCGCAAGTGGAAAATTACAGACTGCTCTCGCTGTCCTCCCGTTCATAGTCAAAACCCTCGGATAACTTGTTTTCAGTCAAGCCTCTTCTTTCTTTAGAGAATAACCTGCAGGTCACTGATGTCTTCAGGAATTTGGTTAGCAGTCCTGTATTTCTACTGAAAAACATCAATACTATATATATATATATTTATATAAAATATTCATAGTATATATTTATACATATCTGTTTAATGTACATCCTCAGATGAAATCCTAAAGTGTATTTGTTTGTGTTTTTTTTGCGTGGTTGTGCTGGTACGCAGCTGGCTGCTGCATTGCAGCTGTGTCATTTCATGGTCAGGCAGCTGTGGCCATCATGAGATTACACTCAGAGCTTGATGCATTGCTGTTTATTCGTGATCAGTGTTTGGGAGCTGCATGACATTGTGATTTGTTTCACCATTCCAGCTCTTATTCATACTGTTAGCTCTGGTTGATAAGCATTTCGTTATAGCATAACTCCGAACTCTGGGTCTGTGGTTTAGTTGTGTATGGAGCATGCATATTATGGTAAGACTTTACAATAAAGTCCCATTAATTAACATTAGAAGAGTTTATTAGCAAAAACCGATAAACATAAAAAAGAGCTAAATGCCATGCATTATTCTCCAAATATAGCATAATCTGAACCCTAAACACATTTTGTACAAAAAGCTGGTATTGTCCACTTCCAAGACATTGCAAATTCACGTTCTACTGCAGAAGCCAACAAGCGCCTTTGTTGTTTTTGAACAGCAGCTGATAAGTCAATTTTAGCGAATCAGCTGAGAGGAGTTTCTTCAAAGCTGTGCAAAACAAAACACGAACACGCAGCTAATGAGAAAACTCATAAGCCACGTGTTCACACAAGACATGACAACATGAAAGCAGCACCCAATGAAATACACAAGCTGCTTGTCACACAGCACAAGTTATAACATGAATGCACGCAGCCGATAGAAACACGAACTGCGTGCAACACAATAAAACACACGTGGACAGGAGAGCGCGCAGCCGAGCGAACTCGATACCGCGCACTCACACAATGACAGAAAACGGAGCGCGAGTGTCCGAACCCCGACACGAAACCGAAACTCAAGATATGAGTGCAACATGTCGTGAAGCCGCGCGCGCTCACATGAAAACGGGACATGGCGGGAGTATCAGGGCTCTGTCACAAAACCATGAATAACCCTAGACCGAAGTGACAGAACCCTGACACATACAGCAGTAAACAACCTGCCCAGCAAACACTTGATGTCAGAGAGACGTTCAGATCATGTCTGTATAACGTCCGTCAGTTCAGAACCACTTTTGGAAGTCTACTGGACGTGCAGATCTGGTTCAATATCTGAACGTCTGATGGGGACCCCTTTTGTACGTCTCTGGACGTGCAAAACTGGTTCAATATCTGAACGTCTCACTAGGGACCCTTTTGGAAGTCTACTGGACGTGCAGATCTGGTTCAATATCTGAACGTCTGATGGGGACCTCTTTTGCACGTCTGTGGACGTGCAAAACTGGTTTAATATCTGAACGTCTCACTAGGGACCCTTTTGGAAGTCTACTGGACGTGCAGATCTGGTTCAATATCTGAACGTCTGATGGGGACCTCTTTTGTACGTCTGTGGACGTGCAAAACTGGTTTAATATCTGAACGTCTCACTAGGGACCCTTTTGGAAGTCTACTGGACGTGCAGATCTGGTTCAATATCTGAACGTCTGATGGGGACCTCTTTTGTACGTCTGTGGACGTGCAAAACTGGTTTAATATCTGAACGTCTCACTAGGGACCCTTTTGGAAGTCTACTGGACGTGCAGATCTGGTTCAATATCTGAACGTCTGATGGGGACCTCTTTTGTACGTCTGTGGACGTGCAAAACTGGTTTAATATCTGAACGTCTCACTAGGGACCCTTTTGGAAGTCTACTGGACGTGCAGATCTGGTTCAATATCTGAACGTCTGATGGGGACCTCTTTTGTACGTCTGTGGACGTGCAAAACTGGTTTAATATCTGAACGTCTCACTAGGGACCCTTTTGGAAGTCTACTGGACGTGCAGATCTGGTTCAATATCTGAACGTCTGATGGGGACCTCTTTTGTACGTCTGTGGATGTGCAAAACTGGTTTAATATCTGAACGTCTCACTAGGGACCCTTTTGGAAGTCTGCTGGACGTGCAGATCTGGTTCAATATCTGAACGTCTGATGGGGACCTCTTTTGTACGTCTGTGGACGTGCAAAACTGGTTTAATATCTGAACGTCTCACTAGGGACCCTTTTGGAAGTCTGCTGGACGTGCAGATCTGGTTCAATATCTGAACGTCTGATGGGGACCTCTTTTGTACGTCTGTGGACGTGCAAAACTGGTTTAATATCTGAACGTCTCACTAGGGACCCTCTTGGACGTCTGTGGATGTGCAAAACTGGTTCAATATCTGAACGTCTCACTAGGGACCCTCTTGGACGTCCGTGGACGTGCAAAACTGGTTCAATATTTGAATGTCTGATACGGACACCTCTTGGACGTCTTCTGGACATGCAAAACTGGTTCAATATCCGAACGTCTGACAGGGACCCCTCTTGGACATCTTCTGGACATGCAGAACTGGTTCAATATCTGAACGTCTGACAGGGACCCCTCTTGGACATCTTCTGGACATGCAAAACGGGTTCAATATCTGTATTTTTGTCCAGAAGCCATCTTGGACGTCTGTGGACATGCAAAATTATTTCAATATCTGAACGTCTCACTAGGGACCCTCATGGATGTCTGTGGATGTGCAATACTTCTAATAGTAATTCTCATCCAGCACCCATGTGTGCTCTCCCCACTGCTCTTCTCCATGTACACCAATGACTGCACATCTATACTGACCCCTCTGTCAAGCTCGAAGTTGACAGATGACATCACACTCAGCTTCAGGACTGTGACAAGTCTGCTGACCAACAGGATTTCGAAAAGTTGGCTGTCTGGTGCAGTCGCAACAACCAGGAGCTGAACACGCTTGGAGATGACTTTAGGAGGAACCCCCCTGCACTCCCACCATCACCATCATGAATAGCACTGAAATGACAGTGGAGACATTCAGGTTTCTGGGCACCACCGTCTCTCAGGAATTTACGTGGGACATTCACATTGACTTGTTAAAAAAGGCCCAGCAGCGGCTGTACTTCGTTTTCCAGCTGAGGAAGTTCAACCTGCCACAGTAGCTGCTTATACAGTTCTACGCTGTCACTGAATCTGTCTTCTGCTGTTCTATAATGGTTTAGCTCAGTTACCAAATCAGACCTTAGAAGAAAACTGAGCGAATCACTGGTAACTCTCCCCACTCTCCAAGAAATGTACTTATCCAGAGTGAGCAAGGGCTGGCAAAATCCCTCTGGACCCCTCACATCCAGCACACTCCCTCTTCGAACTGTTACCATCTGGTTGATGCTACAGAGCTCTGAGCACCAGAACGGCCAGCACAGGAACAGGTTCTTCCCTCAGGCAACCCATGAACAGTTAACTTTACAATAAACGTGTATTACACAACACTATTTATACATTTATTTATGTAACACACATTATTTACATTTCCTTGCATTGTACATATACCTGTACACACAGATACCATTTATCAGATTTTTTGGTATATTGTATATATATTTAGTCTTATTTGCTTTAAATATTTTTGTATATATTGTCATTTCCTATTTACTTATTTTTATTATTATTATTATCTGTGTCTTGTCATGGCCATTCTGTTTGTAGTGTGGAAGCTTCTGCCACCAAAACATATTCATCGTATGTGTAAACATACCTGGTAATAAAGTCTTTCTGTTATCATATTATTTTTTAAATCACAGTGATAATGTTTGCTTTAGTTCTACATAAATGTCATTACCCTTCATTAATCCCCATAGAGTGCACTTCAATATTCCAAAAATTGTGCAACCCTATACATTTACTACATTTCGACCCAGATTTGGCATAAACTGGCATAGCTAGAAGGCATGAACCAAGCAGATGTGTTATGCTGCAAGATGTAGGCCAAATGTTGTGAATAATATTTGGACCAAAATGTACCCGTTCTTGTAACAAAAATTTCAAATATTTTAATTTAGGTGTACAGTCAGATAGCAAGTTCCATCATCCCAGCATCAAAAAAGGTCAACACTTTTAGTCTATTTCCACTTTTTTAAAGAATTGTTGTTTGAAGTCTTATAGGTTATGCATAAAGCCAAAATTATATAAATGAATGCCCATAAATAAAATGGGCGTTAACTTTAACGTTGCATCAACCACAAAGGACCAAAGATCAATTTGTATTAGCAGAGGACATGTTAATCTTTCAAAATGTAAAACAAAAAATGTATACACACTCACATATACACACAGAAAATACACAGAATTGGCAAATATTTAATTTCGTCAGACTTTTGCAGCAGCGTATCGAAATTGATTCATAATCGCCACGTCAGTGACGTCACACTTAACGTCAACTGAAAAGAGGTCCTGTACACTCGACCGAGACCGCGCGGACACTTCAGTCAATTTGAATGCAAGTAACCAGGTAAGTAAAAACAATAAATTTTATGTGTTTTCCAGTTTAGATATTTGATGCCCGATCCATATCTGAAAATATACTTTTTAAAAACGGCGGCATTTTGCGCGGGCATTGCAGGCCCATCACATTAACACAAGCAATATCCCGATCCAATGTCTTGGTTTCAGCATGTTTTTGAAATTTTTACTCTAAATATGATCGTAATCAATTGGGTTAACCTTCCATGAGACTTTGCGACGGTGGACGTACATTTTTCCGGTTAAAATGTCCATGGTTAATATTATATCTTGCGAGTAAGTTAACGTTCTTGCATAAATGCTTAGGTCTGATTAACGATAACGTTAATTAATGTCTGGATAATCAATCATTGTGTCATATAGTCGGACAGAAAACCGAAAATTAACAATGAATTTGTGTATGCATATTATTGGTTAAGTAATGTTAACTAAGAAATTAAGGCGCTTTAAGTGTTTACCAGGAGAGTAACGTTAACTTAACGTTTTGGGTTTGGCGCCAGGTTTGGAGTGCAACATTTAAAATATGAAACACAACGTTAGCGGTGTAAGTCATCTTGAAATTAATCTGATCTGTATATTTCAGAGCGACATATCGGAGTAAATCTAATTTAATCCAATAAAGATATAATTTTATACAATTCGTTTTGTAATAACGAATATTCTTCTTTATCTCTTTCAGGTTGAAGCACAAAGCTTAAAAAGGTAAGTTTCTGTTCAAGCAGAAAACCTTTATTCTTATATATATATATATATAATATATATATATATATATATATATATATATATATATATATATATATATATATATATATCACGAGATCACCCTTACGTCTAATATGATAACAAATATTAAGCATATTTTGGCGTGCTGTCCTGGGGTAACGTTAGGGCTCCGAGCCCGGAATATGGCCCGATCTCAGAGAACTCCCCCTATCTCTAATGGGATAAAAATATATTAGGAGTGAGGAGTTGGGGTGGTCGTGGAGGGATTCTGGAAAACTGTCATTGGACAGAGGTAGGCAGGCACTTATATATATATATATATATATAAGTATTGTGCTCGTTAGGATAGTTAGCTAAACGAGTTGCACCTGCACCAAATGTATAGTCAGTCTACATCACATAAACCTTGACTAGTGCATGACTGTTTCAATGAAATTATATTTATACAGTTAGAGCTTTGAGAACTTGGCATACCAAAACATTTTATTTGAAGGAAGCACAGTTCAGAATCTGACTCCGGATCAAACTGTATTACAGATGGCTTATCTAAAAGTATGGCGGAAAAGGAAGGCAGAAATGGATCTGTTACTGCATTCTGACACTGATGATGACCATGAAAGTCAGAGATCAGTGACCAATAGATCAGCCTGTGGAATACATAACAACCAGGCAGACCCTACAAGCAATTTAGAAAGTATTAATTCTGCAACTGACAGTTTGACAACAGATGAATCTGACTTTGACACTGATGTGGAGTATGTGTCTTCTGACTCAGAAAAAGAAGTTCTAAATGATGATGCTGAATTAGATTTTCCAGATTTAGAAGATAACTTAAGACAATGGTCTACAAAGAACAAAATCACACAAAGATCCTTAAATGAATTATTGGCAATATTAAGAAAGCAAGGACACCTGCTACCGAAGGATGCAAGGACACTCCTTGTTACACCACGAGCCATAGGATCTGAGCCGAAATGTAGTGGGCAATACATTTATTATGGGTTAGAAAAGGGGATTTGTCGTTTACTAAGTCAGACAAAATCTTTCACACATGATCATGATTCAGTAAACCTCAGCATCAATATTGATGGCGTCCCACTCTTCAAAAGCAGCAAAGTCCAGTTCTGGCCAATATTGGCGAAGTTTCACAACTTTGAGCCATTTATGGTTGCTCTCTTTTGTGGGGAAAACAAACCATATCCTCTTGAGGAATATCTTGATGACTTTTTGATGGAGTGTAAAGATCTCACAGAGAATGGGCTGATTCATGAAGAGAAGACCTACAGTGTTAATGTTAAAGCGTTGATCTGCGATGCACCAGCAAGAGCTTATCTGAAGCGCATTAAAAATCATAATGCCTATCACAGTTGTGAGAGGTGCATCACCAAAGGTGCTTACATCACAAAAAGAGTGGCATTTAATGAACAGGGATGCACCTTGAGAACAGACGAAGCTTTCAGTGCAGTAGCTTACAAGAACCATCAAACTGGTGTCAGCCCATTCATTGCTGCAGGACTGTCTTGTGTTAGCTCTTTTGTCTTAGACTATATGCATATGGTCAACTTGGGAGTGGTTCGACGGATGCTAATATTCTTGACTCGGGGCCCCACACTTTGCCGCTTATCTGTAAGGCAAAGACAAGAAATATCACAAAAGCTAAACAGACTGCGAGGAAAGATGCCTAGTGAATTTGCTCGGCAGCCACGGGGTTTAGAATACCTGGACAGGTGGAAGGCCACAGAATTTCGGCAGTTTTTGTTGTATACAGGACCAGTTGTGCTAAAGAATGTGTTATCTCCCGAAAGATACTACCATTTCCTGTCCTTGGCAGTAGCTATGTCAATTATGTTGGAGTCAGATGAGAGCACTCGCAATGCATACCTTCAGTATGCCCATGAACTCATGTCACACTTTGTCATGCGCTGTGCTGACCTGTACGGAAATTATTTTTCAGTTTACAATGTACATGGACTGATTCACCTTCATGAGGATGTGCGTCACTTCAATTGCTCGCTGAATGATATTTCTGGTTTTCCTTTTGAAAACCATCTCCAACAAATCAAGAAACAAGTACGGAGTGGGAAAAATCCCCTAGCACAGGTGACCAGGCGATTGTCAGAGATTGAATATGCAAATGCCAAAACACAGCCTGAAGCACGACCTCGAATGTTTCTTTCTACAAAGGAAAGGGACAATTGTTTTCTCTTGCGAGATGAAAAATTTGTCTTCATCAGAGAAAGAAGAGGAGATGGCATTGTGCTATGTGATGTCCTGCACCAGCGTTACACATCACCGTTGTTTGAGAAGCCGTGCAACTCCAAACTTCTCAATATAGTGTACACAAGAAATGGGCAAGGCAGGATGAAAAGACGACAACTGCTTGAAACTGATCTGTTCCGTAAGGTGGCCTGCCTCCCTCATGAAAATGGTTCTGTCCTCCTACCTCTGCTCCATGGTATAGAACACAGAATTTGAAGGTTGGCAAGTTTTATCTTAATTATCCTCTATGTAAGGGATGGCCAAAGTTGGTCCTGGAGAGCCACAGTCCTGCAGAGTTTTGCTCCAACCTTAATGAAAACTCACCTGCCTGTAGCTTTGTAATTCTTAGACCTTGATTAGCTTGTTCAGGTGTGTTTGATTAGGGCTGGAGCTTAGTCTGGAAGACTGTGGCTATCCAGGACTGACGTTGGCCACCCCTGCTCTATGTAGATGTGTCCTACACTTTTTTCATAATTAATGAGTTTAGAGAACTTGGTGCTCAAACAAAGGTGGATTCAAACAGTGTTTTATATTGGAGCAGACCGTGCACATAACACAGCCAATCAGCAGTAAGGAGTGTATACACTCACGATGATGCAGCGTGTGGGGGGAGGAGACAGCTCAGTAAAGACAGAGACTAGAGAGATTAATATACTCTGTGTCATATTCGCTTGTTTGTTTATTTGTTCAGAGCTGTCAAGATAGAGGTGTGATACTTTTGGGTGTTTGTTTTGGTGATTTTCAAATATCAACATTTCTCATAAATCACTGAATGCACCTATAAGTACACAGTATAAATGGGCGTACTGATGAAGTATTGACAATCCAATGTGTATTATTTATTTCTGGTGTCATTTGTGTTTGTTTATTTGTAGTGTTTCATAAAAAAAATGTAGGGTGAACAAATGCTAACACTTTATGAATGTGTTTTACTTCCCAGATCATGTATGCCAGAGCTGTGTGGTTGGAGCATGGTAAAGAAGTAGAGGGAACTGCGCCAGACAACTGGATTGATGCTGAAAACAAAATAATTAGATGGCCAAAAAAAGGGGAAAAGGCAGCTTTCCTCAATCGGTACTCCCCTCAGGATGACTGGATGACATTCACCTTGGTGAAGCGTAAAATGACCTCTGGTAAGTTTTTTTTTTTTTTTTTATGATCTAATTAGATTCTTTACAATTTGTCAAAATTAAAATTGTAAGGCAGCCAAATGAGAAAAATCAAGTCAAACTGAGGGGTGTTCCAATGGGGGAGCTGTATCGGTCAAGCACCCATAGTTGTGCTAGTAGTGAAGTCATTTTTATTGTAATGGTATTGTCTGTGATTTTAACCTTCCAGTTAGCATTCGTGAATGCGATGATTATGAAATGACGAGTCATGTTGAGGAGGAAGAGGAGGAAGATGAGGAAGTAGTTCGGAGGAAAAAGACCAAACGCAACTTTGATGACTATGTTCTTGGTACGCTTCTATGATAATTGTTGAATCTGTCTTGAGAATCAAAGTCTATTCATTAAATTAATATGGGGGCCCTAAAGTTTCAGGTAATTAGTGCATGATATAAAATATATTCATTTGTACAATTACAGAATGTGACGATTTGGAGGAGGAAGAAGAGAACATGACAGGTAACAGTTTCCTAAGCTGTATTGCAAAGTTATAAGATTACAAAGTTAAAGCTCATTGTTTTTACGACTGATGCTTCCATTTAAATTATATACTGCATCTGTCTAGATGCCCTTATCAAGGTGCCCTCCTTTCCCATTCCACCATCAAAGGTGACAAAGTCCATCCAGATGGAGTCTGCTGGATTTAACAAAAAGTTTACTGGTACAAAGTATTCATCACTTGAATCTACTAATTTCTTTCATATTTTTTTCTTGCATAATTATAACATGATGGTTACGAAATCATTGTTAATAATGTACATTTGCTAATCTTCAGACTCTGGACACTCAAATTTAGCCAGGTCTCACCAGACAGATATTGGGTCCAGGGACAGGTCAACAGGCAGTTAGTAATCATCATATTAAACCAGTCACATCAAATACCAACTCATTAATCAACCACATTGTGTGTGAATACAGTTGAAGCATATTTTTAAATTAACTTTTTTTGTGCTTTGTTTTTCAGACCCTGGGCATTTAAATGTGAACCGAGCCAGCCAGTTGAAAGGTGCTGGGTCCAGTCATCAGTCCAGCAACAGTGATGTGTCCCAGCACAGTGACAAGTCCCAATACAGTGGTGGGTCCCAGCACAGCAAACGGTACCGACACAGGAAGCAGTCCAGGCACAGCGACCGGTCCAGAGACAGCAACCAGATGAGACAAGGCAAGCGGTCCAGCGCAGCGATTTGTCCAAGGACAGTATTCATTCAAACCCTTATACAGTTCACAAGAACGTAAATGTTCTAAAGTAGTGTTAACAAACCAGTCACCTCGAATACCAAGTCATTTTTATCAAACCACAAACTAGGGATGCACCGATCCGATACTCAGTATTGTATCGCTCCGATACTGGCATTTTCTGCCGGGTCAGGTAACAGTCACAGGGCTCCAGACTGTGACTAAAACGGTCATATTTGCAAACAAAAATATTAATTTGCGAGTGAAGTTCAGTGTCTCCCACACAGACTTTACCTGGATGGGCCGCCCAGGTATATTAAGGGCCGCCGAATTATATTTGGTAACACATTTTTGTTTTTTATTACTATTATTATATATTCCACTTTTTTTTAATCCGCCCGAGATAATGAAACCATCGGCGATAGATTAACTAGTGGAAAATCTCCCCTCGCCCTACGCGTTTCATACTGCTCGTTCTGTGTGCTCAAGAACTGTCGACACTCCCACAGACAACCTCCAGTGTTTCCCATACATTGATTTATTTGTGGCAGGCCGCAACAACCTCCACCGCCTGCTGCCATCAGCTCCCAAGTCTCACACACACGAGCGCAACTTTTGCACAATATTATCAACTTTCAGACCCTTTTGGTGGCTTTTTCCCCATAACAGGTACATACTGACAAACTTAGCAACTTTCTTGAAAAAAAACAATGGTTCAGTAAGAAAATGTCTCCAGTACTGCCCCGCGAGGTCTGACTCTCCCGGCGCAGTGTCGCCTCTCTCGGTGTCTGTTCTGAGCAGTAAGCAGCAGAGAAGCAGCGCATTCAGTTGGCTGTAATGCAGCAAAATCATTAAATCATTTACAAAACAGCTTTTCAAAGCACCTGTCGCTTACTGACTGTTTGGACTTTTAAATATGAACATAATTCGTCTGTTAGTACAGGTGCATCTAAATAAATTAGAATGTCATGAAAAAGTAAATTTTATTTCAGTAATTCAACTCAAATTCGGAAACTTGTGTATTAAATAAATTAATGCACTCAGACTGAAGTAGTTTAAGTCTTTGGTTCTTTTAATTGTGATGATTTTGGCTCACATTTAACAAAAACCCACCAATTCACTCTCAACAAATGTAATATTATTTATTGTTTCTTTTCCTAAATCCTCACTATCTCACCCTCTAGATTCGCTGGTTTATTTCATTGTTGTTCACTTTTAATCACCGTTTTCGCATCTCTTACGTGTGGGGGGAAATGAAAGATTTCATGGCCATGAATTAAGAATTCTTTACTATGACTTAAATTGTTCCCGCATTTAAGTTAAATCGTGGGTTTTCTTGAGAACAAATTAATGAAACCTGGACAGCTGCCACAAATTAATATGTCGTAGGAACGAATTAACAAGTTGTAGGAAAGAATAGCTTATATCTGTCCTGCTCGCGTCAGTAGCCCTGTCAAAGCAAAGTGCCCGTTATGAAACAATTATCTAGGGAAATTATAATTGATCATGACTTATTACTTCAATACAAAATAACGTTGTACTGTACCTGGTTTAATACACTTTTAAAGTTTGGATCATATCAAAAGCGTAGTTTGTACATTAGTAAATTATTTTCTTGTAAGATCCAGCCCCTTCACCGTCACTCACAGCCATTTGCATGTTTTGCGCATGAGCCGCACGCACCCCAAAATGAAACTGCTTAATCGATCATCAATAGCTTTTATCAATTATATCTCTTATCAACAATTAATCGATCATCGATTAATCGTTGACATCCCTAATGTCAACACATAGAAGTATAGAAATTCTACATTGATGTTAAAAATAATACTTTGCTGGTATTGAATCAGTATCAGCCGAGACTCAGAATTGAATGTATCGGATTAGATCAGTTCTGAAAAAATGGTTATGATGGATCAACCACGTGTGAATTCAGTTAAATCTAGAAGCATTTTTCTGCATTTCCATGAACCTGCATTTTACTATAAATTAACACAGTGTTTTGTTTTTCAGACCCTGGGCATTTAAATGTGAACCGAGCCAGCCAGTTGAAAGGTGCTGGGTCCAGTCATCAGTCCAGCAACAGTGATGTGTCCCAGCACAGTGACAAGTCCCAATACAGTGGTGGGTCCCAGCACAGCAAACGGTACCGACACAGGAAGCAGTCCAGGCACAGCGACCGGTCCAGAGACAGCAACCAGATGAGACAAGGCAAGCGGTCCAGCGCAGCGATTTGTCCAAGGACAGTATTCATTCAAACCCTTATGCAAATCACAGAGTCTAGAACGTAAATGTTCTAAAGTAGCGGCCGTGTTATGAGATATTATGAACAACTGATTTTTTGTTTAACATTCTGAGCCTCATGGTTGAGCATAGGGTTGTGCCGATAGATGATAGTGTCGTGTCAGAGATATTGCCTGTTGCTGATACCTTTGACGATAGCAAAACAATTATTATTGTTATTACTATTATCCTTCAAAAATACACTAGGCGCCTATCTTAACTGAAGCAGCGCAGAGAGCCTGGGACATGCTCAGATACGTGCTGTGGCACGCCTGGTATAAACACAAGTATTAACTATAGTGGCTGCGATCAGCTTGTGGTCTTGTCAGAACTGTTACGTCCCGCATGCAGTGCAAAGTAAATAAGGGGTAAGAGGTATTCATCATACAGTATACATAGCTTCACTGATTATAACTTGTTTTTGCACCGATTGAGCTTGACTGACTGCGGAGTACAGCAGTGGCAAGAATTGCGCACTGGGGTTGCTTGAGTCATCCAAATTAAATGAATCATATGGGCGCAAAACTTGCTACAAGATCTATATCCACTATTACGAACAACAAAATAATATTTGACTAATTTTGTCTTTCAGATTATGAAATTGATCAAACACCGATTTCAAGATACTCTGGAAGGTCTTTCTCAGAGCAGAGTAGCAGGTCCTCTGCACATGAATCCAGTCGTACAGGGTCTCGTAGGGAAACAGACTTAAGATTTCCAATGGATATGGCAAGTAAGTACTTAAGTCGGAACTGGTATCAAAAGCACAATAATGAATTGAACAGGACCTATAGCATTAGCAGATTTAACTTATGTATCTGTTTAAGGATAACAATAGCATAATTGTCCTATTGGCTTTTTGCCATCAGTATAAATTGACATTAATTTAACGTGATTCTTTTTTATTTCAGAGTTTCAGAAAAAAGTTTTGTCTAAATTAGTGGATATCCACGTGGAGGTCAGAAGGCTAGGAAGAAGCGAGCCTCCCCTTTCATCTGCCCATATAGAGCAGCTGGAGACGATGGAGGACTTTGAGAGAGAGGAGGAGCGCCTTAAGGACAAGCAAGCCTTTGAGTCCCTGGTATGATTTGCAAGACACACACCAGAAGTGATATAATTTTATGCTCTGTTTTATTTATCAATATTCTTCTTTCATATATCAGTGAAGCGTGTTAGTCAAATGTTTTTTAACATGATAGGAAAATTACCCACTCTCTTTAAAGGTGTTGCAACTTGCAAGAATTGGAGGGAAAGATGTAAGGGAGTGTGTTCACAAAATTCTTGACAGGTATTTTCAACAGTATCCCTACATATAGAACTTGCCAAACACTTTACATTTCTTATCACAGTGTGCCAGTTGACCGAGGATGTGATATATCTATGCTTATACTATACTCTCCTGTTGTCCCAAATCTGTATCGATTTATTTCTTGTGCTGAACAAAAACGATTTTTTTTTTTAAATAATGTGGGTAACCAAACAGTTGCTGGTCAGCATTGACTTTGACAGCAGGAAAAATAATGGCAACATTTTATTTTTTTATCTTCACCCACTTTGGCATAAATGTCTGCCATTGTTTTTTTTATTTTATATTTGTTTACCTAGTAAGTCTTTGTTTTTATAATAGGGAAATTAGTTTGGCTGTACTGCTCAGACAACTTGCAAAATAGCAAAACCAACATAACAAAGAATCGTGATAAAATCGTAATTGTGGTTTTCCAGGAAAAAAAAAACATATCGCTCACCCCACATGCAAGTTAATCCACTGAAAAAAATGTTTTTTTTAGCAATCTTTAATCAAAATCTGAACATTTGCTTCTGCTCTGGAATATAATTTCTTCTATGGTGATGTCAGTCTGATTGGGCAGAATATCCTTAACCACAGTCCCTCCAACCGTTAGTTTGCTATGAGTGAGATGGATAGGAGGAGCACTACAGTAAATCCCTCCCTACTATGTAATATTCAGTTTCAGTTGGAAATACGTCATTATACTGAAATTAAGTCAGCAGAAAATTCTAGTTTACACAGACTTTAATTATCTAAAGTGGAATCATGAGACTGAATAGAAACCTGATGTGGAAGTTAAAGAGGAGGGTGTTTGACAGATGCAGGGAAAGAATGTCATTAGAGCTATCAAATGGTCACCTCCCAGAGGCTTGTTTAATCAATATCAGAAAACTACAGTGTCCAAAATCACATCTCTTCAGTCCACTTTTAGCACACTCACCCATATACAGCTGTAGATTACCACACACATGTAATTTTTAAATGGTGCGTTTGTTTCTTTAGGCTCTTTACTAACCGGTTGATGGCAAAATTCAACATGAAGGGGAAGGGGAAGAAGCAGAAACTTCCTCTGGAGACAACAAAAACTTATGAAGCTATTAATGGTACTAAGCATTTTCCCCATGTCATTTAAGTTTAACACCAACTCAGTCATATTCACTACCTCAGTTTTTTCTAAATGTAGAACATTCTCACTGTAGAAGGGAAAACAATTTAGTCAGTTAATATAATTTTATTTAATGAAACTTTGTTTTCTTGCTTGTTGAATGAGAATATTGGAATCAAAGGGTCAAGCAGAAAGCTAAATAATGCATTATGATGTTAATCCACCATGACCACTTGATATTAATGTTATTTGTGTTTACCTCATCTTCGTTGAGACTGAGTCTTACTAATTGAGCCGAGAGGAGCAGTGTTTCCTCTAAGCTGCACTGGAGAAATTATATACTCTGCACAGGACAGACACAAAAATGAGTTGTAAAGCCATTTGATTGAATTCTAGTAAGTGTGAAAAAACTGCAATGCTTGGACAAAACACTATATAGTTACTACCATTACAACAATCGAATACTTTAATGGTTGTGGATGAAATAGCTCAACACAAGAGCCAACATGATGTATGAAATAAAACGTCATCATGTTTTAATGAATAGTGGCTTGATTAAGTGATGGAAATAGTGGATGATGGGCACAGAACGTAACAAAACTCGGAGACATTTACAGTTAAACTTGTAAACTGACTTTTTTTCGATGATTGTTGAATAATTCTCATTTACATCTTTTGAAACTGTCAAATATTGTATATTATATAATATTAGACTAATAAATAATTCACCCCAATAACTGCTTCATTTTTTCATATATTTTATTATATTATAAAGAATTTAAATGTTCTGTGTAAGATTTTAATGATTTTTAATAGTTTCTTGGTAAGTAGCACAGCACTTTAAAATTGTTTTCTCAGGTAAACTTAAATGTGCATAATTTAGTTACATCAAGGGTCAAATCAAATATAAATACCACATTATAGTTAAAAGTTTCATACTTTTTTGTGTTTGTGTACAGGTCTGTTATATAGAATGTCCAGAATCGGTAAGTTGCACTCAAGTCGAATCCGAGATGAGTGGCCAAAACAAGAAAAGGAATCTTGCCTTAAATCTGAATTTAAATGGCAATTTGAATGCTCAAAAAAGCTTAACTAAGAAAAACATTCTGTTATTGTTATTATAATAAAGGTATACGCAATTTGATCTTGACATTATTCATTTTTTAAATGATAACCTATTGAAGATGTTTTTGTTTTTATTTTTTTTAGAAGCAAATTGTACATTAGTGTTTAGCTCCAACCCTTACATTTCTTTTTATAAAATTACAAAAAATAAAATTAAAGCGAAAGAGATTAAAATTAAAGAAGTAAATGATGGCGGCACAGACCGAGGACTGTTATTCAAACCCTATTATACATTTACCGGAGGATCTTCAGGGAAAACAAACTATTCAGTTATACATGTACTTTGTACATTTACATTTATTAATTTCTCTGAGAAGTAACGAAACATTTGTCTGCAAAAAATGCATATATTAATAGTTTTGCCCACTGCAAACCTATTAAAAAGTTGGCTGTACATGCCTTTTGTTTTCTTTACATATTTGTAATTTTTGCTTTTGTTCAAATCTTGCAGCTGCAGTCATGAAATGGGACAAAGAAGCTACAGAGGCTACAATAAAGCATCATGCAGCAGAACATCTCAAACATGCACCGGGGAGGAAGGGAGGTGGAGGACATACAGGGGTGGAAATAAACTGAGTACTGTAAGACATTTGTATTTATTTCCATTATTGGGGACTTAATACCCCCTCTCCATTTCAGACTAATATCTTAGTCTTGAGGGATTTTTTTGTGTTAATGTTGTTCACTTGAAAGTTAAATGTAACTTATAATTTTGTTTTATCAGCTTGTTAATATTTTGCTGAAGAACTCATTAAACATGGTTAAAAAGTAATCTCTTGTTGTTTCAAACTTTTTTTATTTCTACTTTTTAATAGATCTGATCCAATTTTCAATTGCAAATAAGGCTACTAAAATGTTTTTGCACACCTATATATCTTGGACAGGTACAACTAGGGATATAGGTATTATTTTATTATTTACAATTTTAAAGCCGTACTTCTGCACACTACCTTTACTATGACTAGAATGAACATCTAAAGCAGACGTTGCAAAAACTTTAATTCTGGCTCCTCGGTAGACGTCCTGTGAACGTTAAATATTTATGTCATTTGGACGTTAATACTGAACTCTAAAAAGACGTCTGAAAAAGACGTTGCAAAAACTTTCATTCTGGCTCCTCGGTGGACGTCTTGTGAACGTTAAATATTTATGTCATTTGGACGTTAATACTGAACTCTAAAAAGACGTCTGAAAAAGACGTTGCAAAAACTTTCATTCTGGCTCCTCGGTGGACGTCTTGTGAACGTTAAATATTTATGTCATTTGGACGTTAATACTGAACTCTAAAAAGACGTCTGAAAAAGACGTTGCAAAAACTTTCATTCTGGCTCCTCGGTGGACGTCCTGTGAACGTTAAATATTTATGTCATTTGGACGTTAATACTGAACTCTAAAAAGACGTCTGAAAAAGACGTTGCAAAAACTTTCATTCTGGCTCCTCGGTGGACGTCTTGTGAACGTTAAATATTTATGTCATTTGGACGTTAATACTGAACTCTAAAAAGACGTCTAAAAAAGACGTTGCAAAAACTTTCATTCGGGCTCCTCGGTGGACGTCTTTTGAACGTACGACAAAGACGTTAAATTGACGTCTTTTGGACGTGTCTTTGTTTAGTGGGTGACAAGAGTATAACAGGCTGAACTATCCTTCATCCCCACATTGAGTATGTCTGCTTAATCACGGCAACAAACAACATGAAGCAACTTTTCAACTGCTGTACGGATCCACTTGAGGTGCTGTCTGTGGTTTTGTTGTACTCTACACTGTAAACCCCACTGTTGTCATTAATAAAGAAATCAAGTTATCATAACTTAACATTAGTTAAAATAGCAAGTTTTGGTGTCAAAACTTAAGCAGGTATGTTTAATTAACTAATTTGGGAGCAAAAATATATCGAATTAAGATTTTAAGTGTAATGAACTCAAAATGTCAATTTATTTAAATTATGATCTGTGTCTCTTAGAGGTCTGCTACCCGACCCGAACCCGCGGGTCCCGAAATACTGTCGGGTTTCGGGTCGGGTTTCGGGTTAATGTTTAATGGATAGCCTCGGGCTCGGGTCGGGTTCGGGTTTGTAGCCAAAACTATATGCAGAGGCTTTGCTGCTTTCATAGACGCACGCACATACATTGCCCACAGATATCAGAGATCGCGCAGAGCACAAACATCACGGACACTTTTATTAGTAAAATAGCTTCGACAGGCTACTGACTCGCAAGTCACAACATTATATTTATCTGCAATGAGGCGGCAAAATCGCTGTTTTTGAAGTAACTAAGCCTCATTGCTTGTAGAGAGAGACGCGCAGACGCAGGTTCACACGCACGCGCAACATTCCCCCTTCTCTCTCGGTCTCTCTCTCTCTCTCTCTCTCTCTCTCTCGCTAATTCAAATAAATGATTAATGCATTCAAATAAATACAATCTTATTTAAGATCTTATGTCTGATTTAAAGTAGACAGAATGCTAACGAGCCTTAACTGACAAAAAATGACCACAATTTGTACGGTGGAAGAATTATCTTCTTGTCCATACAAAATTCATAAACTCGGCAGAATGTATGCGACCGCTGCACCTGATGTTCACAAACTTTCATAACTGGTAAATGTTTGTGAAATGGCAGAGCCTTGATGAATCTATTTCTTTGAATGCAATCGTGAAATGCAGCCTTTTTCCTTTTTTTTTGTTGGCTATTCGTTGGGGGGGGGGGGATCTCGGGTCGGGTTCGGGCTCTAAATTTAACCGTGCCGCTCGGGTCGGGTCGGGTTGGGTCAGACAATCTCGGGTACGGGCCGGGTTCGGGCTTCAGTTTTGAGCCCGTGCAGACCTCTAGTGTCTCTGTTTAATATAATTGGTAATGTTTGAAATTCTGCCTTGACAAACGCGCTGATTGGTCGAAATAACACAAGGTGGTAACGTTTTTTCGCTGAAGCAGCAGCAGTCCAGAGGCACTGCAGAGAGCCGTTTAAGATGAAAATCAAACGTTATATTGGTAAGTAGAGATTAAAATGCACACACACATATATATATATATATATATATATATACTTTTCTTAATACGTTACAAATTTTATTGTAATGTTATTTGAAAGGTATAACTGCAAATTTCCCTTTTTTTCTCCGGCAGCGGCATTTGCAGACAGGCGGTCATAGTTAAGCAGGTGGAAAGAGAGCCCTCATGAAGATTCATTGAAGTATGCTGGTAGGTTAATGTTAAAATAGATGTGTACATTTTGCTTAGTTGTCTTCAAAATGTTTTCATTTTAGTGTGATTTGCAAGTAGGGCTGGAAGATAAAACGATAAAAATGATTATCACATAAAATGTTGGATAATTAATGCTAGAAATTTTTTATATAATGTTTATGAACTCGAACTAACGTGCAAACAACATTAAAGTTATATGGCAAACGCGCCAAAAGCGTAACGAAACAGTGCTACTTGTCTGAATCGCGTGCCACACGGACTGTTTATCAACTGGGCCCAAAAGAAAAGAGCACCGCGGGGAGCTCGGAGCGAATGCGTTTTTTACTTATTCACTGACCGATCGCGGTCACGCAATCACTAAACAGCGCTGCGATATCCTATATCGCCCAGCCCTATTTCTAAGGTAAAGACACATTTGAGATACTAACTTCCTGTAAGAACTTCGGAGTGGTGTTAAATTTCCTGTTTTCCTCCGACAGCAGGACTAGCAGACACGGTCATCCTTGTGATAAAGACTCATTTAAGTAAGCTGGTAGGTTAAAGAGATAGTTTACATAAAATTTAAATTTGCTGTTAATTTACTTACTTCATAAGACCTTGATGTTTCGTCAGGAGCCACAATATTAAATTCGTTTTTCCTGTTTTTTTGACTGACTGTAGTGCTGGTAGCCATTGACTTGCACTATTTGAATCACCAAGGACCTCAGTTCCAGCTAAAAATCTATTTTAGTGTTGAACTGAAGAAGAAACGTCACCTACATTTGGATTGCATGAGCAAATTTTCATTTTGGGGTGAAATATCCCTTTATTTTACAACTTTTGAAATGTATGTGAGTTTGGATGCATCTGAATTAATTTAAATGTGTTTGTTTATTCATCTTTTCTAGATGTCCGATGATTGCAGCATGATCCTTGATGTGTTCAATGTATTCAACTTTCCATGGAGCAGAAAGACCTGCAGCCTAAACTATTCTTTGGCAAACCTATTTGGTTAAAAATTAAATATGTACCATTCACAAATAATGTACACATTTGTATGTTCCATAAAGATTCACGTTTTGTTGACTTAAAATGTTTCTGTTGAAAATGTGTTTTAATATGAGCTTACTCTTATAAAAGCATTGTTTCTGTTAAATGAATGTAAGTGAAAAAAGTCTGTTGTTGTTCACTGTGTTTTTAATTGTTCTGATACTCCATGAATTGTAATGTATTTTTTTATCAAATGTTATTATGCAGCTATATCAGTATACATTATCGAATTTAATCTATGTGGTGTAACCCAAATAAAGTTGTTGATGTGAAGATTTTTTCTTTTTTTTTGGTTATTTATATATTTTTTTAAAGCCAATTAAACAATATTTAAACTGGAGAGTTTGAGTTTAGTCTGTTTATCTTTTAAGTTATCTGTACTTAAAAAAGTAAGTTAATTCAATGAGAAGACCACATTAGGTGAACTCAATTAAACAGAGTTGTCAATTTCCCATTATGTTGCAAAGGGGTTGCAAGAAACACATAGTACTTGTAGTAATGAAGTTAATTGGGGTTTATGGTGGAAAGGAGAGTTTGTTCTCAGTCATGGGACTAATTTAAATTCTGGTGTGGCTGTTCTTTTTTCTCCTACTGTAAAAGTTAAAGTGTTATCAAAAAATGAAGTAGAGCCAGGAAGGTTTTTAATGGTTAAGGTGGAAATTAGTAACTTTAAATACTTGTTTGTAAATATTTATGTTCCTAATTTTGGAGCAGAAAGGAGTTTACTTTTCAAGAAGTTTGAAAATCTATTTAAAGAAGAGAATGAAGATGTGTTTATTGTTGGGGGGGATTGGAACTGCACTCTTGATTTTACTCTTGACAGAAATGGCGAAGAACCTAATGCACAGTCAGCCACCTCTTTAGCTGGAGTAATAAAAAAGTTTAATCTCTCATATGTATGGAGAGAACACAACCCTTTTATAAAACAATATACATGGGTGAAGGTCTGTAATGATAGGATTTCTGCTGCTCATTTGGACCGGTTTTATATATCTTGTAACCTAAAAAATAGAGTTGTTAGTATGGAAATTATTCCTAATGTGCTTTCTGATCATAAACTCATTAGGGTTGGGTTCACCCTGTCTAAAAGCACACATAAGATTTTGGTATTTTGGGAAGCATGGCAAACAGAAAAGAGCATTTTTGAAAGCATTATACAGTGGTGGGAATTTGGTAAAGTGCACATAAGAGATTTCTCTCAGAAATATTCTGCTTATTCCTCTGTAGTTTTAAAAAATACTTTAAAGTGGCTTGAAACAGAGATTGTTGATATTGAAATGAATATGACTGTTAATGAAGATGTTAATTTAAAAGAACGTTGGACTGAAAAGAAAAAAAAACGTTTAGGTTTTATTCTGGATGAACGGGTTAAAGGAGCTCTTATAAGAAGGCGTTATTCAACTCTGAAGGACATGGATACTCTTACTTTCTTTTTTTAATTTGGAGCGTAAAGTTCAAAACCTAATCACAAGGCCATAAAGGAATATGCTATAAGCACTGACAAATTATTGCAGCCTTCTTCGTGGGAAATGAAAGGTGAGGATTTTCGTAGATTACAGAATATTAAATCACAATGAAGTATCAGAAATTATGCAGATCTTGAATAGATCTCAGAAGCCAAGTTGTTCACCATATTAAACGTATGCAGTTCATACTGTACACCCTGATCTGATTTAAAGTAAGGTGAGTGAATATTACTGCATTTGTCACAAGCACTATGTTATAGTGCTTGTATGTTATAATATCTATATGGTATAAGTTATGTTATCTATATGTTATAATAAAATGAAATAATTGTTATACAGCATTTTTACAATAAACAAACAAACACACACATACATTCATTTTGAATAGATAAAACACTGTAATAGTTTGTTGAAATGAAGCTGTAAAACTGTTTCTGAATTTTTTTGTGTATGCGCTAAATTAGGTAGCAATGACTTGCGCATAAATGTAAGTGCAAATTTTGTAGATCCATACTTAGTAGTTAATAAGTGTCATAAATGTGCATTCCAGGTGTAGTTCTCACTGTCATTAAGCAGATACATATTATTGTCTTCATTCGCAGCATGAATTCGTATGCATAAAGCTTCACTAGTTTGTTATTAGCAAAGTTTACAATTTGGTCAAATGCTTTTAAAATGAGAAAATCAATATCATCATCTACTTCAATCACATCATGGTAGTTCTTCACTGGATATATGCAGCTAATTGGCACCCCAATAATCTTGCTGCACAATTTACCATCTCTTCAATCTGCTTGCTGATGTATACATTCTTTAGGTCATCTTTCACCAGTAAACATGCTTCATCCACTTTAGTTATGATGATCATTAGAGGAATCCATACAATGATAGAATCAGTGTTGGTGTAATGCATTACTAAGTAACGCGTTACTGTAATTAAATTACTTATCCCATGATAAAGTAAAGTAAGGGATTACTGTTCATTTTTAGGAAATTTAATTACAGTTACTTATAAAGTACTTGCGTTGCATACAGTACATAATATCATCAATTCTAAAATCAATATTGAATTTTAAATCTAAATTTACAGTGTTACGGACCTGCTGGCTCCTCCTCGTTTTGCCTGTTGATTGTTTCTCCCCTACAGGTGAGTGGAGCACAGGTGTGGCGTGTTGCATCTAATTGCTTCCAGGACTGCGTGGGATTGCTTCCAGTATCTTGGGTGTTAAAGGCTCTCCAGACCTGGTTGAAAGGAGGCCGCTGCTCCTTCTCTCCCGCACCGTTTTGCTTTTTGTTTCCTTTTGCTTGACTCTTCACATACCCTGACTGCATACGTTTTCGTTTCTCTCAAACATTTATACTGACTTTATTTACTTTATGTTGTTCATTCTTTATCTTTAATAAATATATTTTCTTTAAAAACAGATAATCCGCGTGGTCTTCCCTCTCTGTTACATAGCCCGGCACAGGCTGTATGTAACAACAGTCTAAAGTTAAAATTGAATGCAGCGGCTTTAACCCTCCGCGCCGGATCGTTCACTTTTAGATTTTCCTGTTTTACAGAAACCTTAAATACTCAGATACATAAGACTAAAATCAATAGAATCTAAAAAGCTTGAAGTGTATACTTTTAAATTAACGAATTCAAATCAAAAACAAATATTTCGGATTGTGTAATCCCTATGAAAGTAAAGCGAGACCAGTCTTTCCCATATCTGAAAGCTTGAAGTGTCTACTTTTAAATGATCAAATTCAAATCGAAAACGAATATTTCTGATTATGTAATTAATATGAAACTAAAGCAAGGTGCAGTCTTTCCCGTATCTGAAAGCCTGAAGTGTCTACTTTTAAATGAACAAATTCAAATCAAAAACGAATGTTATCGGATTATCAATCCATATGAAACTGAGGTACAGTCTTAATTGACTGTATTTACATGACTTAATTTACACTCACTACTTTACATTGTAGCAAAGTGTAATTTTTTCAGTATTGTCACATGAAAATATATAATAAAATATTTTAAAAAATGTGAGGGATGTACTCCTGTGAGATACTGTATATATATATATATAATATATATATATATATAGACATTATTTTAATTAGTAATATGTATTGCTATGGACTTCATTTGGACAACTTTAAAGAGACTTCCCGTGATTGCATGTGGGACAGGCGGTTACAAAGCTTTTGGTGTCCTCCTTGATAGTCGGCCACCAAAATCGTCTTTGGAGGAATTCAAGGGCGTGAATTGTGCCAGGATGGCAAGTCAGATGAGAGAAGTGACCCCACTGGAGAACCTGGGAGTGAACTGATTTTGGGATAAACAAACAGTTGGTAGGCCCTCCACCTGGGTCTGGTTCCCGGACCTGGGCTTATCTTATAGTATTGTCAAGTTCCCACCATACAGGGGCCACTATCTTGGAGCTAGTGATAATGGGAGTGATAGGATCTTCTAGGCTACTATTTGCATATACTCGAGACAGAGCATCAGGTTTAAGATTTTTTGTGCCAGGACGGTAGGATAAAATAAACTGAAACCTGTTGAAGAATAGAGACCAGCGTGCCTGACGAGGGTTAAGTCGCTTCGCCTGCTAAATATACTCTAGATTTGTATGGTCTGTGAGTACTTGAAATGGGTGTTTGGCCCCCTCAAGCCAATGTCGCCATTCTTTGAGTGCCAGTTTAACCTCCAGTAACTCTCGGTCACCCACGTGGTAATTCCTCTGCATTGGAGTTAGGCGGTGGGAAAGGAATGCACATGGATGAAGTCTGTTATCCTCTCCCCCCTGGGAAAGCACTGCTCAAATACCCACATCTGAGGCATCCACCTCAACGACAAAGAGTTTGTCTGGGTTTGGGACAGTGAGAAGTGAAGCGGAGTTTGAGTTCCCTGAAGGCTGACTCTGATTCAGGACACCAGCTAAAACTAGAATTTTCCCCTTAGTAAGAGCAGATAGGGGAGCCACCACAGAGCTGAATTTTAAAATGAATTTGCGGTAAAAGTTGGAAAAACCAAGGAATTGCTGCACGTCCTTTAAAGATAAAGGAGTGGGCCAATCCGTAACTGCTTGAACTCTCCGGGGATCCATCTGTACGTGGCCAGTTGCAATTATGAATCCCAGGAACTGTACTTAAGTCACATGAAATTCACACTTCTCAGGCTTAACGTAGAGGTAATTTTCGAGGAGACGATTTAGCACCTTCTTGACATGCTCCACGTGCTCATTAGGGGAACTTGAGAAGATGAGAATATCATCCAAGTAGACGGATGCAAACTGATTAAGCATGTCCCTAAGAACATCATTTATCAAAGCCTGGAATTCTGAGGGAGCGTTGGTGAGGCCAAAGGGCATGACTAGGTGCTCGTAGTGCCCAGTGGGAGTGTTAAATGCAGTCTTCCACTCATCCCCTTGTCTAATACGCATTAGATGATAAGCATTGCGCAAGTCGAGTTTGGTGAAGATGGAAGCTCCATGTAGTAGGCAGTGGCCATAAGCGGCATGGGGTAGCGGTTCCATATAGTGAACTTGTTGAGAACTCGATAATCTATGCAGGGGCGAAGGCCCCCATCCTATCTACCAACAAAGAAGAAACCAGCACCAGCAGGAGAAGTGGACGGGCGAATAACCCCTGATGCATGGGCTTCCTCAATGTAGTTGTCCATTGCTGCACGCTCGGAAGAAGACAAAGAAAGGATGCAACCTCTGGGGGGACAGGTACCCGAAAGCAAGTCAATGGCGCAGTCAGATGGACGGTGAGGGGGTAAAGACATGGCTTTCCTTTTACTGAAGACTGCCTTAAGATTGTGGTACTGAGTGGGGACTTGAGACAGGTCTAAAGATTATTGGGACTCGAAAGTAGAATTAGATGAGCTCTGGATAAGACACGTGACATGACATGTGGGACCGCAACTGAGGATAGCACCAGTGGACCAGTCAAGATGGGGGTTATGTTGAAGAAGCCAGGGGTGACCGAGAATCACAGGAAACACTGAAGACCGTATCAGATTGAAACACAACTCCTCCTGGTGTTTGTGAATGGAGAGGTGGAGAGGAGAGGTGAGAAAGGTAAATTTCCCCGGTCCCAGAGTTCTTCCATCCAGGGCATTCACAGTCAGAGGGGTTACAAGTGAGTCAGTAGGGACTTTGAGACTCCTGGCAAGTGAAAAATCCATAAAGTTCCCGGCTGCACCAGAATATACCATGGCATTGAGATGTTGCTTATGATTACCCTAGGCAAGTGTGATGGAGAGAAACAGTCCTGAAGGTGGTGCAATGCTAGTAATTCTCGTTACAGTCATTCCCTGCCCGAATGGGATCGAGCGTTTCCCGAGAGCTCTGGGCAGACAGAACGGAAATGTCCAGGCAATCCACAGCATAGGCAACACCGTTCTTTCATGCGGCGGTCTCGTTCTGATGGCGAGATCCGAGTACCACCCAACTGCATAGGTTCTGGTGACCCTTGGGACAGTGGTAATAGCTCTGTGGGAACTGGACTAAAAGGGGGTGTAAACACAAACTGGTGACTCAACCTTCTTTCTCTCAGACGATTGTCTAGCCAGACTGCCAGGTCGATAAGGGCCTCAAGATCATTGGAAGGCTCTCGTGTGGCAAGTTCATCTTTGAGTGCCTCGGAAATAACGATCTGGAAGCACACCACAAGAGACTAATTGTTCCAGTCACTCTGTGCTGCAATGGTGCAGAAATGGATGGCATATTCAGCAGCAACGTGACTACCCTGCTGGAGGGAGAGCAGCCATTTAGACGCCTCCCGGCCACTGATGGAGTGATCAAAGACTTGCTTGAATTCCTCTTCAAATGCAGCATAGCTTGCACAGAAAGGGGTCTGAGCCTACCAAACTGCTGAAGCCCAGGAGAGGGCCTTACCAGAAAGGAGGGTGATGAGATACGCAATCTTGGCCCTATCAGAGGGGAAGGAAGATGGCTGTAGCTCGAACGTTAGGGAATACTGAGTGAGGAATCCATGACAAGCACTGGTATCCCCAGAGAAGCAATGCGGTGGAGGTAGACGGGGTTCAACTAGGGGAACTGGCACTGGAGGACATGGACGAAGTTCAGAAGCAGCAGCAGAGGCCGTAACTTGGGGAGATGGCAGCCGATCAAAGATCTGACGGAGGTCATGACATCAGAAAGTAATTGTGAATGCCTCACCATCAAGGCCTCCTGTTGGACTAGCACAGTTTCATGACGTTGAACGAAGACTCATGTTGAGCTATGGTAGTGAAGAGATCCTGAGTGCTGGCCATCTTTGGGTCCATAGTTTGGCTAGGTGTTTCTGTCAGAGCCCGAACTCGAATCTCTGGTGTGAAAGTCTGATACTCTTAGAAGCAGTTGAGATGCGACAGGTTTAATGAAGCAAAAACAGAGAAGTTTGTTCTGAGAAAATAAAAAAAACACTCCAGAGGAGAAAATCCACGAAAATCCAACACAGAGAGGAAACAATCAAAGCGAAAACACTATAAGAAGCCACAGACTTCTATAACACTTACTCAGGCAGCTGACTTAGAATAACTAAACACCAAGCAAAGAAACTGGGAGACACCGTCACTTAAATACACACAGCTAAATTAGACATTTTTTCTAATTTTCTAATTACAAGTAGAGTAAGCTGAAATAGAGAGCATAATGAGGACCTCTAGGGGCTAAAACACAACAAAACCCCATAAATATAAAATATTTACTAATAATATATATATGATAGATATGATCCCGCCCCCTGAAATCTCAGTCTACTATGCATGGAAATAAAACACCAACAAAATAATAAATTTTGTTCAACAGTATTGTCTACATGGCCGTGAATGGACTTACCCCCAATCAAATTCTCTCCATTGTCTTTTCAATTCTCTCTCTCTCTCTCTCTCTCTCTCTCTCTCTCTCTCTCTCTCTCTCTCTCTCTCTCTCTCTCTCTCTCTCTCTCTCTCTCTCTCTCTCTCTCTCTCTCTCTCTCTCTCTCTCTCTCTCTCTCTCTGTGGTGCATGCTGGGAGTTTGTGGATGAGCTGAGTGCGTGTTGAGCATTGCTGAGACTGATTGTTGTGAATTTCTTCTGTTTTCTCACTTTTCCCCTTGCTGTTTTTAAATCATTATCAGTGTAGGAAGGAAAGTTTATTTTATCGTGTGTGCTGTTTGTAGTCACCGCGATGGCGACTGCTCATGCGCAAGGAACGCCAACCCTGTCACTCCGAAACGGCTGCAGGTGAGTTCCTGAGTCCGGGGTGACAGTGGAGGATTTGCTCTTGATTATTGGTCAGAAACTTGGTTTTGAAAATATAGTCTCGGCTTCACAGATGAAAAAAGCGGTAGTCGTGTTTTTTTAAATCTGAAACACTCGTTAATGAGTTGACTGTGAGCGGAATATGGTTGAAGGAAACTTTTGCTCCAGTAACCCCGCTATACGCTCCAGCAACTAAAGCAACTGTCTCTAATGTCCCTCCTTTCATATCTAATGAAGTTATTGTGAAAGAGTTACTGAAATTTGGCAAGATAGCAAGTGCTGTAAAATCGGTTCCACTCGGATGTAAAGATTCCGCACAAAAGCATGTTCTTTCTTTCAGACGACATGTTTAGATGTTTCTTAACTCGTCTGAGCGGACTTTAGAGGTTTCTTTACGTGTTAACCATGGAGAGAATTCTTTCATGGTGTATGCGAGCACCGAGAGTTTGAAGTGTTTTGAATGCGGTGATTTGGGCCACATGCGCTTCACGTGTCCGCATAGAGATGAACAGCGCGCTTCGACATCTCATGATGAAAATTATGTTGTTCCTCAAGTAAATAACTCAGAATCTGAGAGAGCTGAGGAGCAGGATAAAGGAGCTACAGATGAGGTGAATGGGCAGCAGGAGGTCAGTGACTTAAATGTTAATGCTGGCTGTGCGGAGCAAGCTGGATGTAGTCATTTACCTGATAAAGCTGTGAGTGTTGGTGATGAAAATTATCAGAGTGATGTCGAAGATGATACTGTACATAAATGTGATACTGGGGAAGATATGGATGATGAGACTGAAAGTTAATCACAGTACACTGATGACGACATAAGAGATCATGAGCGGTGGTCTGATGTGTCTAATGAGTTTGTGAAAGATTTATATCCCCTTGAGCAGATAAACTCTTGTTGTGGCAATTTCTTTCTAACAAACATCATCACTGAGTAAGAGACAACTCTGAGTCCAAATTATAGTAATAAAGTCTTTATTCTCTTGCAAGAGAGATCTCTCGTCACTAACACACATAGCTGTGAGTCAGTCAGGAGCGATAAGGAAAAGCAGTGCCAATCTGTTTTATAGTCCTTTCCTTCAAGGCCCTCCTTCCTTCCCTCCCCTACAGGGAGAGATACCAGTTTGTTTACCGATTAATGGTTATACAGAAAAAGGCAGGCAAATGCCCCCTTGACCCCCTGACCATCTGCGTTTCCTTACCTCTATCACTTCCCAATCATAGTAAATCATCACACAAGGAATGCTTATCTAACTGCAAGTGAGAAAACATATAATGCATACATCTTGAATCTATGTTTCACTGTTTGATTAATACCCATAAGGAAAAATTCCTTTACACTCTTTTCTTGATAAGACAAATTAAGACAAAAATGGCTGAAAATGTATATTTCCATCTGATCTGTTTTCTCCTTTTCTATTTCTTCCTAATGGAGATCTTGAGGGTTGGTTCTCTTAATATCAATGGGATGAGGGATGGGAGGAAGAATGAGGTTTTATCAGATATTATTGATTTGAAAGATTTGAGTGTTAAAGTTTTGCAAGAAACACATAGTACTTGTAGTAATGAAGTTAATTGGGGTTTATGGTGGAAAGGAGAGTTTGTTCTCAGTCATGGGACTAATTTAAATTCTGGTGTGGCTGTTCTTTTTTCTCCTACTGTAAAAGTTAAAGTGTTATCAAAAAATGAAGTAGAGCCAGGAAGGTTTTTAATGGTTAAGGTGGAAATTAGTAACTTTAAATACTTTAATAATTTAAATAATACGTTTGTAAATATTTATGTTCCTAATTTTGGAGCAGAAAGGAGTTTACTTTTCAAGAAGTTTGAAAATCTATTTAAAGAAGAGAATGAAGATGTGTTTATTGTTGGGGGGGATTGGAACTGCACTCTTGATTTTACTCTTGACAGAAATGGCGAAGAACCTAATGCACAGTCAGCCACCTCTTTAGCTGGAGTAATAAAAAAGTTTAATCTCTCATATGTATGGAGAGAACACAACCCTTTTATAAAACAATATACATGGGTGAAGGTCTGTAATGATAGGATTTCTGCTGCTCGTTTGGACCGGTTTTATATATCTTGTAACCTAAAAAATAGAGTTGTTAGTATGGAAATTATTCCTAATGTGCTTTCTGATCATAAACTCATTAGGGTTGGGTTCACCCTGTCTAAAAGCACACATAAGATTTTGGTATTTTGGGAAGCATGGAAAACAGAAAAGAGCATTTTTGAAAGCATTATACAGTGGTGGGAAGTTGGTAAAGTGCATAGAGATTTCTCTCAGAAATATTCTGCTTATTCCTCTGTAGTTTTAAAAAATACTTTAAAGTGGCTTGAAACAGAGATTGTTGATATTGAAATGAATATGACTGTTAATGAAGATGTTAATTTAAAAGAACGTTGGACTGAAAAGAAAAAAAAACCGTTTAGGTTTTATTCTGGATGAACGGGTTAAAGGAGCTCTTATAAGAAGGCGTTATTCAACTCTGAAGGACATGGATACTCTTACTTTCTTTTTTTAATTTGGAGCGTAAAGTGGGTCAGCAGAAATTGATGCTTTCATTGAAGGGAAATATTGGACATGTTACCTCAGACCCACAGGAGATGCGAAAGCTTGCTATTGATTTTTATTCAAATTTGTACGCTACTGAAATCTCTGATGAACAATGTAGAAGAGAGCTGCTAAACGACTTACCAGTTTTATCTGAAGATCATAAAGAGCTCTCAGAGACCGATATCTCTTTTGAGTAAGTCTCTCTGGCTGTCAAGGGTCTCTCTTCAGGCAAGAGTCCTGGCTTGGACGGACTACCGGCCGAGTTTTATAAATCTTTTTGGACCACAATAGGAGATTACTATTTTGAGGTACTTCAGGAATGCTGTAGTGAAGGTATTCTTCCTACTAGCTGTCAACGTGCTGTTTTATCATTGCTCCCAAAAAAAGGAGATCTAACATTTTTAAAGAATTGGAGACCTGTGGATCAGTCATATTGGATCAGTCATATTGTGTTAAAGATACGTCAATCATGGATAATCTTCATTTAATCAGGGATGTTGTTGATTATGCATATGGTAAATATGTCAGTATGGATCAGTATTGTCTCTGGATCAGGAAAAGACTTTTAACGGGGTTCATCATGTTTTTTTTGTTTGACACCCTTAATGCTTTTGGTTTTGGGGAAAAATTGATCTCAAGGATTAAACTTTTATATACTGAAGCGACATGCATGATCAAACTGGGTGGTGGGTTAAGTATCCCTATTAATGTTAAAAGAGGAATCAGACAAGGTTTTCCACTTTCAGGTCAACTGTACAGCATTGCAATTGAACCTTTGTTGTGTAAATTGAGAAGAGAGTTAATGGGCTTACAGGTCAACATCCTAAACTGCTCTATTAAACTCTCTGCCTATGCTGATGATGTTACAGTTATAACAAGAGACCAAAGTGACATTCAGGTGCTTAAATAGGCTTTAGAGTTTTATGGAAAAGCCTCATCAGCAGTAGTTAACTGGGGAAAAAGTGATGCTTTATGGTGTGGTTTTAAATGTCCAAAGCTTCCTGGCGGGTTACAGTGGGGAAGTGTTGGTTTGAAATATTTCGGAGTGTTTTTAGGGACAGAAGAGTTTAAGAAGAAAAATTGGGAGGGCCTCTTGGAGAAAGTGTGTTTTAAGTTGTCTCGATGGAATTGGTTGCTACACCAGTTGTCCTATAGGGGCAGAGTTCTGATATGTAACAACTTGGTTGCTTCTTCACTTTGGCACAGAATGACAATACTTGAGCCTCCTGAGGATCTAGTGCGAGGAATTCAACAGCGACTAGTGATTTTTTTTCTGGTCGGGAAAGCACTGATTGAAGGGGGCGGTGCTGTATCTACCTAGACAAGAAGGAGGTCAGGGGTTGATTAATATCAGAGCGAGACTCAGGACCTTCAGAATGCAGACGGCACAAAGACTGCTCTACAGAGTGGATGTGAGCTGGGCTGAAGTAGCCTGTGCCCTCCTAAGAAGAGCTGGGAACATGGGACTGGACCGCCATTTGTCTGAGTCTATTTTACATATCAATTCTAAAATCATGGACACTTTTTACCTTTTCACGGAGAGCAGATAGCACACAGAAATTATGGCTGAAGGAGGAACCACCACTTTTCAATCCTGCATTGGATTCAGATGTTTTTAGATCCGACACGTTCAGAAAAGCCATGTGAGCTGCAAATATGACAAAGATTGGACACTTAAAAGACAAAAAAGTTGGATTTAGCCCTGAAAACTTAGCCTTAAATTTGGGAATAAAATCAGTCAGGCTGGCACAAAATATATTGACTTGGATTTTAGAGTCTTTGCCTCAGGACTATGGACTTGAGACTTCTAAAGAAGAGGAAAATCATTTTGACTTTCCAGATTTGTTTTTCTCAGCACAGACGGGCACATGGCAAGAAAAAGAGGGCTGCTTATTGTTTTTTACGACAACTCAGCTGGCCTTCTTTGGTGATGCAGATATACAAGCCATTTACATTATGTGTGTGAAAGTATGGCATCTTAACATACTGGAGAGTGTCAGCGAGTCAAAATGGCTGGAGGTTCTGGGACCAGGTGCCTCCCCCAAAAGATGCTGGAGGTCCCTTTATAAACCACCCATCGAGAAAAGGTCTGGATACCTTCAGTGGAGAATAGTGCACGGGATTATAGCTACAAACAGACACAGAGCACACCTTGATCCAGAGTTAGGGGTAGGCTGTCCTTTTTGTATAGAACAGAAAACTGTGTTTCATTTGTTTTTAAAGTGTGAAAGGCTTCAACCTTTATTTTTTATCTTAGAAGAGTGGGTTCATACTTTAGAGGATGTGTTTACTCAAGCATATATGGACCAAAATATAGCAAAAGAAGGAGGGAAGTGTATGTGCTGATTCATTTTATTTTTGGGCAGGCAAAATTAGCTTGGCTTTCAAGAAAACGTTCGGTTACGACTGTAACCTCGGTTCCCTGAAGAGAGAAAGAACGTTGCGTCAGAAATGCTTTGGGAACGCTTTGCGTGATAAGTCTTGAGCACGTCAGAGCGGGTGACGTCATGAACCAGGAGGCTATAAAGCCTGCCCAAAAGAAGCTGTCAATAGCTAAAAAAGTCTGAGCAAGTTGCTTACAGGCACAAAGGAGATATGGCCGGGGACGCAATGTTCGTTCCCTCTTCAGGGAACTGAGGTTACAGTCGTAACTGAACGTTCCCTTTCAAGGGAACTCCATTACGTCAGAAACGCTTTGGGAACGTCAATACAACAACACCATAGCGACAAGTGCCTGTCCTGTGGAAATCAAGTGAGCAGCACTAGGACGAGAGCACCTGGGAACCTGGGGTAGAGTCCAGGTCCAAAGAATAAAACCTGATGAATGTGTGCGGTGAGGACCAGCCTGCCGCATCACAAACCTCTTGGAGAGCAACTCCTGATATCAGGGCCTTGGAGGCCGCCATACTCCTGGTCGAGTGGGACCAGACAGCCATAGGGGAAGGTTGACCGGCCGACTCATAAGCAAGTGAGATGGCCTCAACCACCCACTTGCTCATCCTTTGCTTAGATGCAGGGGACCCCTTTGTTAGGAGGTCCAAAACATATGAACAACTGTTCATTTTTACACCACAGGGCAGCTCTGTGGACGTAAGCATCTAATGCCTGCACTGGGCAAAGCAAATTGTGCCTTTCCTGGTACACATTCTGAAAGGAGGAGGACAGAAGGCTTGCAGCACCTCAGCCTCAAAGTACCATTGAGGAAAACGAGATACCAGGGGGTCTTCCCCAATAACATTCCACCCTAAGGAATGTGGTAAGCACTTATGACCGCTACATAAAACTTTAAAGTGGACGGGGCTAGCCTAGCAGTGAACCGATCTTGCAGGAACTCCAGCACTGTACCAACTGGGCAGTTAACTGGGTCCAGCTGATGGTCACTACACCATGAAGTGAAAACTTTCCACTTTTCCAAGCCCACAGTTTCCACAGTTCTGGTTGGGGGTGAAATAACAAGTCCCCTACTTGGAACAGAAGGTCCCTCCTGACGGGGAGCTCCAGAGGAGGCCCGTCGAGAAGGGATATTAAATCTGGGAACCATACTCTGCCCGGCCACCACGGGGAAATGAGAAGTAGTAGAACCTGGTCCCGGCGAACTCTCTCCAGGACTACCGGAAGCAGAGCGATCTGGAGAAATGCGTACAGACAAAGCCTCGGCCACGTCTGCACCATCGCGTCAGGTCCGAGAGGAGCTGGATGTGTGAGCGAGTACCAGAGTGGACAGTGAGACGTCTCTCGAGATGCAAACAGATCCACTCGTGCCTCCATATCAGCTCCACCACCTCGGGGTGGAGTCTCCATCCCTCAGGCCTCAGCCCCTGTCTCAACAGGATGTCTGCTCCTATATTGTGGGCCCCCAGGATGTAAGCTGCTTGAAGAGACAACAACTTCCCTTGGGACCACAGGAGGATTTGGCACGCCAGTTTGAAAAATGGACATGACCGCAACCCCCCCTGGTGATATAAGTAGGACACCACCAAAGTGTTGTCTGGGTGGATAAGCACATGGTGGCCCCTGAGATCTGCTAGGAAATTTTTGAGAGCAAGAAATACAGCCAACATTTCCAGACGGTTGATGTGCCATGAGAGATGCTGGTCTTTCCACAGACCTTGACTCGAGCGTCCCTCTAGGATCGCTCCCCAGCCCGTGAGAGAGGCATCTGTTGTTAGCATCCTGTGACGACATGAAGCTCCCAGCACGGGACCCTGGGACAGGAACCAAGGTTTCTTCCACATTACCAAAGTACGAAAGCATTGCCGCATGAACTTGATCATGCGAAAGGGGTTGCCCCTCGGGGAAAACCCTTTGGTCCTGAGCCACCACTGTAGAGGTCTCATGTACAGCAGTCCAAAAGGTATCACAGTGAGTGACTGGCCTAGCCTTATTCTTTTCACAGCTGACAAGCGCGTCTGAATCGATGTTGAGTCCCATACCATGCCAAGGAAGGTGGTCCTCTGTAGTGGAGAAAGCACACTTTTTTTGGTGATTAGCTGTAACCCCAACTCTTTCAGGACGACATCTCGATGCCGCACTGCCAACTAATGCGACTGAACTAGAATCAACCAATCGTCGATCTAGTTCATAATGCGCATACCCTGAAGCCGAAGAGGCACCAGGGCTGCATCTACGCATTTCGTGAAAGTGCGGGGTGATAAAGCTAGGCCGAACAGAAGAACCCAATACTGGTTTGCTTTGCCCCCAAAAGCAAACCTCAGGAACCTCCTGTGACACGGAATGAGGGATATGTGGAAGTATGCGTCCTTAAGATCTATCGTGACAAACCAGTCCTCGGATCTGATCTGTGGCACGATTTGTCTCAAAGTTAACATCTTGAACTTGAGCTGCATGACAGAGTCGTTCAGAACTCGAAGATCTAAAAGGGGACGCAACCCCCCATCCTTCTTTGGAACTATGAAATACCAGCTGCAAACCCAGTTTCCCTGTTTGAGTGAGGCACATATTCTATGGTCCCTTTCTCTAACTGAGGATTCACTTCTTGTTTCATTACCAGAACCTGCTGGGGGGCCACCTTGGTGAAAAACACCCCCATAAACCCTTTTTCTATAGACTGCAGGACCCAACGAGATATATTGGCAGAAGTTTCCATGTTGTCAAATTTCTACTAGAGGTACCAGCCTCTCGAGACTGGTTTCTGGATTTATATATAGTTGTGCAGTTAGAACGACGTCCTGAAACGGCGAACCGACAGGAAGCATCTGAACTGACCGCTCTGAAACCCTCCTCGGAGGATGCAGCATCCCAAGGCCACTACGTTTGCGGGTAGACATTTAGATATGCACTCACCGGATACCGCCACGCAATGAAGCACACGAGGTGGCAGGGTTAGCAGAACAGTCTCTTGAGGACACCGAAGGGAGACGAACACCGTAAAATGAGGTGTTGACCGCTCCACTTCAGGAGGGAAGTCCTCATTGGCCTGAGCCCTCGGGCGTCAGGTCTTCTTTCCCGCAGCTTTCATAAAAGTAATAATAACGGTCCTCAGACCCGTTTTACACTTCGAAGGCTTCCAGTGTCACCATTATTTAGGTGGGGGAGCACGAAAAGCCACGTTCTGCTTAGATGTTTGGGGCTGCTCCCGCTCAGCAGCCCCGGAGATATTTACATTTAGTCATTTAGCAGACGCTTTTATCCAAAGCGATAAAAGCGAAGATATGAGTGCGCTTCTTCTTGTTTAGCTGATTCCTGAAATCTCTCGACAACTGATATAACTGCATGGCTGAAGAAGTCAAAGAAAAAATAGGAGCATCCATAAGAAAGTTTTTATTTTTCTCTTGATGTTACTCAGATTAACCATAAATGTCTCTCAGTGGCCACCAGCTACTGCCATAGCCCTGAGAGACAAATCTGTGGCCTGACGCAATACCCTCGCCCTCATCGAGATCTGCTAATAATTCAGCCTGGTAGGCTTGCGACAGTGACATAGTGTGTAAACATGCTGCAGCCTGACCAGCCGCTGAATAAACTTTTCCCACCAGTGCTGATGTAGTTCTCACTGGCTTAGTGGGTAATACCGGGGATCTAGCGGATGAAGATGATTCAGGGGAGAGATGTTCCACCTTCGGCATCTCTCCGTAACCGTTTTTTTTTTTTTTTTTTTTATATAGAGGAATAGTGTGTTATGTTTGTGTACTATATACTCTATAAGAAACCGTTTTCTCACATGATCTCGACACCTCGGTTTGAAGATCAGGAAAAAAACGGCAATCCCCGGTGTTGAGGTTGTGGGCGAGAAGGCAAGAAACGTTAGTCAAGTCTGCTTTTTGAACGAACGACCTCCCTCTCTGCTGGCCAATCGATACTCAATCTCTCAACCGCTCTTGTCACAATCTCAGCTCTCCTGCGCTGACTGTGCATGCTCCTCTCCCAAACAGGCAACACAAAGAATGTGTGTATCCCCACCTGTTTAGATAAAAAAAACGCACATTCTAAAAGCTTGTCGTTGATTGCTCGCCATATCTGTTCTCTTTGTAAAGTAATGACCGACAACTAGGGGTCGACCGATATGTGTTTTTCAGGGCCGATACCGATACCGATTATTACAGATCAAGTAGACCGATAACCGATATTTTGAACCGATATACGTGTCTGGTGTAAAAATGAAAATGAATGCCAAAATTAATAATAACAAGAGCTCTGACAAAAAAACGTTCTTTAAATGCTTTTAAACATGTCTTTAATTCTGAAAACTGTTAATAACAACAACATTAAATAAACAGTAATATTAATAATATTAATAATAACATAAGTACAGAGATCACCCAGAAGCATTCTGTAAACATTTTGTAAAACTTAAAGTAAACGTATTTAGCGTATTGTGTGATTATTCTCAACAAAAGTTGTAATAATTGTTGTAGTTGTATTACGTATACAGTAATATATTTGGCTAAACCGAACTTATATTTTGACAGGTTGCCATGAGGACCTTTTAAGTTTCTGTAGCCTATGTATATATGATATGACGATCGTTTTACTCAAATTAAACGGTCAAATGCTCGTGAAGTGACTCTCCGAGCAGTTCTGGGGATGTTGTTCATGTATTTATGTCCTCATTTATGCTGAAAACACCGCGAGCTTCACACGCTCTTCATGTATGTGTGCAGTAAATGAAACCGCACGTCTGTGTCATTCATTAACAAAGATGCAGAACATGCAGGATTCATATTTAAATAGTGTTTTTGCAGCTTAATATTTATAGATACTAGTCCATAGCGCAAGTCGATTTAAGTGTACTGACCTACTTTTGATAAATTAATCCAAACTTCGACACATTCCATGACATTCCGCGTTATACGGTAAATTCCATTATATGACTGCATTCCGTGATTCCGCCCGCATTTTCTGCATCACGGACATCATAGGTTATATTGAGGTGTTTTGCAACTTCAGCAACGTCTGATGCTGCTTTACCTTTGAGAGACAACTGATGCGTGATCACTGACGCAGCTCCAGTTAGCATGTGCTTTCGGTGTGAGACTGCCTTCAGTTTTACGCGTTGATTGGTCGGACTCGTGACTCTCTACATATCAGATGAGCGGTGGGCGGAGATTGCTCTCAGAGATTGAGAGATCGCCTCACTCTCACAGAGTGTTGAGCTCAGACAGGCTGCATCGAGCCAAATAGTGCATTTAAACATTAAATAGTTTCACCTGTATTATTTATTCACCAATAAATAATGTCACCTGTAAATAGTATGTTTGTTTGCATAAAAAAAAAATATAATAATTATCGGCAAATCTGTTTTTAAAATGGCCGATATCGATAATCGGTAAAATGCTTAATATCGGCGCCGATAATCGGCCAGGCCGATAATCGGTCGACCCCTACCGACAACACCAAATAGGACAGACAATTTCACACAGAGCGCTTGTGAAGACACAAAAAGCTAGTGACAGCTTCGTTTGGGCAGGCTTTATAGCCTCCTGGTTCGTGACGTCACCCGCCCTGACGTCCCAATTACACCTTGGATTGATTTCACATGTGATTCAAGACTTATCACGCAAAGCATTCCCAAAGCGTTTCTGACGCAACGAAGTTCCCTTGAAAGGGAACATCTCTTGAATGATGCAGGGTCAACTGATGTTGTGTCTGTTTTAAAAGGGTTATTAAAATATCATATTAAAATTGAGTTTACATATTATAAACTGGTTAATGACATGGATATGTTTAAATGTAAATGGGCCGTAAACCACTGTATTTGTGATGTTAATGTTGATGAGTGTTTGTTGTTCTATATTTAAGTTTGTGTGTTTGTATATATATATTTTTATATCCAAAAATGTAAGTAGGCATGTGTGAATAATTGTAAAAAAAGAAACAAAATATATATAGGTCTCTTATGTATTTATTGAATGATTAAAGTAAACCTAAAAGTCAAAAGTCTCTCTCTCTCTCTCTCTCTCTCTCTCTCTCTCTCTCTCTCTCTCTCTCTCTCTCTCTCATACAAAATGTGCAGAGCGGACCAGGATTGAAAACCACTGCAATATAGGATACAAAATATTCAATATAAGAGATAATGGTGTCTGTCAAGAATAATCTTACAATAATGTGACAATCCCATTTTACACTTCAAATATGTATTTCTTGTTCCCAAATAATAACCACATACACGACAATATAGATTACTAATATTGCACATTAATGTTCACAACATATCAAATAGCAGTATCTATGATACAGATTAATCAGCTGACAACATTTCCGCTGAAATTATGTTTCTGTTTTAACTTAATCTTGCTCTGGTTGGTTTTTATATTTTAACACATGTATCCACTTTCATTTCAGTTGCATATTATTAATTACATCATGAATCAATGATGAACTTGAAATTACTTAACAAAGTTGTATGATCAAAAATACCCAAATAAGTGACTCCTTCCTGACAACTACTTTGATCATAAACGCTTTAACACCTTTCAGTGTCTTTACATTTATTTCTTTATTTAGTCAGTCAGTCAGTCGGTCTTTGGTTTGATCAGTCTACGTCTCTAGCTCTTCACTCTTATCAAGATGGTAAAGAACAAAATGTAAACATACTTCTCGGTAAATGTATATGACCATACTTGTATATTAAAAAAAGAAGAGCCCACGAGTCTAGAGGACAGGAATGCTAATGAAACTATTTTGTATTTATTTATTAATTTAATTACTTTGCAATAACCCTATGGTACCCTTGTGTACCCATGTAACATTTTGTGGTCTTTATACATGTCGGTTTTTAAAGCAAGGCCTTTTTGAAGAAATAAGGTCATGCAAATTCAACATTCGTTATAACTCTGTTCTTTTACTTTTTAAAACTTAAAATATATTGTTTTAAGCTTATTGTGATTTTAAAGGCTTCAGTGACATGATGCAATCCTGCCAACCAGTTCTCTCCTGCGCAAGGCCTGGTATCAACATCTCAGTTCCTGTCTTCTAGGAGTCTGGTGTTGCCATTTCAACCTTATCTGGTGGTAGGTTTTACTTCTGTTAATCTACAGAAATCCAATCACACTGAAACAAACCTGTCCAACTGCAGTGGCTGAAAGGGTGCCCTGCCATGAAAGGCTTATTAAAACTGCATTCAATTCTGTCAAAAAGACAGACTGGAACAGCTTTATTAAAATAAAGGCACAACCTCTGTTCATAATTTCAGTAGAGATTAGAATGTCTGTCCTCACACAAATGGGGCTATGTATTAATACTCGAAACCACGATCAGCAATCCAGCGATTGGCTGGCAGCAAAACATCAATGTAATGACATCATAATTAAAGACACCTGGTGAAAAACTTGACACATTTCTGGACTTTTATAAGGAAACAGCCAAGTGACCAAAACTACATAAATGGTAAAATGTTTTTTATTTTTATTTATTTATTACATCATTCCCAATTATTTATATACACGATTTCTAAAATATGTACATGCTTTACATTTTTATTTCAATGTAGTAATTAGCAATTCATTTAATTTTATTTTTGAAACAGATTTGTTTCGTGACTGCATTAATTAAACTTTCTTATGGGTCAAGTTCATGCTATCCGCATCTCCATCAAGCCACTTCCATAATAGCTGTTACCACTCTAATGAAGTAATTATTTTATGAAAAATAAATCTTTCAATGAGTATACCTGACTATGTCTATTAGCCTATAGACTACACAACATTCTTATATTATTTTCTAATACATTTTTTAAATAGTATTATTGAAAATTATTGTCCCTGGATCAGTACAAGAGTACCCTGTAATAAAGTAGCGATGGCTGGGACAGATTTTAAAAATCAATTCTGCTTAAAAAGATGCAATCTATTCCTGTTTACGTGAAATAAGCCTGCTCCTAAGCAAGGTTAAGCTTACAGACCTGTTGCTATGACAGCAACTCTGGGATGAGCTTCGTAGAACTAAAAACGTCTCAGGTTACATATGTAACCATGGTTCCCTGAGAATGGGAACGAGACGCTACGTCCTCTAGGGGACGCTATGGGAACGCCTCCAGCGTGACCGGTTACCTGAAGCATGATTAAAAACACCCAATGCACCTGGCATTGGCAGGTGGACGCCTATGACGCAAGCTAACGAGCATCTGCGAGCATAAAAGGGCACCTGTGGAACACATCATCCTCTTTTTTTCAAGGGGGACCGACAGGAATGCCCGAAGCATGGCCCAGAGACGTAGCGTCTCGTTCCCATTCTCAGGGAACCATGGTTACATATGTAACCTGAGACGTTCCCTTCCGAAGGGAACTTCTACGCTACGTCCTCTAGGGGACGCTATGGGAACGCTATGCCCACGCCGCCATGCTGAGGGAAAAGTGTCCAAAAGCTGGATTCCTAAGTCACAGACTTGAGGAACACCATCCCTGCTCAGCAGAACTAGGGTCAAAAGAAAACCTTTCTTCAGGCCAGCTCAAAGCTCGCCATCATAGACTAGCTCACGAGAGTATGGCTCTCGGAGTGGAAGTCTCAGAAAGCGACTCTCTAAATTGAGAGGAGACTTCTACACTCGACGCTATGAACAGCTAGTGAGGCTCAGGACAGAGCATGCACGTAGTACTGCCTAAGCGGAGCTCTGGAGAGTGGAGGCTTAGGCAGAATGACTCTCAAACGAGAGAACACCTGGCACACTCAATCCAGGTAGGGGAACTCTTAAGAGTGGAGGTCTCAGCATGACGACTCTCTAATTGAGAGGAGACCTGGCCATACTCAGCGCCAGAGGCAGTTAGTGAGGCTCAAGAAAGAGCCTGTGCATAGTGCTGCCTAAGCGGAGCTCTATAGAGTGGAGGCTTCAGTAGAATGACTCTCTGATGAGAGGAAGCCTTACAACACTCAACCCTAGTTGAGGGGCTCTTAAGAGTGGAGGTCTCAGCATACCGACTCTCTAAAGCGAGAGGAGACCTAACTACACTCAGCGCCAAAGACAGCTAGCGAGGCTCACAATAGAGACTACATACTAACGGTGCTGCCTAAGCGGAGCTCTGGAGAGCAGAGGCTTCAGTAAAATGACTCTCTTAAACGAGAGGAAGCTTAACACTCGATCCAGGTAGGGGAACTCAAGAGTGGAGGTCTCAGCATAACTACTCTCTAATTGAGAGGAGACCTGGCTACACTCAACGCCACAGGCAGTTAGTGATGCTCAAAGGAGTCTACATTCTCCTATTACTGCCAGGCGGAGCTCTGAAGAGTGGAGGCCTCAGCAGGACGACTCTCTAACGAGAGGAAGCCTAACAACACTCAACCCTAGTTGGGGGGCTCTTAAGAGTGGAGGTCTCAGCATAACGACTCTCTAAAGTGAGAGGAGACCTGACTACACTCAGCGCTAAAGACAGCTAGCGAGGCTCACAATAGAGACTACGTACTAAAGGTGCTGCCTAAGCGGAGCTCTGGAGAGCAGAGGCTTCAGTAGATTGACTCTCTTAAATGAGAGGAAGCCTAACACTCGATCCAGGTAGGTAAATCTCAGAGTGGAGGTCTCAGCATAATGACTCTCAAAGTGAGAGGAGACCTGGCTACACTCAACGCCAGAGGCAGTTAGTGAGGCTCAAGAAAAAGCCTGTGCATAGTACTGCCTAAGCGGAGCTCTAGAGAGTGGAGGCTTCAGCAGAATGACTCTCTAAACGAGAGGAAGCCTAGCAACACTCAACCTTAGTTGGGGGGCTCTTAAGAGTGGAGGTCTCAGCATACCGACTCTCTAAGCGAGAGGAGACCTGACTACACTCAGCGCTAAAGACAGCTAGTGAGGCTCACAATAGAGACTACGTACTAAGGTGCTGCCTAAGCGGAGCTCTGGAGAGCAGAGGCTTCAGTAGAATGACTCTCTTAAATGAGAGGAAGCCTAACACTCAATCCAGGTAGGGGAACTCAAGAGTGGAGGTCTCAGCATAACGACTCTCTAATTGAGAGGAGACCTGGCTACACTCAACGCCACAGGCAGTTAGTAATGCTCAAAAGGAGTCTACATTCTCCTATTACTGCCAGCGGAGCTCTGAAGAGTGGAGGCCTCAGCAGGACGACTCTCTAACGAGAGGAAGCCTAACAACACTCAACCCTAGTTGGGGGGCTCTTAAGAGTGGAGGTCTCAGCATAAGACTCTCTAAAGGAGAGGAGACCCGACTACACTCAGCGCTAAAGACAGCTAGCGAGGCTCACAATAGAGACTACGTACTAAAGGTGCTGCCTAAGCGGAGCTCTGGAGAGCAGAGGCTTCAGTAGAATGACTCTCTTAAATGAGAGGAAGCCTACACTCGATCCAGGTAGGTAATCTCAGAGTGGAGGTCTCAGCATAATGACTCTCAAAGTGAGAGGAGACCTGGCTACACTCAACGCCAGAGGCAGTTAGTGAGGCTCAGGAAAAGCCTTTGCATAGTACTGCCTAAGCGGAGCTCTAGAGAGTGGAGGCTTCAGCAGAATGACTCTCTTAACGAGAGGAAGCCTAGCAACACTCAACCTTAGTTGGGGGGCTCTTAAGAGTGGAGGTCTCAGCATACCGACTCTCTAAGCGAGAGGAGACCTGACTACACTCAGCGCTAAAGACAGCTAGTGAGGCTCACAATAGAGACTACGTACTAAGGTGCTGCCTAAGCGGAGCTCTGGAGAGCAGAGGCTTCATAGAATGACTCTCTTAAATGAGAGGAAGCCTAACACTCAATCCAGGTAGGGGAACTCAAGAGTGGAGGTCTCAGCATAACGACTCTCTAATTGAGAGGAGACCTGGCTACACTCAACGCCACAGGCAGTTAGTAATGCTCAAAAGGAGTCTACATTCTCCTATTACTGCCAGACGGAGCTCTGAAGAGTGGAGGCCTCAGCAGGACGACTCTCTAACGAGAGGAAGCCTAACAACACTCAACCCTAGTTGGGGGGCTCTTAAGAGTGGAGGTCTCAGCATAATGACTCTCTAAAGGAGAGGAGACCCGACTACACTCAGCGCTAAAGACAGCTAGCGAGGCTCACAATAGAGACTACGTACTAAAGGTGCTGCCTAAGCGGAGCTCTGGAGAGCAGAGGCTTCAGTAGAATGACTCTCTTAAATGAGAGGAAGCCTACACTCGATCCAGGTAGGTAATCTCAGAGTGGAGGTCTCAGCATAATGACTCTCAAAGTGAGAGGAGACCTGGCTACACTCAACGCCAGAGGCAGTTAGTGAGGCTCAGGAAAAGCCTTTGCATAGTACTGCCTAAGCGGAGCTCTAGAGAGTGGAGGCTTCAGCAGAATGACTCTCTTAACGAGAGGAAGCCTAGCAACACTCAACCTTAGTTGGGGGGCTCTTAAGAGTGGAGGTCTCAGCATACCGACTCTCTAAGCGAGAGGAGACCTGACTACACTCAGCGCTAAAGACAGCTAGTGAGGCTCACAATAGAGACTACGTACTAAGGTGCTGCCTAAGCGGAGCTCTGGAGAGCAGAGGCTTCAATAGAATGACTCTCTTAAATGAGAGGAAGCCTAACACTCAATCCAGGTAGGGGAACTCAAGAGTGGAGGTCTCAGCATAACGACTCTCTAATTGAGAGGAGACCTGGCTACACTCAACGCCACAGGCAGTTAGTAATGCTCAAAAGGAGTCTACATTCTCCTATTACTTGCAGACGGAGCTCTGAAGAGTGGAGGCCTCAGCAGGACGACTCTCTAACGAGAGGAAGCCTAACAACACTCAACCCTAGTTGGGGGGCTCTTAAGAGTGGAGGTCTCAGCATAATGACTCTCTAAAGCGAGAGGAGACCCGACTACACTCAGCGCTAAAGACAGCTAGCGAGGCTCACAATAGAGACTACGTACTAAAGGTGCTGCCTAAGCGGAGCTCTGGAGAGCAGAGGCTTCAGTAGAATGACTCTCTTAAATGAGAGGAAGCCTGACACTCGATCCAAGTAGGGAACTCTCAGAGTGGATGTCTCAGAATAATGACTCTCTAAGTGAGAGGAGACCTGGCTACACTCAACGCCAGAGGCAGTTAGTGAGGCTCAGGAAAGAGCCTTTGCATAGTACTGCCTAAGCGGAGCTCTAGAGAGTGGAGGCTTCAGCAGAATGACTCTCTTAACGAGAGGAAGCCTAGCAACACTCAATCCGAGTAGGGGAGCTCTTAAGAGTGGAGGCCTCAGCCTGGCTACACTCAACGCCAGAAGCAGTTAGTGAGGCTCCTCAGAGCCTACCTCCTTTACTGCCAGAGACGGAGCTCTGAAGAGTGGAGGCTTCAGCAGAACGGCTCTCTACTGAGAGGGAAGCCTAACAACACTCAACCCTGGTTGAGGGGCTCTTAAGAGTGGAGGTCTCAGCATAACGACTCTCTAAAGCGAGAGGAGACCTGACTACACTCAGCGCTACAGACAGCTAGTGAGGCTCACAATAGAGCCTACATACTAACAGTGCCGTCTAAGCGGAGCTCTGGAGAGCGGAGGCTTCAGCAGAATGACTCTCTTAAATGAGAGGAAGCCTAGCAACACTCGATCCAGGTAGAGGAGCTCTTAAGAGTGGAGGTCTCAGCATACCGACTCTCTAAGCGAGAGGAGACCTGACTACACTCAGCGCTAAAGACAGCTAGTGAGGCTCACAATAGAGACTACGTACTAACAGTGCCGTCTAAGCGGAGCTCTGGAGAGCGGAGGCTTCAGCAGAATGACTCTCTTAAATGAGAGGAAGCCTGACACTCGATCCAGGTAGGTAACTCTCAGAGTGGAGGTCTCAGCATAATGACTCTCAAAGTGAGAGGAGACCTGGCTACACTCAACGCCAGAGGCAGTTAGTGAGGCTCAGGAAAGAGCCTTTGCATAGTACTGCCTAAGCGGAGCTCTAGAGAGTGGAGGCTTCAGCAGAATGACTCTCTTAACGAGAGGAAGCCTAGCAACACTCAACCTTAGTTGGGGGGCTCTTAAGAGTGGAGGTCTCAGCATACCGACTCTCTAAGCGAGAGGAGACCTGACTACACTCAGCGCTAAAGACAGCTAGTGAGGCTCACAATAGAGACTACGTACTAAGGTGCTGCCTAAGCGGAGCTCTGGAGAGCAGAGGCTTCAGTAGAATGACTCTCTTAAATGAGAGGAAGCCTAACACTCAATCCAGGTAGGGGAACTCAAGAGTGGAGGTCTCAGCATAACGACTCTCTAGTTGAGAGGAGACCTGGCTACACTCAACGCCACAGGCAGTTAGTAATGCTCAAAAGGAGTCTACATTCTCCTATTACTGCCAGACGGAGCTCTGAAGAGTGGAGGCCTCAGCAGGACGACTCTCTAACGAGAGGAAGCCTAACAACACTCAACCCTAGTTGGGGGGCTCTTAAGAGTGGAGGTCTCAGCATAATGACTCTCTAAAGCGAGAGGAGACCCGACTACACTCAGCGCTAAAGACAGCTAGCGAGGCTCACAATAGAGACTACGTACTAAAGGTGCTGCCTAAGCGGAGCTCTGGAGAGCAGAGGCTTCAGTAGAATGACTCTCTTAAATGAGAGGAAGCCTGACACTCGATCCAAGTAGGGAACTCTCAGAGTGGAGGTCTCAGAATAATGACTCTCTAAGTGAGAGGAGACCTGGCTACACTCAACGCCAGAGGCAGTTAGTGAGGCTCAGGAAAGAGCCTTTGCATAGTACTGCCTAAGCGGAGCTCTAGAGAGTGGAGGCTTCAGCAGAATGACTCTCTTAACGAGAGGAAGCCTAGCAACACTCAATCCGAGTAGGGGAGCTCTTAAGAGTGGAGGCCTCAGCCTGGCTACACTCAACGCCAGAAGCAGTTAGTGAGGCTCCTCCGAGCCTACCTCCTTTACTGCCAGAGACGGAGCTCTGAAGAGTGGAGGCTTCAGCAGAACGGCTCTCTACTGAGAGCGAAGCCTAACAACACTCAACCCTGGTTGAGGGGCTCTTAAGAGTGGAGGTCTCAGCATAACGACTCTCTAAAGCGAGAGGAGACCTGACTACACTCAGCGCTACAGACAGCTAGCGAGGCTCGCAATAGAGCCTACATACTAACCGTGCCGTCTAAGCGGAGCTCTGGAGAGCGGAGGCTTCAGCAGAATGACTCTCTTAAACGAGAGGAAGCCTAGCAACACTCAATCCGAGTAGGGGATCTCTTAAGAGTGGAGGCCTCAGCCTGGCTACACTCAACGCCAGAAGCAGTTAGTGAGGCTCCTCAGAGCCTACCTCCTTTACTGCCAGAGACGGAGCTCTGAAGAGTGGAGGCTTCAGCAGAACGGCTCTCTACTGAGAGGGAAGCCTAACAACACTCAACCCTGGTTGAGGGGCTCTTAAGAGTGGAGGTCTCAGCATAACGACTCTCTAAAGCGAGAGGAGACCTGACTACACTCAGCGCTACAGACAGCTAGTGAGGCTCACAATAGAGCCTACATACTAACAGTGCCGTCTAAGCGGAGCTCTGGAGAGCGGAGGCTTCAGCAGAATGACTCTCTTAAATGAGAGGAAGCCTAGCAACACTCGATCCAGGTAGAGGAGCTCTTACGAGTGGAAGTCTCAGCATAACAACTCTCTAAAGTGAGAGGAGACCTGACAACACTCAGCGCTAGAGAAAGCTAGCAAGGCTCACAATAGATCCTACACACTAATAGTGTGGTTTAAGCGGAGCTCTGGAAAGCGGAGACTTCAGCGAAAGGACTCTCTTAAATGAGAGGAAGCCTAACAACACTCGATCCAGGTACAGGAGCTCGTAAGAGTGGAGGTCTCAGCATAACGACTCTCTAAAGTGAGAGGAGACCTGACAACACTCAATGCTAGAGAAAGCTAGCAAGGCTCACAATAGAGCCTACACACTAATAGTGTGGTCTAAGCGGAGCTCTGGAGAGCGGAGACTTCAGCGAAAGGACTCTCTTAAATGAGAGGAAGCCTAACAACACTCGATCCAGTTTTTTTTTTTTTTTTTAGCTCGCAAGCGCCCTAGGGGGCATTGACGCATATCCGCGCTCGCGCCTCCCTTCGATGTCAGCATAATTAACATGCTTATATCGATGGATGCGGGCTGAATATGGTTTACGATCTTGCTATGAATATCTGGAGAAGGAATGGGAGGCTCACGGGAGCTGGGAGGTTATGCCAGAGAGAGATCGCTCATCAAGTCTACTGCGAGCCACTCCCCCTTTTTCGTGCATTCCCTGTAGGTTTACCTAGCAGAAGCGCACGCTTCATAACCTCCAGCAGCTCTACATCGCGGGAAGCGCACCATGAGCCAGCAAAGCACTTCCTGCTGGATCAGAAGATGTAACAGACAATACATCTTCCTCCCGCAGTTCACTCTCGTCAGCCGCTGTCGAGCGCGAGATGAAAAAATCATTTTTTTCTCTCTCTCAAACTCATTCGCAAGCTTCATCTGCGATCGCCGCGAACTCAGTCTCTTCACTGCCTCAGCAGCGGCTGGACCCGAGCCGCGGGGGGCAGATGATTGCCGCAATTCTCTCGAGAAAACGGGACAACCGAGAGCGGAGCTTTTTCCCACAGAAAAAAGGCTCACAATGAACGCACTCCATTCCCTCGAGAACAGAGCGCGCGTGCTCTTCGCCCAAACACATAACGCATAGATCGCGTGTGTGATCTAGTGTCAGACAGCGCTGACACGGATCGACACACCTCCTAAAGCGCTTCTCAACAGACATATCTACTCACACTTCAGAAACAAGGTCCCCTGAAGGAAAAAAGAGGATGATGTGTTCCACAGGTGCCCTTTTATGCTCGCAGATGCTCGTTAGCTTGCGTCATAGGCGTCCACCTGCCAATGCCAGGTGCATTGGGTGTTTTTAATCATGCTTCAGGTAACCGGTCACGCTGGAGGCGTTCCCATAGCGTCCCCTAGAGGACGTAGCGTAGAAGTTCCCTTCGGAAGGGAAAGTCCAAGTTCACCTGTCCCGACCTACATTTCACTACTGATTATACCCTGTATGATTGTGTATGTGACAAATAATAAAGAACCTTAAAACCTTGAACCTTCAAGTGTAATCATCAAGTATAAAATCTAGCTAACTGAGACCCTGTTTACACTAGGGGTGGGAATCTTTAGTCACCTCACGAACAATCCGATTCTGATTCAGGGAGTCATGATCAGATTCCAGAATGGCTCTTGATCTGCCCCCCCCCCCCATTAATTAATCAGTTTACCGACTTGAAGAACTTAAAATCCTACATAAGTCATTACATAAGTAAGGCAGGGTATGCGATTTTTCAAAAAACTTTTTAGAAAACTGAGTTGGGGCCGAGTACAAAAACAAACTTGTAGCCAATCAGCAGTAAGGAGCGTGTCTACTCATGATATGGAGGAGAGCGCATTCAGTGAACAGCCGAGCCGAGCGACAGAAATATAGAGATTGCGGATAAAAAACAAAAGAGGAAAATGTCTGCGGAAACTATTAGGCAAGAAGTAGGACCCATGTAAATAACGGATCAGCTTTCCAGCGCTGGAGAGGACTCAAGGAGCGGAAGGCCTGCGATCGGACGCCGAGGTTGCTTTGTTTCTTCTCGATAGGCGAGTAACAAATTGCAGCACCGCAAAACAGCTAAAGCCTGTGTATTTCAGGTGAGAATGTAGCTGTTCAAAACTCAAATCTGCAGTTTATTTATAAAAAACAGCGCCTATTTGAAAATGTGCTTCCCCGATTTCAGAGACCTTAGCTCCATGCGATCACCGGGCCCCCAGTGCTCATGTATCCCGAAGAGAGGAGCATAACCTCGGCTAGTCCTTTTGTAGTGGTTAAACATAATATATAATTAATTTTGGGTAAATCGAACAGGTAACCTTAGGTCTTTATTCTATTGTTCTATTGATATGTTAAAAGTAAAATTAAAACAGGCAATGTTTGGCATAATATTTAGTTTTATTGTAATGTATGTTCCCTGAACTACATATATGCGGCTATTAATGTTTAAATGAAAACGAAAAGAGACAGTGGTGTTTTATATATTTAGTCTGTAATTACAGTGAGGAAGATTGCAGTAGCCGAGGCGAGCTGACTGATGTTATCAAGTATGCTGCTGTTTACAGAATTACCAGACTTCCTGAGTCTAACTCGTGAAGTCTGAACTTTCGAGGATGCAAGTCCAAAATTTGCGTACTTGGTATTGATAAACACGCACGGACCTAACGTTAAGTTACCAAATGAGTTGCCTAATCTTCTCAGTAGTTTAGACAGCGATGGGAACACAGACAGCAACAGGACTGGGGGAACTGTCTAATAAGCAGTGGTGGTCAGTAACGAAGTACAACTACTTCGTTACTGTACTTAAGTACATTTTTCAAGTATCTGTACTTTACTGGAGTAGTTTTATTTTGAGTAACTTTTACTTTTACTTCACTACATTCCAAAGCATAAGATCGTACTTTTTACTTCACTACATTTCATAAAACATATCGTTACTCACGTGATACATCACGTGGTCCGAGACGCAGAAGCGGTGTATGATTCATGAACAAACTGATTCTTTTCAATGAACCTGTTCAATCGGTTCGCAAATCGCTACAAACAATTCATTCACGAATGGCAATGATCCGATTGCAGCTGTTCTCGAGTCGACTCACTGATTCAAATGATCCGTTTAGAGCGAGTCTTCTTCAGTGAACTGAACTCACAAATAAAGAACCGGGAGATCTTGTGAGCGCGCGCTACTGATGCTGTGAAAAGTACGTTACTAATGTCGAATTGTAGGATTAATTATTGTAACTGAAAATAATATTTAGGTCAAAACTGTCAGTGAACTAAATCTGCTGTAAAGGGTGATCTATTTAAGCCCACTGAAATGCTTGAATGCAGACAGATCAACATCAGTATCTCTAACGTTATGTTTTAGGTCAAAAACAAAACATTAAAATAACACCGATTAAATAAAATAACTCATGCACGTGTAACGGATGTATACCAGTAAGGGCTGTGTGTAAACCTCACTCCCCTGACCTCAAAAAGAGGCGCTCTAGCGACTGATGCAAGAGGCTGTAGCCTTTGGCGTTCCTTGTTAGAGCGCCCGCCTCCCGCGCCGGAATCCCGGGTTCGCGATCCGCTCGGAGCAAGAACGAGTTAGGATGGCGTGGACCCGGGGGAGATACACACGTTCATATTCCCCGTTGCTGTAACGTTAGCAGTTTTTTTTAAATGCTATGCATTTAGACCTATGTGACGTCTGTTTTTATATTGTTTATCAACAGTATACATTTTTATATTGTTTAGATCAACTAGCCGAGTAGACAGATATGAATGTTTATTCATAACCATACTGAAAATAAGTAAATATTGTTAGCTGATGCTAACTGTCTAGCTAACAAGCTTGCTGGTGCTAAGTTGAGGAAATGTTTTGATATAAAGTCCAAATATCTTTATTCAGCCACCTAGATAGATTCCATCTGAGGGAAAAAGAAAGGATGTGATGTTCAGAACATAGTAACTACAGTAATTATCAGAGTGGGAAGTGATGCCCTCTGGGGGTATTGGGCCAGGGGTGTTTTTACACCACAGACAAGGTTTGAGAAGAAAAAAAATCATTATGAAAATATAATTCGATTTTCCTTAAAATGTTCTTCCTAATTTCAGGCCTAATTCTCATGTCATATATAACTGACGTTCTGCAAAACAACAAGTTCTAAAACACTTTTTTCTTACTGGTGAAGATTAGATGTGAAATCTGTTTTCTCTCAGGTACATGGCAGTGTAAGCTTCACAGTGAACATTACTACATCACTCTCATCAACGTAGTCCATATCAACAAAATATATATCTTGACTCTATATAGTGGTTATTTTGGGAAAAACCCAGGTATTTTGGGCAGTAGGATTATAAAAATATGTGCTAATATAAAATTAAATAAAGTAGTCTATATAAAATTGCAAAATAAATCTGTCTATCAGTACTTTTTTACTTAAGTACATAAAAAATGGAGTACTTTTGTACTTTCACTCGAGTAAAATTGAAAAAGCAGTACTTTTACTTTTACTGGAGTAATATTTTAGTATACGTATCTGTACTTTTACTCAAGTACTTGATCTGTGTACTTTGACCACCACTGCTAATAACATGCCACACCTGTGAGTTGGATGGATTATCTCAGCAAAGAAGGAGTGCTCACTAACACTGATTTAGACAGATGTGTGAACAATATTTGAGAGAAATAGGCCTTTTGTGTACATAGAAAAAGTCTTAGATCTTTGAGTTCAGCTCGTGAAAAATGGGGGCAAAAACAAAAGTGTTGCATTTATAATTTTGTTCAGTACATATACCTAGATGCCTCATTATCGACTGTTTCTATGGGCGGCAATACGTAAGCCATCCGGCATTTTTGGAATGTTCTGCGAATCTTTGAGCGCATTGACTGTGCGCGTCTACAACAGCAAGTTATACGCTTGTATATCTTTGAATATTCAATGATTATTATGGTGAATGCGAGATGGCTGGTGCATCAACGTATCTGGAGCGGTTGAATAGGGAATCTACACATATCTATGGTCTGCTCGTCACTCCACAGAAGAGAAGGGCGGAGTCAGCAGAGCTCACTAGGATTTAAAGAAACATGGACTAGAACAGCGTGCAGAAAACAGAGCTGATTTTGACAGGGTAAAGAATATGTTTTTTACACGATCATTGAGAAATTTTAACCAAAATATGTTATAGACTTTTTATTAAGACCCTAAATAATCATATACACTTGTGTAAAATGGCCATCCGATGACCCCTTTAAAAGATTTTCTTCATGTTTAATATGAAGACAATATAGAACTTAAAAGTATGTAAAAATGCATACTTTTGGGAAGTCAGACTAACATTATGTAGATAATTTAATGCTTGTTGACTTGCTAATTTCTAATTTCATGTCTGAAAGCAAGATGGTAATGCTGAGAACTACCACAGCTCAACTATTTTTAACCAACTGATTTCTTTTTTCTTTTAGGATGAGGTTCTATTCATGTTCACATTGGTGTTAGACAAGTAGAAAATACAGATTTTTGTCAACATTTGAACAATATTTCCAATGTTTCACATTTTGAAACTTAAACTTGATTTTGTGAAAGTTTGCTTGTGCTATATTTCATTAGAATAAATTCCACTTGGTTTGATATTTAGATTTATAATGACACATAGTATATAAATGTTGAATTTTCGGCAAAGTGTCCATAGACTTTTGAGGTACATTATTTAATACTTGGTTTATAAGTTAATAAAGATTAATACAAATTTCAGTCAATATAATAAACTAACAGAATAACCGAACAAATGTCTGAAACTGTGTTTTGGGTTGTGGAGGAAAGAGCCTTGAAAAGTAGCTGAATCATCATATCTCATGAGGTTTTCGTAGGTGTGATAAATAAACAGATCATTAAAATGTATCAATGCTGCAATCTGTTGCAACTATCAGCTGTTATGTGAATCAAATTATTGTCAAATACATAAAGTTTGCTTTCAACATATACTCTAAAACTGAGATTGAGATTAAATAATATTAAAGTTTTAGTTTGTAGAAACAGAAGCCCTTTTGTATGACAGAATACAATAATGAATTTTGATATGAAAGACATTAATTTATACAATTGCTAAATGTCTGACTGATAAACAGCTAGTACAGAAGAGGTGACTGCAGATATTGCATCTTCAATCCTCATCAGTCCAACAGAGCTACACTTACCTGTCATCACCATCATTAGTTGTGAGAGAAATGTCTACTGAGATAAATCTGCTTCCCGGGTCGGAAACATAAAAAAATAGCAATTCCAGTTACAATGTGTTAAATCCATTGGGTCATTTTCAGGGACCTGTGCTGTTTGTTCCAGACATGTCAAGGTTTTTTGAAGTCCTCAAAGACCTATGAGCCAGGGATTTATCTGTTACAGTTATTGGGAGACCATCCAGAAAAACACAAAAAACGGTCTCCAAAAAAACACTGATAATATAAAGAGGAATTAAAAAGAACAAGTAATTGACGACTACAGACATCTACTTAATGACTACATACCTGTCATTCTCACATATGTGGTCATGAAGTCACTTGAGAGACTGGTCCTGGCCTACCTGAAGGACATCACCAGACCCTTGCTGGATCCTCTTCAGTTTGCCTACAGAGCAAACAGGTCTGTGGATGACGCTGTCAATATGGGACTGCATTGAATCCTGCAACACTTCGAAAAACCTGTGAATTACGCAGGGATCTTATTTGTGGAATTCAGCTCGGCCTTCAATACCATCATGCCTGATCTTCTCTCAGACAAACTCACACAGCTCTCTATGCCTACCTCCATCTGTCAGTGGATCATAAGCTTCCTGACAGAAAGGCAGCAGCTAGTGAGGCTTGGCAAACTCACATCCAGGCCTCTCACCATCAGCACTGGTGCCCCTAAGGGTTGAATTCTCACCCCACTGCACTTCTCCCTCTACACCAATGACTGCACATCTAAAGACCCCTCTGTCAAGCTCCTGAAGTTTGCGGACAACGGAGATGAGTCTGCTTACAGACAGGGGGTTGAGCAGCTGGCTGTCTGGTGCAGTCTTAACAACCTGGAGCTAAACACTCTCAAAACTGTGGAGATGATAGTGGACTTCAGGAGGAACCCCCCTGCTCTCCCCCCACTCACCATCATGGACAGCACTGTGGTTGCAGTAGAGTCATTCAGATTCCTGGGAACCACTATCTCTGAGGACCTGAAGTGGGACAATCACATTGACTCTATCGTGAAAAAGGCCCAGCAGATGCTTTATTTCCTCCGCCAGCAAAGGAAGTTCAACCTGCAACAACAGCTGCTGAAACAGTTCTACTCTGCCATAATCAAGTCTGTCCTGTGTTCATCTTTAACTGTTTGGTTTGGCTCAGCTACCAAAGACAGACATCAGAAGACTACAACGGATAGTGAGGACTGCTGAGAGTATTGTCGGTGCCCCTCTGCCCAGCCTCCAAGAACTTTACACCTTCAAGGTGAAGAAAAGGGCTAAAACATACATTCTGGACCCATCAGACCCATGCTCACTCTATCTTTTTACTGTTGCCCTCTGACCGGCGCTACAGATCACTGAGCAACAAAACAACCAGACACAATAATTTTTTTTCCCCCAGGCAATATCCTACCTGAACAACACATAACCCACCCCAGTACTGCACATCTGTAAATAACTTATACAACCTTCATCTGTACATAGGACACATGCACATTCACAGTTCTGTCTATGGACATTTTTCTTTTTCTGTATATATTTTTTTATAACTATTGTTATTCAAAATTATTGTCTATTCTCTTCATTAATAGTGTTTTTTATTACCTTAACTAGATGACACAATGGTGATAGGCCTGATCACCGACAACGATGAGACGGCCTACAGAGAGGAGGTGAGTACCCTGACTAAATGGTGTCAGGAGAACCACCTCTCACTCAACATCGACAAGACCAAGGAGCAGGTGGTGGATTACAGGAGACAGAGCAGAGAACACACACCCATCACCATCGACAAGACACCTGTGGAGCGGGTGAGCAGCTTTAAGTTCCTCGGCGTTCACATCACTGAGGATCTCACATGGTCTGCTCACACAGATGCAGTGCTGAAGAAGGCACATCAGCGTCTCTTCTTCCTGAGACGGCTGAGGAAGTTTGGAACGAGCCCCAGAATCCTCAGGTCCTTCTACACCTGCACTGTGGAGAGCATCCTGACCGGCTGTATCACCGCCTGGTTTGGAAACAGCACCGCTGGCAACCGCAGGGCTCTGCAAAGTGTCGTGCGAACTGCCCGCCACATTGTTGGAGGTGAGCTTCCCTCCCTCCAGGATATCTACACCAGGCGGTGTACAAGGAAAGCCCGGCGGATTATCAAAGACTCCAGCCACCCGTCCCACAGACTGTTCTCTCTGCTGCCCTCAGGGCGACGTTTCCGCAGCATCCGATCCCACACTAGCCGACTGAGGGACAGCATGCTCATAAGAATTTCACTCACCAAGGCACTTGTGCTGTGGTGATGTGACAATAAAAGTGATTTGATTTGATTTGATTTGATATGTTGTCTGCACTATGTTTGTACTTCTGTACTGGAAGCTCCTAACACCAAGACACATTGCTTATGTGTGCAAACACACTTGGCAATAAAGCTCTTCTGATTCTGATTCTAAATAAGGAATATGAATATACAAGTATACAGGGTATATAACAATGGACAGTTTTGTATGTACAGGTATATTATGTGCAATTGAAGTGTAGACTAAGTATGTGTGTTAGATAAATAAGTGTATACATGTATAAATAGTGTGTGTACCATAATTATTGTCAAATGTTCATGAGATGGATTGCCTGAGGGATGAAACTGTTTCTGTGCCCGGCCATTCTGGTGCTTAGAGCTCTGTAGCATCGACCAGATGGTAAAAATTAAAAGAGGGAGTGTGCTGGATGTGAGGAGTCCAGAGTGATTTTGCCAGCCCTTTTGCTCACTCTGGATGAGTAGGAGAGTGGGGATGGGTGTACCAATGATTCGCTCAGCAGTCCGGACTATCCTCCGTAGTCTTCTGAGCTCTTCTGATTTGGTAGCTTGTATTCAATGATGGCAGAGTAGAACTTTTTCAGCCGCTCCTGTGGCAGGTTGAATTTCCTCATCTGGCGAATGAAGTACAGCCTCTGATTAGCCTTTTTTACAATGGAGTCTATGTGATTTTCCCACTTCAGGTCCTGGGAGATGGTGGTGGCCAGGAACCTGAATGACTCCACTGCAGTCACAGTGCTGTTCATGATGGTGAGTGGGGGAAGAGCAGGGAGGTTCCTCCTGAAGTCCACAATCATCTCCACAGTTTTAAACGTGTTCAGCTCCAGATTGTTAAGACTGCACCAGACAGCCAGCTCCTTGACCTCCTTTCTGTAAGCAGACTCGTCACCATCCTGGAAAAGGCAGATCAGTGTGGTGTCATCCGCAAACCTCAGGAGCTTGACAGAGGGGTCTGTAGATGTGCAGTCGTTGGTGTAAAGGGAGAAGAGCAGTGGGGAGAGAACACAGCCCCTGTGGAGCTCCAGTGCTGATCGTACGGGTGCTGAATGTGTATTTTCCCAGCCATACTAGCTGCTGCCTGTCTGTCAGGAAGCTGGTGATGCACTTACAGACGGAGGTGGGCACAGAGAGTTGAGTTAGTTTGGGCAGGAGGCACTTTGGAATGATATTGTTAAAGGCCGAGCTGAAGTCCACAAACAGGATCCTTACATAAGTACCTGCTCTGTCTAGATGTTGCAGAATATAATGCAGTCTCATGTTGACTGCATCGTCTTCAAACCTGTTTGCTCTGTAGGCAAACTGAAGAGGATCCAGCGAGAGTCCAGTGATGTTCTTCAGGTGGGCCAGCATTAGTTTTTCAAATGATTTCATGAGCACAGATGTTAGAGCCACAGGCCTGTAGTCATGTAGTCCTGTAATTTTGGATTTATTTGGGATGGGGATGATGGTTGAGCGTTCGAAGCAGTTGGTGACTTTGCGCAGTTCCAGTGATCTGTTGAAGATCTTTGTGAAGATGGGGGCCAGCTGGTCAGCACAGGATTTCAGACAGACTGTAACTCTATCTGAGCCTGGTGCTTTTTACTTTTTCTGCTTCCAGAAGACCTGGCACACCTCATCTTTGCTTATCTGATTTGTAGGTGTGGGGGAGAGCGGGGTTGCTGGAGGTTTTAATTGTTGTGTGGAGAGGTGTCCAGAGTGGGTGGGAGTTTTTTTTTCAAACCTGCAATAGAACTCATTCAAATCGTCTGCCAGCTGTTGATTCTCCACAGTGCTGGGGGATGGTTATCTCTTTCAGACCTTTCCACACTGATGCTAAGTCACTGGAAGAGAAATGGATCCTTAGCTTATCGGAATAATTCCTTTTTGGCAGTCTGAGCTCCTTTTCCAGTGTGTATTTGGCCTGTTTATACAATAGTTTATCCCCTTTCCTGTAAGCATCTTCTTTGGCCTGACGGAGCTTTCTGAGTTTTGCAGTGAACCAATGTTTGTCGTTGTTGTAGGTTAAAGGAGTCCCGGTAGGAATGGACACATCCTCACATAATCGGTGGCAGCAGATTCAAAACAGTCCAATCAGTAAGGTCGAAACTGGCTCGTAAAACTGTCTGTATTTTGGCAGTTCACGGGAGAGACTTTCTTTATTAAAGTCCCCAAGAACGATTAAAGCAGAGTCTGGGTGTTTTTGTTCTGTGTCTGTGATCTGATCAGCGAGTTTCTGTAAAGCCAGGCTCATGTGTGCTTGTGGATGAATGTAAACACACACGAGAATGAACGAACAAATCTCCAGCGGCAAATAGAACGGCTTGCATTTAATGAAGAGTGTTTCTAGATCAGAACAGCACATCTTCTTTAACATTGTTATAGCTGTACACCACCTTTCATTGATGTAACAAAGCATGTCCCTCCGCCACGCGATTTCCCCATTGATTCTGTTTCGCGGTCGGATCTGATCAGCTGGAAGTTCGGTAGATGTAATGTGCTGTCTGGTATTGCGTAATTCAGCCCGGTTTCAGTGAAACACAGAGCAGCGGAGATTGTAAATTGGTCCGGGGGAGCAGAAGAAATTTGTCCATTTCGTTGGGTAGAGAGTGGAGATTCGCTAGATGGATGCTAGGCACTGCTGTCCGGAATCCACGCTGTCTGAGCTTCATGAGCGCGCCGGCTTACTTTCACCGTCTGCGCGTTCTGAAGCGTCTAAACAGCACCGCAGCTCCATGGACTACAATGTCCAGCAAAACATCAGAATAGATGAAAACCGGTGAAATATCGGGTGGTGTATACTTCCGAATGTCCAGCAATGTGTCCCTGATTCCCTGATTGCAGGGATATAACTAAAGACAGGACAAACAAACAAAAACATAAAAACAACTGTGGACAATGCCACGAAGGCTACCATCAGCGGCTCCATCTTGACATTAAATACAATTAACCTTATCAAAGTAATAGCTATTTTAAAGTCAAAGTAAACACACTTGCATTAAGTTAGACACTCTTCTACACCCTCTTTTGGAAATCTGACAGTCAAGATTATTTAATTGTATTTGTTAGATATTTAATATAAATTATTAGATACTCTTTTTTTAATTGAGCTTTTAAACATTTTGGTTAATATTATCATTATGCTGGCCATGCACAATGATGACATAATTTCTCCTCATTTCCAGCAGCTATTATTATTATCCTTCAATGTCCAAATGTAAATTTGCATAAAGTTGAGAGTTGGTGAAATGTTGTATGCTTTGGAACACTTTTCAAATCAAGCAGATTTCAGTTGGTCAAAGAATTTGTGTGAACAACTCGAATACACAATCTGTGATGGGAACTTTTTTTTTCATCAAAAATCCTGATTGTACAGATTCCCATATTATTCTGCATGCAAACTTTCACTGAGCATCAGAAAATGTGACCACACATTAATGCTAAACTGCTTTTGAATGATTTTTTCACATGAATCTACACTCCATAATCTATAATGGCTAAGCAAAGCCCACGTGTGATGACTTAGCAAATTTGTTACAAATAAAACAACTGAAATGCCCAAGAATTCAGACATTTCACCCAGTACTCAGTACTACTGTAGCTAAAACACCTTTAGCAGCCTCATGTCGTGGATTTGGGGATTTTCTGCCATTTTTCTCTGCAAAGCCTTTCAAGCTCAGGTTAAATGGAAACTGTCAGTGGACAGCCATTTTCAGGTTTCACCAGATATTTTTGATTGGGTTCAAGTCAAGGTTCTGGCTGGACCACTATAAGACATTTACAGAGTCATCCCTTAAGCCATTCTTGCATCGTCTTGACTCTGTGTTTAGGGTCATTATCCTGTTGGAAGTTGAACCTTCAGGTCCTGAGTGTTTTAGATCAGGCTTTCATAAAGGCTATTACTGCATTTCTTTCTTCTTCTAACAAGACCAGTAGCGTGATTCTCCCACCTCCTGCATTCTTCACCATAGGGATGGTATTCTTTATGTGATGAGTGGAGCCTGGTTTCCTACAGACTATATCCTTGGGAATGAGGTTCATCTGACCAGACAATCTTGTATCTCACAGTTTCAGTGTCCTTCAGGTGCTTGAATAATTATAGAGGCCACTCTTCTCTAGGAAACATCCAATACAGCACATTTTGTGTAGCCTCAACACAATTCTGTCTCTGAGCTGTGAAGGCAGCTCTTTTGACCTCATTGCTTGGTTTTTGCTCTGATATGCAATTTCATCTGTTAGACCTTATATAGACAGGTGGATCTCTTTTCAAATCATATCTAATCAGTTGAGTTTGCCCCAGATTTACTCCAATTAATGTGTAGGAACCCAGATAAATGGAGTGTTTGAGCAAAATTTAAAATGTCACAGTAAGGGTTCTGGGCAATGTGATAAATAATATCTAACCATACACTCTAACCCCTCAACCAAACCATAAATTTAACCATTAATTTAACGGGGTCTCCTCCTGCTTGTCCTGTCTGTCATTTTTCCTCTTAATTGTATTTAGCTTAATTTGATTTTAGCTATAGTTACTGGATACTTTATCTATCTATCCATGCATCCATCCATCCATCCATCCATCCATCCATCCATCCATCCATCCATCCATCCATCCATCCATCTAATAATTGCATCTTTCTAATAATAATTAGATTAATTATAATTGCAGCCTGGCTATTCCCCTACTTGATGATTGTTTTAATGTGTATTGCCTAAGAACAATTTTATCCAAAAATGATAGCTGATAATATATAATTTGAAGAAAAAACTACATAAAATAGACATTTTCAATTTGATGGAAATATAACAAGGCAGTCATTGTAAAGACTGAATTTACACCATGACACCATATAAAACAATTATTGTATTAATAGGGCTTAAGTAAACCACATATTGTTTTCCCCATTCATTGATTATCCTGTTTTTCATTGCTTCTGAACAGCGTTTGGAAAATACATTTTAAAGCTGCTTAAAAAAATATATTACTTTAGTAATTCCATTGTTAGTGGTGCATACATTATAGTTCACCTTTAAGTGGGGAATTTTATGCAGAAGAAAATCCTCTAAAAATAAAAACACATATCAATAACCTTCTGTAAACATTTGGGATTGTCCTATTTTAATTATTTCTCTTTCACAAATTTAAATTGTTATGCATGTGCTGAAATTTGACATTTAATAAGGCATTTGTTTGATTAATTTCATTATTTTATTTTGTTTATTATAAAACAATAAACCCATAAGCACCTTAGATTCATTTTGCTGGTATATCTAAGTCATGTCATGGTTATCAGGTGCAATGTACTCCACTCATCTACATAAAGACCAACACTTGCAGAAAAATAATTTAATCTAAACTCCACAGAGGTTTCAAAAAACATACCAATCCTCATTATCTTGACAGTGCAGCACAACTACCTGCAGAGCACCTCAGGTTTAGAGAGGACTATAATTTTTCACTGTATCCTACAATCCAAGTCCATTTTAAAGATGTTAGCCCAAGGTCAGGTAGCTCTCTGTAAGACTATTCAGACTAATGGTCTACATGGTAACACAGCTGTTAAATTAATGAATGTTTTGGAAGTAAATAACTAAAAGTTATATTTTTCACTACATTATTCAGTAGCACAACATTAGCTTAGTTGTTCTCATAATAAAGTCATTTTCCAGTAACAAGCGAACTTGTCTCAAGAGTACCAGTCAATTGTGGCAAAATGATAAATTGTGATATTTTTTTATTATAATGTTGCATATGTAGCTTTACTATCAAGCAAAACAATGATCAAACATGATTTTCAACATAGCCATGGACTGAACATCTGGGCCCATATTCATGACAAATTGTAGTGCTATAAGTTGCTCCTAGTAACACAATTTTAAGAAAAATTATCTTAATGATGCATATTAAGAATGCATCTTAACCCTTAAAAGAGGTCTTAAGTTCAGAAATTGTTAGGAGTATGGACGAGGACATTTAAGAGGCTTAAGAGTTTCTTTAGCAGTGGAGAAAATGGATGAAACATGAAGAGGGAGAATACATTTGTTGCAAACAATGCATGACAGTGAGTTAATAAGAAGCTACACATTAGATCGGGCAGGGATCATGTTTGTGACCGATCTTATTAGAGACACGCTAACATCTTCGACACAGCACAGAAATGCCATAGTGCCAGACATGGAAGTAAATCACTACATTAACTACACAAACTTATTTGGCAAAAGGAAAAAAACGTAACTATGCAGAAGTGTTGATTTAGGTCTGTCACAACCTTCTATAAGCAAAGTGATCATAAACAATAACAGCACTTTCAGAACCGTATTGTTTTGCTGTTCATTTCCTATCAAACATGTTAAGTATGACAGCATGGCAAATAAAAAATAAAGAATATGTATAGGCTACATATGTAATGTGTGTATGTGTGTGTGTGTGTGTGTGTGTGTGTGTGTGTGTGTGTGTGTGTGTGAGTGTGCATGTTTATGGGGTTTATGAGGACAAACATTTGTATAATAACATGGGTATGACAGGTATTACAAGGACCCTACTCTTAGACGTAGGAAAATTGCGTGGAAAAACAGTATGTCCAGCTATAGACAGGCTCTAAAAACTGCAAGAACCGAGTATATCTGCAAACTCATAGATAATCACCAAAACAATCCAAGGTTTTTATTTAGCACAGTGGCTAGATTAACAAATAAACAGATGTCACCCGATCTAAATATTCCCTCACAGTTTAATAGTAATGACTTTATGAATTTCTTTACTGATAAAATAGATAACATCAGAAATACAATAACAAACGTAGATTCTACAGCGTCTAGTACTTCAGCTTCAATCATTGCATCCAAAGAAAAACTGCAGTGCTTTACAACTATAGGACAGGATGAGCTAAATAAACTCATCACTGCATGATGAGCAACAACATGTTTATTAGATCCTGTACCCACTAAACTATTGAAAGAGTTGTTACCTGTAGCAGAAGAACCGCTTCTCAATATTATTAACTCCTCATTATCTTTAGGTCACGTCCCAAAACCATTTAAGCTGGCAGTTATTAAGCCTCTTATTAAGAAACCAAAATTAGATCCTTGTGAACTGGCAAATTACAGGCCCATTTCAAATCTTCCGTTTATGTCGAAAATATTAGAAAAAGTAGTGTCTGCTCAATTGTGCTCCTTTTTGCAAAAAAATGATATCTATGAAGAATTTCAGTCAGGTTTCAGGCCCCGCCATAGCACAGAAACTGCACTTGTTAAAATTACAAATGACTTGCTTCTTGCATCAGACAAAGGCTGTATCTCATTGCTAGTTTTACTTGATCTTAGTGCTGCGTTCGACACTATAGATCATGACATACTGATAGATCGATTACAAAACTATACAGGTGTTCAAGGGCAGGCTCTAAGATGGTTTAGATCCTACCTGTCCGATCGCTACCACTTTGTTTATTTAAACGGGGAGTCATCTCAATTATCACCAGTAAAGTATGGAGTACCACAAGGATCTGTCCTAGGTCCTCTATTATTTTCATTATATATGCTGCCCCTTGGTAATATTATTAGAAAATACGGGATTAGTTTCCATTGTTATGCTGATGACACTCAACTATATATCTCAACAAAACCAGATGAAACTTCGAAACTATCTAAGCTAACAGAGTGTGTTAAAAATATAAAAGATTGGATGACCAGTAATTTTCTCTTATTAAATTCAGATAAGACCGAGATATTACTTATTGGACCTAAAAACAGTACACAGAATCTCTTGGATTACAATTTGCAACTAGACGGATGTAATGTTACTTCCTCTACAGTTAAAAATCTGGGTGTTATATTAGACAGCAACCTATCTTTTGAAAATCATATTTCCAATGTTACAAAAATTACATTCTTCCATCTTAGAAACATTTCCAAGCTACGGAACATGTTAAGTGTTTCTGATGCAGAAAAGTTAGTTCATGCATTCATGACCTCTAGACTGGACTATTGTAATGCACTGCTAGGTGGTTGTCCTGCATCTTCAATAAACAAGCTACAGATAGTACAAAATGCTGCGGCTAGAGTCCTTACCAGGTCAAGAAAATATGACCATATTACTCCAATTTTACAGTCTCTGCACTGGCTACCTATTAAGTTTCGTATCAGTTACAAAATATTATTACTTGCCTATAAAGCCCTAAATGATTTAGCTCCTGCGTACCTAACTAATCTTTTATCACGCTACAATCCAACCCGCTCCCTTAGGTCGCAAAACTCTGGACCCTTGGTAGTACCTAGGATAGCAAAGTCCACTAAAGGAGGTAGAACTTTTTCATATCTGGCTCCTAAACTATGGAATAGCCTTCCTGAAAACGTTCGGGGTTCAGACACACTCTCTCTGTTTAAATCTAGATTAAAGACGCATCTCTTTAGCCAAGCATTCATATAATGCATCTCACAATCTTGTACTGCCAGTCTATCTGAACAAATGCACATTATTATGCTTTAGCTTGGGTTATACTGATAATTTCATCCAGGGTTATTCCTGGATGGAGCCGCTGCTACGCTAATTGTCTTACTGTTTCTATGTTACTGCCACGGGATTAACATCCCGTGGTAGTTAGGAATTACACAAGCTTCAGTCTGGATCCTACCCTTAAACGATAGAGATGACCGAACACCTTGGATGACCGCATACTTGGATGAGGTGGAGAGACTTACATCATGGTGCCAGGACAACTGCTTCTCTCTGAACGTGAGCAAAACCAAAGAGCTGATCGTGGACTTCAGGAAGAGACAGCAGCAGCCCTACACTCCTCTTATGATCAGTGGGACCCCTGTGGAGAGGGTGAGCAGCTTCAAGTACCTCGGTGTAAACATCTCCGAGGACCTGACATGGACTACACACATTCAAACACAGGTTAAGAAAGCCAGGCAAAGACTGTACCATCTGCGACAGCTGAGGAAATTCAGGGTCTCTCCAGCTATCCTGAAAACTTTCTATTCATGGGCCATAGAAAGTGTTCTGACTCAGTGCATCTCAGTGTGGTATAATAATGCCACAAACCAGGACTGCAAAGCTCTGCAGAGAGTCGTGCGCTTAGCTGAGCGCATCTCAGGATCTACACTCCCCTCTCTGCAGGGCATCTACCTCAAACGCTGCAGAAGCAGAGCTGCTAAAATCACCAAAGACTCAAACCACCCCGGTAACCATCTTTTCCGTTTACTGCCATCTGGCAGGCGCTACAGGAGCTTGATGGCAAAGACAGAGAGACTGAGGAAGAGCTTCTTCCCTCAGGCCATCAGGCTCCTTAACACAAACTCAGTTCCATAAACTTTCACAAGACTCATTATTATCTGTAAAAAAAATAACAAAAACATTCATATTCTCATCATCCATATTGCCGCTATGTGTGCATACCCAGTACAACCCGTTGCACATCCCTCTCATCCCTCCTGTTTATACTAATATTTATTAAGTCCCATATAATGTTTTTGCACATCCAATTTGTTTTTGCACATCTTACTGTTTTGCACTTTCTTTATTCTATTGCACATTTTACTTCTTATTTCTTTTTTTACCTATATATATATACTCTTGTGTGGTGTTACTTTTATATAATTTAATTTTGATTTTATTTTATTTTTTATTCTTTGCACTGTCCACTGAGCGGACCTGATTTGACCTACATTTCACTTTTGATTATACCCTGTATAATTTATCATGTGACAAATAAAGAAACCTTGAACCTTGAACCTTGAACCTGAGAAGAGACGATGACAACCCCTCCGAGGACCTCCGAGATGAGCCCCAGAGACAGATCTCCAGTGAGGACCTCGTCACCTAGACATCCATCGGGGAAAGACCCCCGGAACCAGTGGACCACTTACACTCTGACTTTGCTGCAGTTGGAACAAACTACTGATTCGTCTGGCCGGAGGGGAACTGGCCCCCCGACTGAGCCTGGTTTCTCCCAAGGTTTTTTCTCCATTCTGTCACCGATGGAGTTTTCGTTCCTTGCCGCTGTCGCCTCTGGCTTGCTCAGTTGGGGACACTTCATTTCCAGCAAAATCATCGACTTGATTGCACAGATATTATTTAAACTGAACTAAGCTGGACAATGCCATTACTAAATTCAATAATGAAATGCATTCAGCAGATAATTGAGTGTTAAATACTGTCATTTTACATTATTGACAAAATTTGCCTATTTTGATATTGTGCAGTGCTTTGTTACAATTTGTATTGTTAAAGGCGCTATATAAATAAAGGTGACTTGACTTGACTTGACTTAGACCCTACTCTTCAAAGTGCTCTTTTATTTCCTTCTTGGACAACCAATCAATCACAGGGGTCAGCCTTACTAAGATAACTCTCTCAGATTGGTTGCTCTCAGATTGATCCTAAATTACTTTTAAGCTAGCTATTCATTCAGAATACGGGGTCAGATCTTTATTGTGCATCACAATAGCAATTACTTTTATTATTTTGGATGGACAGAAATTCTGATCGCAAAATGTATACGTACTGTATTTTCAGCTAGTTATTACAAACAATCACAGCATCTGAATTGTGGCAAATTTGAGACAGCCATGGCTCTACGGTACATTTGGTTTATTGTTTTGCAGTATTTTACTGTTTAAGTAGACATTCTCTGTTAGACCACACTTAATGTGGTTTATCAAAGGGGTAATTTAACTACTTTATCTCCCAGTTGCTTCCCCATCGATGCTCAAAAATCGTCTAGTTTCTTATGTCATTCTGTTTTCTCTAAGTGATTCTAAGACACCTTATTTCCACGGACTGCTTGAATAAACAATAATTAAAATTTATGGAAATCAGAGAAATTGACTGGTGCATGACTTATTATGCAAACAGCATAAGTAACCTTGTAGCTGTGGCATCCAAGGTTGTGAAAACTAGCAGTTTCATGTGCAATGGACATACAGCATCGCTACTAAAAACGTCAATGTTATTGACTGAAATGGACTCAGCATGATACAGGATGTCCTTTGTGCATTCCAAAAAAGATCTGGCTGTTGATTCCATTTCATCAACAAATGACTCATGTTCAAACTCGGTTTAATTTTTGTGGTGTCTATTGCTGCTGTGTGACAAAACCTGAAAAATAATGTTCGATGTGCAATGGTGGTATTATGGCACATAGCGGCTGTGTGTGATCTCAATAAAACAAAGATCCTGGTAACGTGAGCAGAATTTCCTTCATGCTATCAGTGCCAACAGATGTTTGATATACTGGAATCCATTTTTCAAATTAAAAGCTCCCCTCATCACATAATTAGCTGGGAGAGCATGCCAGGTCAATATCACATTAGTGAAGTGAGAGTCCATCTCATTTGCCTGACTAGTAATATGACTTCTTGGCAAGCATGCTGAATTTTGCTTCGCCAGGGTGGTTCTTTTTGTACCAATTTTAGTACTTTTTACCAACTTTGTGATTTATTTATGGGCAATAAATATGACCTGAAGTATTACTTTATATATATATATTTGTAAACTGTTCCATAAAGGTGCATCATCCATTTGGATTTATGGCCGCTGTATATGACGTGGCCCCTACAGTGAGAGGTTTGAGGGGTTCGGGCTTGTGATAGTTAGTGGACTGGAGCTGGAGCTCCAGTGATGAGGTTATCAGAGAGGTCACTGGCCCCGTTTGACAGAGACACTGATGGATTTTTCCTCGACTCTGTTCCTGCCATTTCCATTCCTTTCACACACACACTCCCACAAATCATTATCACTTCCTCCGTTCCCCCTCTTCAGAATCAAAGAGCCCTTTTAAGGATTTTAATTGTTCCCTCTTCAGCATACTCACGACTTCAATGGCAATTTGAAAGGCTTTAGTTGTTTGTTATATTATTCCCTATGGCAGGTAACAAATGCAATGTTCATTTAAAATTTAAATAAATCGCATAAATTATATATTTTCAGTTTAAAACTGTGAATCAAAATAAGTCAAGCAGTTTGCATCACTGGATGTTCAATTCTATCATAAGGTATGTCAGACTTTAATTTAAATATTCAATGATTACTTTTAGGGCTGAATGTGCCAACCGAGCAACTGCCTTTGAGAATGCTTTCCGTTAACTACTTCCTGGTTTTGTAGGCCTTGTTCAGACAATCAGCAAATATGTTATATAACCTGATCCACTAATTTTTTTTTTTTTTACTGGGTTAATGCAATTTGTATTGCACCACACTCTTGTGCGTGATAGCTTATTATGTTAGCTGTTCCATCAACAATGTTGTGTTCCAAACTGCAAAAACAATGCCTTCACAAAGGGAAGATAACACAATAAAGATAGCCACATTGAAGGATTGTTTCAAATAGAATTTAATACACATGCCTTCCAAATCTAAGATAACCAATGTCAACGTGCTAGCAAAAGTAACAGAAGTCTGAATAATAATAATAATACAAAATGCCATATATTCCTAAAATTTGATGGTAACAAATATTAGTAAAATTTAAAAGTGACATTATTTGTGACAAATGACACTTCTTTGCAATATAGTCATCTCCAGTTCAAAACTATATGCCCCTGCGAGAGAGAGAGAGAGAGAGAGAGAGAGAGAGAGAGAGAGAGAGAGAGAGAGAGAGAGAGAGAGAGAGAGAGAGAGAGAGCCTCTAGAGAAAGATCAATGGAACCATTTAGTGCTCTAAATCTATTTAAGCTTAGAGAAACTCATCTGGAGCCTTTCCAATTCAGTGAGACAGAAATAACCATTGTATCCGTTATCCTTTTCACCCTTTAGATACATATACAGTGCACACACAAACTATTGACTCTTTTATGCTGTATTTTTTTGTTCTTAATGTTTCATTAAGTAGTTGTTGGTTTACACAAGTGGTTTGCTTAGAATCTAGCAAACTATTTTTACAGGTCCTGTAAAGATCACGGTCACATTGATAGTCTTTAAACTGTAAGTTCTAAATCCTTAAAACCACTCTTTCTCTAATGGTGCTATTGACTTTATTATTGAAAGTACAATCTTTAATTAAGGTTGACATAATTTACAGATTCTGTAGCTCTCTTATTTAACTTACTCTTACTTGACATGACAAAACCATTTAAAAGTCCAATTTGAAAGGTATGAAAGGTTTTGAGTTTAACAAATATATAAATGAATACATTTCTAGATTCAAGTTTAAATGGTAAATACTTATAAAGATACACTTGTACTCTGTTTGAAGTGTTTATATAGGCCTAATGTTGATCTTAGCATTGACTTTTCTTAAATGTCTAAATTAACTACAATTAACTAAGTATAGTTAACCACATGAATCTAAGTGACTGTAAATTAATAAGGATAATAAAAAAAATATATATATATAATAATAATACAACTTTTGATGGTAGTGTTTTATTGCTTCGGGCTAATGACATAATGAAATTAATAAATACACATACATTACATACATACATAACCACAGTCACAGGAATTCCTGGTCGGGGTGACCTGTTACCTGAGGTTACTTTATAGATCAATCACAGGCAACCAAATCAAAATGCAGTATTTTTCCCTGGACATGATTTATTTTCACGTAATATGAGGTGTGTTAAACGGCAGTAGGGTGGTCTAAAGTGTCTTACAGGTTGTTAAATCGCCTCATTAAAGCAGTATGCTCAATGCTTTATTCCAGTTCTTATTTTAAAATAAACTACAGTAATTGCTTTATTTGTCTCAATAAATGAGACATTCTGGTGATAAAAGTCAACCTAAGGAACCTGGACTGAAAAAAAGGCAGTTTTTTTTTAGATCGTTTGAACATTCTGTTGCTCAAGTAAAAACTCTCTTTAAAATACTGTCTAATGATGTGAAACCTATATTGGGAGGACATGGTCAGTCAAAGGTGAATGTTGGACTTTGTTAAGATACAGAAAAAACCTTGCCTGATGTTCTTTGTCTCAAAGCAATACAATTATATTACCCTTTTCTCGTAATAGCTTACCTCGTAATAGTGTGGTCATGCTTATATTGTGGTCAGGCTATGCAAATGGGCTAGTAAAACAAATAAAAAAAGGTTCTCATAAGAGTAAGTTATTTATGTGGCATCATATTTATCATTCTGCAATTGCCTGGCAGCTGGACAACAAAAATACATTTGGAGTTAATTTACCATAAATATCTGCTAATTCTGCTAAGTTCTTTGCTCAAACATTATGTGAAAATGAGAAGGAAGTTTGAAGAAAAAAAAAGTCATTTTGAATCGATAAACAGCAATGACAACGGAAACCAATGGTGTGTGTGAAGGTATAATGCATGCCTGTCTTTCTCTGGCTCTTCTTTAAAGTTCACTTTATCAGAGATGGACAGTAACAAACTGCATTTACTTGATTACTGAACTTAAGTACACTTTTTGCATATCTTTATTTTACTTGAGAATTATTTATTTACATTTTTTTCTGGATACTTATGACTTTAATGTCACTACATTTGAAAGACAAATATTGTACTTTTCACTCCACTACATTTCTATCAAGTTCCTCTAAGTAGAAAGGTGTTACTATGTAAGCAGCTTTGAAATTTGGTGTGTTATTTTTTCTTCTCTAAAACGTGACTTTTTTTTAGAGGGGCCTATCTATAATCACTCATGTAGGATTACATGATTCCAGGTTTTCAAATAGTTCTCGGCCAAGATATTGTCCTATCCTAACACATCATACATCAGTGGAAGGCTTATTTAATCAGCTTTCAGATTTCGAAAAAATGACCCTTATGACTGGTTTTGTGTTCCAGGGTCACATATAACAACATATAATGAATGCTTCCAAATCAAAAGTGATTTCAATTTGGTAAAAATGCAAATGTTGTTATAACAGATTCTAGAGCATACCACATGCAAAGAAACCTGGCAAGGCTAGCAATGAAATGTCTTATTTTGTAGCATATATTGTATTTTATGTTTTTCAATAAGCAACGCAATCTATTTACATGCTAATTTATATGTTTTCCCACCTTCATGTTTTGACATTATTCATGATTGCTGCATTGTGAATAATGTTTTTTGGGGGTTTGTGAAAGGGCCACTGCATCTACACATTTGTATGTGTTTTACATATAAAAATCCCATTAATTCAGGGTATATTCTCTCTTTGTGTCGTGACTGTGGGTGGTATAATAGTAAAACCATCTGCTGATTCCCTTTTGAGCAATGGCAATTTAGTCCTCATGTTAAATATGCTAGCAGCACTTTTAAGTGTTTGCCACAAGCATAATATGGTGGATAAAACGTTTTTCAAGTGGAGTATGAGTGTAAATTGTTGCTTAAGAACAAGAATTGTATCAAAACTGTGCTTAAGAACTGATGTAACAATGACGTTAAAGAATGTCTGATGCTGAGGTACTGTTGCAGAATTGACCTATAAACCTTTGATATTTATAATAGTGGTTTAAATATCTAAAATACTTTTTAGACCCACAATGATTAGGTTTAAATAATAGGCCCAACATTCTATAAGCAAACTAATTATAATAATAATGTTACAAAATAGCAGTACGTGTATTTTATCAAAATTGCACATGCACAGAGTCTTTGAATGTGCTGAGATGCTAGTCTTCTTCTATGGACTATTTAAGTGTCTGAATCTAGGCCAGCACTGTCTCTTTTAAGTGAGAATTAAATGCTTTTATAATAACCGTAAGCCACTCATAGTCAGAGCTCCTCTGAAAAGAACTGATAACACAAATAAAACTTGAAAAAAGATTGAAGTGGAAAAGTAACAGACATAAATTAATTTTGCCTTTATATTATAGTTTTTATATATATTATTTATTTATAAAAACTCAACTTATGAATATAATTATATTCTACTAATACTACTACTAAAAATATTAATAATAATTATGAAATATTATTTTTATGAACCTAATTCCATTCATTTGTACATCTCTATAAGTTGTACATATGTAAAAATGGTTTATATATTAATATTGTATATACACATTTTCTAGAACTGTGCAAATAACTCTGATTTCTAAGATGAAAAATGTAAATATAAATTCATATATTCAAAAACTTCCACTTCTGAGCAGCCAGGGTCCATTTGTGCCAACAGCATATACTGCGGAGGAAAGAGGTGTGCTTTGCTGTAAACGGTCTGTCCTGAACTATTGCTGTTTAGGAAGACAGTTCATTACAAGAGTCTGACCGCCAGCAGCTACCTTTGATGGATAGTTTTCCGCAGACACCTGACAGCAGTGTTTTTGCATTGTAAACAAACAGAGAGAGTGTGTTATACAAGTAAACCAAGTAGAGATTGTGGCAGTACAAGACAATTTGCAAGTCTGGGTGAGTAGAGTTCTTGGAGAGTGGGGAGGGTTGTACCAATGATTCGCTCAGCAGACCGGACTACCCTCCGTAGTATAGTTACCAGACAGTTATTGGCGTGCAGAGGACGGATTCAATGATGATAGTGTGTTGATATTAATAACTCAGCCAATAAATAGTTAATTGTGTTTTTTTCCCAACACAAACCTCAAACATCGACAGCTAAAAAGTTGAGCACAGAACAAATTAATAGAACTGGCAACAGAAATAACAACAGCAATAGTCTACAAGCAGCAAAACAGTTGGCTTACACTGATGTAAAATGAATTTGTGTAGAAACAGTTTTTACTCAGAAATTGAAATTGTACATTTCACAAATGATTACAAAGAAATAGCAAGTAACATGTTCAAATTAAACATATAATTGTGAGGTAGAACGAAAGACTGAAATCGTTTTTCTTGTAAAATGTACTCCAATAATATTGTACAAATATTATATAATAATGCAGGTACATATATTTCTACACTGTAAAAAAAATGTTTTAAAAAGTTGTTACAACTTAAAATATTTTGTTACCCGCTGAGTTTTTTAGTTTAGTCAGCTTGAAATTTTAAGTTACTTAATGTTCATTTAAGTGACAAATGGACAATTTTAGTTGACTAAACAAAAACAAAAAATTCAGCGGGATAACAATAACAAATTATATTAAGTTGACACAACTTAAAAAATTTTTTTAGTGTACATATCAACATATTGCATGTAAATTTCTAGCAGTCTTTGCATTATAATAGGAAAAATTGAACTATGGTAACAATGTTACAATTCTCAAGCATGAGGAAGCGAGCCTCATCAGTATATGTGGACATTTGTATAAAAAAAATAGAAGGACTATTCCTGGCTGAGAGCCAAGATTCCCATCTGCCTTTGAAATCAGCCTTCCCATCTGCTGAGATTAGCCTGTCAGAAAACATGGCTGACGTACGTTGTGAAAGAGAAGGGATCTTTCACCCAGCGGTCCAGGTAATACCTGCTGGATGCTGTTATTGTGCTTCTTTCGGATCCAGTTGCTGCAAATCATCAGTGAGAACCTGGACGGGTGGCTGAGATAATGACTTTACTCCCAAACCCCCCTCTGATGTCCAGGTCAATCTCACACCAACTGCCCATATCTCCCTTCTGGCGTTTGCCCATTAGAGCCATAGCCAGATTCTATTGGATTGCAATGGAGCTGGCGCTAAGAAATGTGAGAGCAAAGCTTCTCACAGGTATAATTTTGGACATGGAATCATCTCAAGAAATGTAGACTTATTTTTAGAGCTGTTCGAAATATCATATCAGACGTGCTTGCATTTCATTTTTGGCATAAAATCTGGTTCACGTTGGAGCATATTTTGGCCAAGGAGATCCCTGAAGAGAACTATTGCATTTATCAGCTGGCGTATTCACTCCGCAAGTTTGCAACCTGTATACATCCTTCATTTTATTAGAAAATTGCGAGTTTTCTCTTATTCGAGAAATAATTTTTCAAGTGTTTCATTCATCCAATGACATTTAAAAAATACATGTCTGACCTCAAAACACATTTTTGCCAATGGGGAAAAGAAGCTTGATTAAATATATATGCAATACACATAAAAAATAAATAAATAAAAAAACATTTTGCAGTTAAATAAAACAAATAAATATATACACATATAAGAAATCTAAGGAGTTTTAGATGTTTTTAAAAACAAGACCACAATACTTTTTACTTTACTTCTCCCCTTTTTTTCACAGTATTGGTTTGCGCCTATAAATACATGAAGACCAGGCTAGCATGTGTCGCTAATCAATTAGGCTTGAAATGCAATTGCATAACTCAAAGCTTTCAATGGGAATCTCTGCACAATTTGTCCTGATCTGTTAATCCAATTTGTCTACTGTCTATTACTCAATGTCTCTTTCACCTGCATGCACAGCAATGCAAGACAAATGAATGTGCTGCAGGCATTAGGATACTTGACTTTCATTAACTCTCAACACAAAGTATGCATCAATGCATTAAGAATAGCACTGAGACTTTTCAAAGATCTTTAGGGTACAGTTAAAGTCAACACGGAATCTAAATTAACATTCCTGGTCTTGGGCTAATTTATTTGTGCACATTATTCCTATAAGAAAAGTCTGTCGGCACAAAATGCATTGCTTTTTGCTGGCATTATCTGATGATGATCTGAATTGAATTTGTAGAAAATAAGACCAATGGTTTAGTTGGAAAAAGTAGGTTTTTGAGAAAAAAAAACATCCAAATGGTGGATAATAAGTATAACTGTTTATGGCATAATTGATACGTATGAATCAACTAATCTATCATGATCAGTTTTATTACATTAGGCACAAATAAATCAAAAGCTATTAGCAATGCAATGCATTTTTGACACTATCCTTTTATATTATCTGAGTAGTATGGTACTGTAGTATGGTACTCTAAGGCACTCGCAAATACATGTACCAAGTTTCCTCTGAATTTACTAGAATATTGTAGAGATATAGTGTCAGATCCATTTTGCTAGCTCATTGTCAAATTTGACAATGGTTTGTTTAATCAGCTTGGATTCTATCATTTTTGTCAGCATAGTCAGTTTCATGAAAATCTGGTAAAAAAAAAATCTGGACATTTAAAAATGGTCTAGTTTGACAATTTAAACATAAGTTCATATTTGAGCAGTTGGTGGCATTAGAGGGTTTCAGTTAGATTCCACATTTTCTGTTGGTAATTATCCCCTATCTCTGCTGATGTAAACTCAAGACTGGAAGAAGTAGAGTAAAAATAAAACAACTAATTTATACAATTGGTTCTCATGTAACATTGTTACTTGGCTCCAGTAATAATAATTACAATTTTCTAGACAAAAAACACATTAATGTCATTCCCCTTTTCAAAACTGTGCATCCTATACATGGTATATCATACCAGAAAAAAATATGTAAAATGACTGTCAGGATGTAGTATGATTCCACAAGCTTTGTATTAGTTTATTATGAGTCATTTAATGTTTAACTATTGTAATGGGTAAACTTTACAAGCATAATGCTTGGAAAGTGAAGATTTAATTAATGTAATATTTTTTTTTCTATTTGAGACAATATTGTGCAATATAGACAAAGATAGGATGTGGCCTCTTGTTGTAGAACAAATTCTTACACATAACCCAGCCACAACAAGAAACCTGTTGTTCAGCTTTGCCCAAGAGAATTACTGCGAGAAAGGACTTTTCTGGATTTCACTTTTCTGCTGATCACACACACTATACTCTTAAGAAAAAGCCTTGCTGTGCTGCAAACACTCAATACCCTGCCAATGAGTTCCCCTTCATGGGAACTTCGAACTGCGTCCCCTAGGGGCCACTATGGGGAACGCCTCCAGCGTGACTCGTGCCTGAAGAAACATATGAAAAAACACCATCCGTTGGCCGGCGACAGCCCATGACGTCACTACCGGCACGACCACAATATAAGGACGGCCGGGCGAATACATCATCAGCTTTTTCGTCTTCACTGACTGGTCTGTTTGAAGAAACGTGCATTCTGGTAGGAATACAGTTTTCCTTTATTTATCATGGCGAGCACTAGCAAGACGTTTGAGATTGTGTGTGGGTCCGTGTCCTCGTTATTTGACACCCGATGACACACACGATCGTTGTGTCTTTTGTTTGGGCGAAGAGCACGCACGCGATGTCTTTGAGGGGGCAATCTGCGTGCACTGTGAGGAAGCTCCGTTCTCGTCTGTCCCTCTTTTCGAGGAAAGAGGGGCAGCCGTCTGCTTCCCGCGATTCGATACCCACCGCTGCCGAGGCACGGAGGCGATTGAAATCGCGGGGTTCGCAGTTGGATATGGCCGATGAGTTAGAGAAGGACCGCCCCTTTTCGCGTGCGTCGGCCGAGAACGAGAGTGAGCTGCTGGATTGTGATGATGCGATCTTTCTGACATCATCAGATTCAGCGGTTAGTGCTCTGCTGGGTTATGCCCAGGAAGAGCAGGAGATGTTTGAGGGTGAGGAAGTTGAGACTGAACCCTCTCAATCCTCCTGCACTGCATATGAATGAGTTTTTTGGAGGTTATGGATCATAAAAATAAATCTTTCTGGCCATAAATCCCCAGCTCGAGCGAGCCTTCCTTTCTTCATAAATCTCGATGTGGAGGTTGAGAAGGAGTGGAAAAAGCTATTTTTCTCGTATTCATAGGTTTCAGCATACTAGTTATGCTGACATTGAGGTGCGTGAAAATGGCTATGAGGGGATGCCCCCTGTGCAAGAGATGATAGCCAGCTTATCTCGCTGTGGGCGAGACATCCTCTCTCAAGGCTCCCTCCTTGCCATCTAAGCCCCTGAATCTTGCTTAAATGGCAGGGCATATGCAGCAGCAGGTCAGATCGTCGCTTCGTCGCACACTATGGCGGTGCTTCAGGCGTACCAGACTGATCTGCTGAAAGACCTGGATACGGCTTTCTATAAAGTCCAGGTATGAGCCCGAACAACCAGGGGTCCTAGCCCATCTCGGTCTGGGGATCAGAGACGGGCTCAGAAGGCTAGTCTCGCGACTCATGCCCCTCCCCCGCCTGCGGGTAGGGCTAAAGAGAGGCACGGGTCAGAGAGAGGCAAAACCTGAGGGAGGTGTTCCGGATGAAGCGTCCTATATGACACTTTCGTCCGGACCAGAGTAAGACATCTACTCCTTTCCCTTAGGGGGGCATCGGCCCTCTTGATCCTCTCTAATTCCCCTGCAACCAATGGATGAGTACGATCCATTTCTAAAGGCTATCGGCTATCGCAGTGATTACATCACTCGTCGATACTAGATCCAGGCTAGTAGCGCTTCCTGTGGGTTGAGCTAGCATTGCTCCCCTCACCATAGAGGGTCACCTATGAGCATGCCGCTCCCTTCTGAGCGTCTAAGTCTCCACTCGCCAGAGCTCGTTGTTGGTCGAGCTAGCATTGCTCCCCTCAACTAGAGGGTCACCTATGAGCGTGCCGCTCCCTTCTGAGCATCTGAGTTCTCCTCTTATTCTGAAGAATGTGTTCTCCGCTCCCCAGAGCTCTGCGATTGGTCGCTCTCCTGTTGGTCGAGCTAGCCTTGCTCCCCTCACCTTAGAGGGTCACCTATGAGCATGCCGCTCCCTCCTGAGCGTCTAAGTTTCCTCTCATCTGAGGAATGAGTTCTCCGCTCTCCAGAGCTCGCTGTTGGTAGAGCTAGCGTTGCTCCTTTCACCTAGATGGTCATTTATGAGCATGCCGCTCCCTTCGGAGCGTCTGAGTTCCCTCTCATTTCTGAGGAATGAGTTATCCGCTCCCCAGAGCTCTGTGATAGATTGCTCTCCCTGATTGATCGAGCTAGCCTTGCTCCCCTCACTATGGAGGGTTAACTAGGAGCATGCCGCTCCTTTCTGAGCGTCTAAGTTTCCTCTCATCTGAGGAAGGAGTCCTCCGCTCTCCAGAGCTCGCGGTCGGTAAGAGCTAGCATTGCTCCCCTCACCTAGAGGGTCATTTATGAGCATACTGCTCCCTTCTGAGCGTCTGAGTTCCTCTCACTCTGAGTGTCTGAGTTTCTCCGCTCCCTAGAGCTCTGTGATAGTTCGCTCTCCTTGTTGGTCGAGCTAGCATTGCTCCCCTCACCACAGAGGGTCATTTTAGGGCATGCCGCTCCCTTCTAGGCGTCCCTCACTCTGAGGAATGGTTTCTCCGCTCCAGAGCTCCTCATGGGTAGAGCTAGCACTGCTCCCCTCACACAGAGGGTCACTTATGAGCATGCCGCTCCCTTATGGGCGTCTGAGTTCCCTCTCATTCTGAGGAATGAGTTCTCTGCCCTTCAGAGCTTGCTGTCGGTAGAGCTAACTTTGCTCCCCTCACCTAGAGGGTCATCTATGAGCATACCGCTCCCGTCTGAGCGTCTGAGTTTCCTCTCATTCTGAGGAATGAGTTCTCCGCCCTCCAGAGCTCGTGCTGGTCGAGCTAGCTTTGCTCCCCTCATCTAGAGGGTCATCTATGAGCAGGCCGCTCCCTTCTGAGCGTCTGAGTCCCCCTCTCATTCTGACGAATGAGTTCTCCGCCCTTCAGAGCTTGCTGTCGGTAGAGCTAACTTTGCTCCCCTCACCTAGAGGGTCATCTATGAGCATACCGCTCCCGTCTGAGCGTCTGAGTTTCCTCTCATTCTGAGGAATGAGTTCTCCGCCCTCCAGAGCTCGTGCTGGTCGAGCTAGCTTTGCTCCCCTCATCTAGAGGGTCATCTATGAGCAGGCCGCTCCCTTCTGAGCGTCTGAGTCCCCCTCTCATTCTGACGAATGAGTTCTCCGCTCTCCAGAGCTCTGTGATAGGTCGCTCTCCGTATTGGTCGAGCTAGCATGGCTCCCCTCACCATAGAGGGTCACTTATGAGCATGCCGCTCCCTTCTGGGCGTCTGAGTCCCTCACTCTGAGGGATGGGTTCTCCGCTCTTAGAGCTCCTCATTGGTAGAGCTAGCACTGCTCCCCCCACTTAGAGGGTCACCTATGAGCATGCCGCTCCCTTCTGAGCACCTAAAAATTCCTCCCCTTCTAAGGAATGAGTTCTCCGCTCCATTAGAGCTCTGTGAGAGGTTGCTCTCCTAGTTGGTTGAGCTAGCATAGCTCCCCTCACCATAGAGGGTCACCTATGAGCATGCCGCTCCTTTCTGGGCATCCGAGCTCCCGTACTCGGAAGACTGAGTTCTCCGCTCTCCAGAGCTCCTCATCGGTAGAGCTAGCACTGCTCCCCTCACTGTAGAGGGTCATCTATGAGCATGCCGCTCCTCTCTGAGCGTCTGAGACTCTCACTCCAAGGGATGAGTACTTCTCCGTTCCAAGTGGAACGTAATACCATTATATAAGTGCACACGTTAAACTCTGGGCACTTTTCTAAAATCCACTTAGTGGTAAGATCGCACATCAAGTGTTCTGCGTTCTTTCTAAAAACCATGCTATGGTAAGTGCACACGCTAGACTTTGGGCACTTTTCTAAAATCCACCCAGTGGTAAGTTAGCACATCGAATGTTCTGCTTTCTTTCTAAAAATCCCATAGGGTAGGGTTACGCGCGCAGCTTCGTGCCCTTATTTGAGTTGGTCAGGCCCCGGCTTGTGCCTTGGGCTCCACTCCTGAGTGTTGAGTTCCCTCTCAAAATGAGTTCTCCGCTCTCCAGAGCTCGCTATTGGTAGAGCTGGCGTTGCTCCCCTCACTTAGAGGGTCACCTATGAGCATGCCGCTCCCTTCGGAGCGTCTCAGCTCATTCTGAGGAATGAGTTTTCCGCTCCTCAAAGCTCTGTGGTAGTTCGCTTGCCTTGCTGGACGAGCTAGCATTGCTCCCCTCGCTATAGAGGGTCACCTATGAGCATGCCGCTCCTGTTGAGAATCGGAAGTTTCTCCACTTCCAGAGTTCGGGGTAGATCGCTCGCCTGGTGGGTCGAGCTAGCATTGCTCCCCTCATCTTAGAGGGTCATCTATGAGCATACAGCTCCCTTCTGAGCATCTAGTTCCCCGACATAGAACGTAAAAATAAAATATATATAAGTGCACACGCTAAAGCAATGGGCACTTTCTAAAATCCACTTAGTGGTAAGATCGCACATCAATGTTCTGCGTTCTTTCTAAAATCCATGCTATGGTAAATGCACACGCTAGACTTTGAGCATTTTTCTAAAATCCACCCAGTGGTAAGTTAGCACATCGAATGTTCTGCTTTCTTTCTAAAAACCCTTAGGGGTAGGGTTACGCGCGCAGCTTCGTGCCCTTATTTGAGTTGGTCAAGCCCCGGTTTGTGCCTTGGGCCCCACTCCATGTAACCAAATATTTTGGTTTAAAAAGGGTAATGCTACCAAGGAGTCTGTTGAGACAGCTCCCTCAGCAAGCTCATGTAGAGCAAGCGGTAGCCCCTAGTGACCGGCCAGGACCTAGTGGCTACCACTAGGTACTTGGCCCTATCCCCTTAAAGGAATCTTTCTGTATAAGAATGATTCCAAACCTGTGAGCTCTACCTTGGGTCCGGTAATACCGGTACCTAGCAGGTAAGTACTTCAGGTATGCAGCTTGGGTTTTTGGCCAAAGGAGGATAATGTCACTGACAGCATCAACCGTCCAAACAGGGGCAACTCCCTGAGCCAAATGGTAGAGTTAACTTGTGCTCGCCTCCTGCGGGAGTTTGGCTTGCATTCCCCTCAGCATGGCGGCGTGGGTATAACGTTCCCCATAGTGGCCCCTAGGGGACGCAGTTCGAAGTTCCCATGAAGGGGAACGTCTCAGGTTACGTATGTAACCATGGTTCCCCGAGTGGGGAACGAGACACTGCGTCCCCTAGGCTTTGGGGCCATGCTTCGGACGCAAGCTTCAGACGAAGAAGCGGATGATGTATTCGCCCGGCCGTCCTTATATTGTGGTCGCGCCGGTAGTGACGTCATGGGCTGTCGCCGGCCAACGGATGGTGTTTTTTCATATGTTTCTTCAGGCACGAGTCACGCTGGAGGCGTTCCCCATAGTGGCCCCTAGGGGACGCAGTGTCTCGTTCCCCACTCGGGGAACCATGGTTACATACGTAACCTGAGACGTTTCTGCTTGTATGTAAATGATCAGGCTGCAGTAGTGAGTGTTTGTTCTTGGGAATGACCTTTGCTTGTCAGGATTATACTGAATATGCTGGCAAAACTCTGACAGATGGAACCCTCTGTTATGAATTAAATACTTATTTGGATCTTGGACACGATGTCTTGAAAAGTGGTGTCCATTTTATCCCTGACAATGATCATCATCAATGGCAATGCTGTGTAACAAACTAAGGTATTTGAGGCCAGCACATCTTGTGGACACATACATCTTGCATTTTTCATTGTTATAGTAATTGATTATATTGAAAATGAATTCGGAAAACTTCAGTTTTAATAGTACTGTAATGTTGTAGTGTTCAACGTCATATAGTCGGGATGATTGTTCTGTACATTGTTATGCATTAGACAACAAACATATACTATTTTAAAACAGTTTAATCTTAAATAAATGTTTCATACCCTGTACATGTTTATGTGTCAAAACGTTTTCTAATAATTTATCTCTTAAATGTCTCTTTGAAGTTGTCTTCTTGGCCTAGAGCCACTTGCTAGGACACGTTTTTATGTCCCCCCCCCCTTTAGCACAGAAGCATTGCATTTGGAAAGCGAATAAAATATTTCAGCTCAGATCAGTATTTTGTGTCCATTTATTTACTTACGTGGTAAGTAGCCATGTGAAAAGTGGAATAACGCCATTTTTGCAGAAATGTTACATTTCTTCAGTCAGATAAAAGGTCATCCTCTCAGGGTTTATTTTTTAATAACAATCAGATGGATGTACATTATTCCTTAGTAACACTAAACACATGTACTGTGAATGTGGTCTTCATTAACACTAATCTAGACTTCATTAAAATTATTTTGCAATTACTGCAATATCATATTTTTACAGCATATTCAAATATTAAGGACATTCTTTTATGTATGAATTTATACTTTTTTTAAACAGTTTCAATCTCTGCTAGCTGCATTTATTTTTACTGTAGACCTTTCTCATGTTCTTGTTCCTAATTAAAAAAAAAAAGTAAAGAAAAGATTTTTAGTTAAATATTTATCCTTAAAAATATATATATTTATCCCAAAAAAGATATACAAAGCAATTAATAAACTAATCTATTTTCAACATTATTTCTAATCCATTTCTAATATTTTCTGTGTTTACTGGAAGCACTTAAAATGACTAAATAATTTGTAGAAAGCTAAATAAAATATCCCCTGACGTCTGTGCTTTTATATATTATGATTATTAATATTATTTTAATAATCCTAATCGCATCTTTCTGTGTTGTGAGATTAAATATGCAAGTCTCTGTATTCATATAGTTGAATATAAGACTCTCAATGACCAAGACTCTCAAAATTATCGCTTCAGCAGCTCAGCTTGTTTAATTAGTTTTGACTGTCATTTTGCATCAATATGGATGCAGCAAACGCTTGATGAACATGTCTGGCTTCCTGATCGGGTGTAGGCTGTGATTTATGATGATGTAAATTATGTCAAAGCCCTTTCTATTGATTAGGGTGTTTGCTTGCGCATTTCGTTTTGTCAGCATCAAACTAAGATGTACGACAACTTTTTTTTCTCTCTATGTAAATGCAGAAATGAAACTCTGCAATTATGCCTCACAAAATCATTGCAAATGCAAACAAAAAAACTCCTAATTAAAAATAATTGCTTGTGTGGCAAGATACGTGGTGAAAGAGGTGTGGAAACACATTTAAAACCTATGAAAATAGGTTTTAAATGTGAGAGAGCTGTGCAAATAGTAATAGACACAGCTTCTGGGTTTCTTTCGAACTTTGAAACACATTCCATTAGCAGATGTTTGAGGCTGTAACATAACATACTATTCTATACAAACGAAACGAAGCACGCAAGATGGATGGGCATAGTTTTTAAACACTTCACATTGAGATATAATCACGCCATAAGATGTTACAGGTCAGAAGTGCATAAGAGGGAAGGGCAATCAATCTGCCAGACTGAACCTCTTGCAGTTGCTTAATATCAATAAATCACACCTGGAGAAGGATGTCGGCCCTGTTGACTGTATATCTCCCCTGATCCACCCAGCCATGTGGCACAGATACAACATTAATTATCATAAAACCACTGGCCATGTGCAGGGACTTCAAAGTGCCCAGAAGTCAGTCTGAGCGACTGCAGAGAACCTCAGTGTGACTAATGAGCCAGCCGAAGAGAAACAACAGCAGTAGGACAAGTTGGAAAACCTTCCCCAGTGACAGAATCAATACAGCAAACTGTTGTCTGTGTGGGGGGAATATTTTGTATTTTTCTCTTCTTCTTGAAATAAAGCCATGTCTCTCAGCAGTGCCTCTGACTAAATAAGACGTGACCAAGACTTAGAACAGTTCACCAAAAAAAAAGACTTTGCTTCCAGCTAAAATATAGGTCTTCTGTCATATTGCTTCTGCAGTGAAAAAGTAATCTCATCCGAATCAGAAGATAAATATACTGAACAAAATTATAAATGCAACACATTTGTTTTCGCCCCATTTTTCATGAGGTGAACTCAAAGATCTAATACTTTTTCTATGTAAACAAAAGGCCTATTTCTCTCAAATATTGTTCACAAATCTGTCTAAATCTGTGTTAGTGAGCACTTCTCCTTTGCTGAGATAATCCATCCACCTCACAGGTGCGGCATATCAAGAGACTTATTAGACAGTATGATTATTCACAGGTGTGCCTTAAGCTGGTCACAGTAAAAGGCCACTCTAAAACATGCAGTTTTACAGTATTGGGGGGGGGGGGGGGGGGGGGTGTGACCACCATTTTCCTCTCGCAGTGCAACACACTTTGCATAGAGTTGATCAGGTTGTTGATTGTGGCCTGTGGAATGTTGGTCCACTCCTCTTCAATGTCAATGCGAAGTTGCTGGATATTGGCAGGAACTGGAACACGCTGTCGTATACGCCGATCCAAAACATCCCAAACATACTCAATGGGTGACATGTCCGGTGAGTATACTGGCAATGCAAGAACTGGGATGAATTCAGCTTCCAGGAATTGTGTACAGATCCTTGCAACATGGGGTCTTGCATTATCATGCTTCAACATGAGGTGATGGTCATGGATGAATGGCACAACAATGAGCCTCAGGATCTCATCACGGTACCTCTGTGCATTCATTCAAAATGCCATCAATACAATTTACCTGAGTTCGTTGTCCATAACATACGCCTGCCCATACCATAACCCCACCACATGGGCCACTCGATCCACAACATTGACATCAGCAAACCACACACACACAACGCCATACAAGCTGTCTGTCATCTACCCTATAAAGCTGCACATTTTAGAGTGGCCTTTTATTGTGGCCAGCCTAAAGCACATCTGTGCAATAATCATGCTGTCTAATCAGCATCTTGATATGCCACACCTGTGAGGTGGATGGATTATCTCGGCAAAGGAGAAGTGCTCACTAACATAGATTTAGACAGCTTTGTGAACAATATTTGAGATAAATAGGCCTTTTGTGTACATCGAAAAAGTCTTAGATCTTTAGTTCAGCTCATGAAAAATGGGGGCAAAAACAAAAGTGTTGCGTTTATAATTTTGTTCAGTGTAAATAGAGATCAAGCAAAGCAGTTCAAAACAAGTATATGTGTGGATTATGATGTGAGAGGACAACAGAAGATGGACTTTTTCGTTGGAGAAATAACTATTATGGATTATAGAGATTTTGGCCAGAAGTGAGAGTTTAAAGTTAAAAAATACTTGATTTCTTTATTACAAAAATGCAGCATTAACTGATGGAATGCAGTCATGTGTGGATTTATTGTGGATTATTATTATAACATTTGTACTAGCTATTTGGACTCTCATTCTGACGGCACCCATTCACTGCAGCCCATCCATTGGTGAACAAGTGATGGAATGATACATTTATTCAATCTAATGAAGAAACAAACTCATCTACATCTTGGATAGCCTGATTGTGAGGACATTTTCATGATTGTTCATGTTTGTGGAAACTATTCCTTTAAAGTCAATGTAAAACGCATTCATTACCAAGTATGTTTACACGCACAAGGAATTTGACTTGGTGACAGGAGCTTCCAGTGTTTTATGTTCCAGTACAGACATAATGCAAACATTATCTGTATACATTTTACAATTAGATTAAATTATGATTAAAAAAATGTGCAGTCCATATAAACAAATCCAATAATCAGTGAACTATGGCTTTAATAAATATTTGAAACTGTAAGGTCAAATAATAAAACAAATAAAAAAAGAAACCCTGCTTGGGTTGTTAGATATTTAATTAGACAATCAAATTATTTTAAGTCAGTGTTGTATATACATGTCATGTGTAGTATGTTGTACAGCACTGTGGAAAGGGTTACAGACAGATACACTTTCTCTGCATTGCAGTATTGCATTTTTGCAGTATTGGTTTATTGTGTTCACGCAGCACATCTCAAAAGTTGTTTGCGTGCCTCTTTTCTAGAGTGTCTTTAAAATTGTCTTTAATCCACACCATAAATCATATTAAAGTCTATAATTAGTTGAAGCAGATGAAAGATGCCCTGCACCTGGGACAGCCACATCTTCAGGTTTTATCAGGCATTTCTGCTAATGAGATCGCTCTCAAGAGACCTTTCGTAATTACAATTATCTCAGGAAATAAACCTTAGAAACCTTAACTTGACCCACACTTTTACTTGTTTTTCTTTTATTTATATATGAATCTGAACTCAGCCAGAGCCCAGCTCTGCTACTTTACCTTAAATAAGTAAAATAACAGTATTTAGGATAAGGAAAACCAAAACAATTGTACAGTATGTTGATAAGAGGTGTATACTGTAGTAAATGGACTATAATACACACTAATGTACTAATATTGTAACAGTTGTGATGTACACAGTTAATATATTAAAACATAATGATACTGACTTTGTGTTAGGGTTCTGGACTCCATGTTCCTTGTTTTTCCCCTGTCCATCCTTAGTTTCCTTATTTGGTTATTTTCATGTTCTTGTTAATTTAATTTGATTACTCCTCACCTGTTGCTGTTTTCCCTCATTACGTTCTATGTGTTTATAAGTCCTGAGTTTCCCCTGAGTCTTTGTCCGTTCTCTCGTCTACCTAGTTGTGTATCCTGTGGTCTGTTATTAAATATACTTCATTCATCTTACCTCTCATTTCCCGCGTCCTTCCCGCTACAAGATTATTACATTTTATGTATGTAAGATTTTAAGAAAGTGAATAAATTAATAGAAAACATATATATATATATTTTTGTATTTTTTGAATTATGAATGTAATTATTTATTGAAAAAACATTACTATTTCACCCCCAAGTGTGGAGTACTCACAGCAATCAATAAATCAATCAATCTATCAATCAAAACCTTTGTTTTCCATGAGAGGGACTTTTAGCCCCATTGTACCATACAAAGATGAGCAACAAATTATGAATTTGTGATTACTTAATTTAAGCAAATATAATTTAATTTAATTGTATGCAGTAAAAACATCCACTTGGCTCAAAATCATGAGGGGGCACTTACAATTTGAACTGACATAACACTTCTGAATGGGAGTATTGATTTATATTTTTGGTGAAAAATGTGCATCTTAAATCCTCAAGTCTCCAGTCCCCTCACTCATTCGTCATAGTCATTGGATCCAGCACAATTTCTTTCTGTATTTATCATGTGTATTATGTATTATTAGAACAGAAAAAAACATGCCAATATAAGCAGATGATACGGTGTTATGTTACTAATATTTCCATTTAAACAAGCCTCATAAAGTTTTTTGCTATCTGTAAATTATAATAAACCCCTCCCAAAAAAATGCAGATGATTAAAGCATAATTTCGAAGAAAATGCAGCAGGATATTGCAAGGTGAACCTCACCCCTGGTCTCACTTGCTGGCAGAATTTCATTAAACAAGAATATCCTTCTCAAATTTTATATTTTAGAGTCTGATTGAATGACGGCTATCAGTATGAATGCTGATTGGCCATTATGGACTATATGGCCCATATCTGTATGATTAGCATCTGTATTACCCAGCACGTGAGTGTGTGATTACTGACTATTAACAGCAATCAGTGTGAATGTTTGGCCATCTCAGTGTCTGTCTGGCAATCAGAGTATGTACGTGAGTATGTACTACACACAACGCTATTTATTTAAAAAAAATGTATTACTCAAATTATTCTTGTATTTTTTAGTGGTCAAATAAATCTATTATATGATGTCTAAGTTTCTGTATATAATAATTGTATCATTGAAAAACATACAGTGGTATGTATAATGATTAAAATAGTTGAATAGTTTGTAGAACTCTTCAATACAATTGGTAAATATTTTTCCTCAAGGGGAGGGGGATGGGAATACTTATTCGCCCCACTGAAGTCAGCAACTGTTATCATTTTAATTTAGGTAGGTCTATTTCAGCTGTGAGTCCCAAAATGGGGGATGCTGGCTAACAGGTTAAAACTATAACAGGGCTACACCAGTGACCGGATTCCTACATCAAAACTGCAGCTTTATACAAAAAATATAGTGATTTTTGGGTTAGTATATTGAATATTTCTTTGATAACAGTTTGTAAAATAAACATTACCCCCCGTAGCTGAAAGTAACCTGTTTAAATCCTCTTATTTTCTGTCAGATGGAATAGGTGTTTGTGCAGCTAAATACATATGCAAATAAATATAAATGAAAAAAATATCCAATTAAATATAAAAAAAAATATGCAAGTATGACAATAAAATTAATTTATTTGTTTGTTTATTTATTTATTTAGATCAATAATACTTTAATGATAGTATGTAATTTGGAACAAAATCAAATTACCTTTTGCCTACAGGACTTCAGGTGGAAAACAAAATGAGAAACCACCAGGGTTAGGGACATTGACCAGGAGGGCTGTGTTTCATTTAAAATAAATGTGATGATTTGGGAGCAAACTAAACATTATGCAAATAGATTCCTTACTTAGCCTGACACTGTGCGTCATAAATTCAAGGAAGCACTCAATTACCAATCTACCTTTCCATGAGAATGAGCAACCAAATTGAAAATCTTATTCTCATGGATACAAAATCCACTAAAGTCCACTCTACAGCATTAGCTGTAATTTAAATGATGCCTGCTCTTTTTTGTACACTGGCCACATAACTGGAAATGCAAGCATAATCTGCAGGGTTCCTTAAATCCGGCCCTGGAAGACCACTGGCATGCCGAGTTTATCTCCATCGAAGAAACCTGAGTGAGCTGATCGGCATTGTCAGAGTTACATGAAAATTACAGGTATATTGCAGATGTGGACAAAATAAATAAATAGTTCTAACAGAAAGACTGATGTCAGCAAGCGCATACATGTAGGGAATTCAGTAGGATAGAATCCTCTCTATCCACCTTTCCCTTGAACGAGAAAGTCTTGCCTGACTTATTAAGCTGTCCATTTCCAGTCTCTGGTGTTTCTATTCAAATTAGTATATTTTCAAAGTCAATAATATAACATTGAAAATAGTTTTAAAAAGCACATGGCTCCATAGTTTCATCACTTTACAGTGTCACTTTTGTCAGGTTAGCTGCACTGAACAGATAGACGCTCATATCCTACTTGCAGCTCCTGATCAGGGTGTTTGTGACCAAACTAATAAAATCAGACATTATGATTACAATGTAATCATTAAAACATATCTTATTTAACTGAATAATTAAATATGTTAAGTAGTAAGTGTTAGGCCCAATCTCATTTCTACCCCTTACCCCTACACTTCCCCTACTCCTCTTTTTTGCGCGTTCACGTGAAGGCGGTGTCTCGATTCACTTTTGGTTGGAAGAGTAGGGGTAAGGGGAAGGTCCAGAAGATTGTACAGGATCACACTTCAAATGAAGGGGTATGAATGATCTCAGTGTAAACTGGCTACAGAGGCAACATGGCTGCCAGAGCGAACAAAAATACACATAAATGTAAGCATTTTTGGCATTAATGAACATTTTTATGAAACATAATCATTTATTTTGTTACATTCAATCGTGTGTTTATATTTACGATCATGTTATTCAAGTAAATGTTTGCAAAAAATTGCTAAAGTTTACTAACGTTAAATCATTACTAACTGCACAATAGTCCCACAACATCATGTCTGATCAGGGCAATAACCGCCATGGACATTGAGGGGGGCTATTCCTCCCACTATAAAATGATAAACCTTTTTCCTCAAATATGGGCAATTTGAGAGAGAAAGATGAAAGTTTCATGTACGTGCCTCTGTGCGTCTCTCTTACAATGAGTGAGTTTACTTCAAAAATTGTGATGTTATTCGTTCATTGTAGTGATTCAGTTATTAAACTGTTATTAATAAGTCACTGTGCAGCATTGACATGTTTCTTTGCACCTGTATGTGAGAGCTGCTCGATCTTGGTGTGTGTGTGTGTGTGTGTGTGTGTGTGTGTGTGTGTGTGTGTGTGTGTGTCAGTAAGCAGCACGTTATTATAGAAAGGCTCTATTGCACAGCATCATACAGGTATATGTGTTTATTGTAGGAGCTAGATGATGTATGATGACATGTGTATCTGTATAGTAGTGGTGTCCAATTTCTTAGAGGAATATTTTCACTCCTACCCCTTGACACTCACTTGGTGAACAAGTGAATATTTTTTCAATCATACCTCCCTTTTTTGTAGGTATATATTTTCATCTTTAAATAACCTTTAACCTCAGTATAACAATGTTTCCAGAGTCATCTCCAATCTCATAGACTGCCCACTCTGCCCCCAGCAAACTGGAACTTGTAAGCACATTAAGGAAACAGAGAGGCTGACTGACATTACACTCTTTGCATGACATGATTGATTCTCCAGTTAAATAAATCTTGTTAAAATGCCATAGCATGTAGTGATTCACTTATTTTGTTGCGATCTATGGAAGAGAATCTAAAAAATGGGGGCTAGCCCGGTATTATTTTACCTTCTTTTAACAATTATAAATGCTCCACCTGCAGCTCAAATGTCTGCGCTGACTATGTTTTCTGTTCAAACTCAATTTCACACTCAGAAAATGATCTGTTCTTTTTTATCTCCAAAACAAACATTAAGTTTCCTTGACCAGTTATCATTCATGACTTTGCTATATTTTCAAAATACCTTTTCTTTGTTAACAAATTAGTCCTGAGAAAATATCTAGTTAACCTTTTACATGAACTTCCTGCTTATGTCTTGTTTTTTTGACAGTAGAAATGATCAGGAGGTTATTTTCAATCAACCAGTTTCACTCAATTGAACACAGTTTCTACTTCTTTGTTATATGTTACATTAAACATTAAATCAATTTATTTAACACCTTATTTATGCATACATTTCATTTATTACAAAACTGTATTAATTTAAACATTTCATGATGCATTTAATAATTGCATTATATATTTATTTCATTTATTCTCACTCCATCTTTGCATTCACAGCAGGCTTTCGACGTACGGAAGCATCTATAATGATCTCTTCATAAGAGTCAGTGACAGCGAGTTTGACTGTTGATTTGTACTGTTTCCACCACTGCAGAAGTAGGTGAGCATTGAGTTTCAGGGACATGAACTCCTTCAGCTTCTTCTTCTATGCTGTCAAACATCTCCATTCCAGCGTGAACTTTCCTTTGTAAATTCAGAAGGGTATCCAAAATGTCATTTGGCACCTCAAAAATAGTAGATAAAGATGTCAAAATAAAAACTTCCTGGTTTATAATGTACTGGAAATAATGCAAGTCCAGCTGATGCTCATCTAAAACTAGGCATATTGTTGACCTGATAGGTTTAGTAAGTGTGAATTTAATATGCTAAAGTCAAACAGTTTACATAAAAATGGTAATATACAATTATCATTAACAACAGAATGCAATTTAGCAATAGAGTGCTTTAGGGATAACGCGCAGTGGAGTAGACCTCAAGGTACTTATTGCTTATATGTTTGCATTATATTATTTTGTTTAGCAAATAAATGCACTCCTTTGTCTAACCTATATATTCGTTGAAATAACATAACACAAGATCACAAAACAAAAGCAATGAACTACTATGGGTCATGTCACAGCTGTTGCTTATTACAGAATACTCTAGCATGTATTGTTATAGTATGACATAGTGAAAGCTATAACTTGAAGTATCTGCTCATTATAATCACAACAGAGCTTCTTGTACTTAATCATCCTTCACTTTTTCATTAATGTTAAAAATGAACGTTTCAACCCTTAATTCTTAATCCTGCTACTCATTTTTTAATTGCTTTGGCATAATTTTCACAAGCAATTTGTACATTTTCAAAACTCTTAGTGCTTCTATCACAACAGATCATCAAAAGTGCACTTTTTTTAATCGTTTCAGCATATTTTCAATTGTGTTAGTATAATATATATAATCACAAAATATCCTTTTCACTACACAAAATAAGTGTTTCATCTATGTAAATGTTTCCTTCAAAGTAACTGCCTTTCATAAAACTATTACTATCAAACTTTTGATTTGATTTTGAAACTTTTGACTCATCTCTTATTATTCAGTTTAATACATTTGTTTATCATTTCATTCAACTGATCTTAATGTTTACAGTTTTTCTCAGTCGCTATGGTGCATTTCTCGAATCATCCTTAATATTTGCAATGAAGTATGTGAATTTCTCAAAAAAATTAATACAAACAGCACCACAAAATGGATAACGTGCAAAAGCCAGTAACTTTCTCAAAATCTTTAGTTCATCTCTCAAAAGCAAGTATGTAGGTCAATGAACATATCAGTGCCATCAGAATGAAAAGTCTGTTCAATGTCATTGTTCACAAACAAGCTAGTGAAAAAGCTTAGTCATGTTGTCAATACAACAGTGCACTCTGCTAATATTACCTGATGTAAACTAGGGCACCAGTTTGGATGACACTTACAGTATTGAAATCCAGAAGCCTGCACTTCTAATGTATGCCATATATCCATTTCAAAAGTACAAATGTACACATAACTGTATGTTGCATATTGATTGAAAGAGACATGATAGAATTCACAGCTACACTTTTACTAGCGGTTTGCCAAAAAATAACACTCATTACAATGTCATTGCAAAAAAATATGGGTACAAAGGTGAAAATAAAAAATTAGAGAGTCAAACACAGGAAACACCCCTTAGGCAGAACTTTTGCTTTTGCATGCAGCACTGTATGAAGAATTGCAGTGCAGTCTGTCTACACCTGCGTGTCAATCTCTCAGGCCACAGATTCTCATCTACATCCCAACGAATATATTCCCTTGCAATGCAATGTGGAAAATTATATTTTGGAATGTCTTATACAGCCCCTGCAAGCGTCTACTGTGATGTTCTCATAGGCTACATCCATGGCAGTCAGCAGGGTCATCTGAGTATGTGGATGGCGATCATAGACCTTCCACCTGCATGCCGAGTAGAACTCCTCAATTGGGTTAAGGAATGTGAGGAATTACATCAGCATCCTATATTGGGTCGCAAACCATTGCCTGATGGTGTGTTAGTGATGGAATCTCACATTATCCCAAATTAAAATGTACTTTGCTAAATCATCTCGAAATGGACCCCTCTCATGATCAGGGATGAAAATCCTGTAGAGGGTCTCTAAGAAGGTGAGGAGATGCTGTGGCCCTATACAGCTATGGCCCTATACAGGAATATGACTTGAATCTGAAATAGCAGCACACATACTGATATTTCCTCCCAGTTGCCCTGACAAATCAACAGTTGCTCCGTGGCCGATGACATTTCAACCACGCCTTCTACTTTTGGTCAGGTTGAAGCCAGCCTCATCCACATATATGAAGTTGTGAGATGTTTCACTTGACTCCAATTCCATTATACGCTGTATCCCAAAACAAACAAAATTAGTTTCATGAATTACATCCATTTTCATTTTGGACAAAATACAGTTACCTCAAATGTATGCATATTACATATGTTTTTTTTTATTCTACAGCCAAAGGAAATGTCTACAGGTCATGCTTACTGTACTACATATCACTATAAAATGTTGCTGTATGTACATAGATATTTTACCTGTATATACTGGTACCGTAGCTCCTTAACTCCGTCATCATTCCTTTCAAATGATACACGGTACAGCTGTTTCATACTCATGTGGTGTCTTTTCAGCACCCTTTCGATAGTTGAGATGCTAACAGATTGGATGTTTTGAAAGACATTGTTGTCTTCAATAATGGCACTCTGTATCTCTCTTAGTCTAATGGCATTGTTTGCTCTGACCATGGTGCAAATAGCCTCCTCCACTTGAGGTGTGAAAAGGGATCCTCTGCCACCACTATGATGTAATTTTGCAGTCGTTTGGGGGAAAAATTTCATAAATGCAAACACACAATTTTTACATAAAACAGAAGAAAGTATACACACACAAATATATTTTTAAAAACACTACATGTGTGTGTTTATGTGTTGCAGTTTGTATCTGTATAAAGTATATTTGCTGTATGCTGCAAAATACAAATGGGCACTGTATTATGAATCATTACAGCAAGTAAACAGTATAGCAGTACATTGCACATTGGTTGACATACCTGTTCTCTCTGCAAAATGTTTGAATTATTGAGGATACGGTCGATCTCCCCTTCGGGGGTCTCAAGATCAGCTAGATCGGCCATTTCCTGTCGGTCCCCCGCTTCAGGGTACCGAACTAGCAGCTCTAAGTACACCAGAGGCCAGTCTTGAGAGACTGGTTCCCTTAGTAGACTATTTGGCAGTGTGGGAACTACAGCCAAATGTGTCTCGATGGATCATGCACACTGTAGAACAAGGCTATCACGGCGCACCGCCGCCGCATTTGAACGGGTTCATTCCCACAACCATCGATGGTGGTTGATATTAACTCATCAGAGCGGATGGCGGTTCAGCATCGAGATGTTGTTCTCGCTCACACGAATGAGTTGGGGTTAAGACTTAATGCCAGAAAAGTGTGTTTCTCCAGTACAGAGAACCACTTATCTGGGCGTGGTGTGGGATCTGACCACGATGTAAGCATGTATGTCCCCTGCTCGGATCAAGCCAATACTCACGTCAGTCAAGAGAGTAAGAGAAGGCCGGTCACTCACTGTCAAGCAGTTTAAAAAAACTGCTGGGTCTGATGTCAGCTGCGTCCAACGTGATACCTTTTGGCTTGCTTTACACAAGACTCCTACAGTGGTAGCTCAAGACCAAGTGGTTCTCGCCAAGGGGAAACCCACTTCGCATGATCAAGGTCACGTAACCTTAACCTTAACCTTCACGTAAAGGTCACGTAAGAGATGCAATGCTAGCGTAACGCTAGCATTGCATCTCTCACCGGTTTGGGAGCGGTCATGAGTGGCCACCCTGCCCGCAGTCTGTGTAGTGGTCGCCATCTCACGTGGCACATCAACTGCCTGGAGATGCTGGCCATTTTTCGAGCACTCAAACACTTTCTACCAGACCTGAGAGATCACCATGTGTCGGTGTGAGCACTGACAACACAGCGGTGGTCTTTTATATCAACCACCAGGGGTTCTGCGTTTGCGCCCCTTGTACCGAGGCCGAGGCTTCGTCTGTACATCTTTCCACGATCGCTCTGCTCACAGGAGTTATAGAGAGAGTGTGCCGGGATGGTGTCCATCTATTGCTAAAACCCCGTTCTGGCCAGGCCGAGTATGGTTCTCGGACCTGATTTATCTCCTTGACGGCTCGCCATGGAGGATTGCCGTCAGGAGGGATCTCCTCTCACTGGCAGAGGACATGATCTTTCACCCCTGCTCGGAGTTGTGGAAGCTGTGGGTGTGACCCCTGAGGGGGCACAACTCATAACTTCTGGTCTCTTAACTGAGGTTGCTGAGACCATCCTCCAATCTAGAGCTCTCTCAATGATGAAACTGTACGCCCTGAAGTTGAGACTCATGGTGCAGAGACCGCCAGCTTGACCCAGTTAACTGCCCGTTTGGTATAGTGCTTGAGTTTTGCAGTCCCTTTTTCCGCAGGGTTAGCCCACCCTACCCTGAAAGTCTACATGGCGGCTATAGCGTCCCTCTTGGTGGCATTTCAGTAGGCAACACCCTCTAGTTACACATTTCCTCTGGTGCGCTGAGGCCAGAGAAGCTTATGCTAAGTGGTGGATCAGCATGCTATCCTATAACCTCAAGTCTCTCCCCTCGCCTTTGGGAGCCAAGGCTTACTCAACTCAAGATATGGCGGCCGCCAAGGTCTTTCTGGTACTGCAACGCTGCAAGCTGTCTTACGTCCCTCACATTCGTCAGGTTCTTGAAAAAGATTTGTGAGCCACTCCTGGCTCCTCTGTTCTCTTGCCATAGTTGTGCTCTTCCACACAAGGCAGGGATTTTCAAGTCTGGTGGCATGGATATCTCGTTCCCCTAGCGCTTTCCGACGCAGCTCGAGTTCCCGGAGGGGAACGTCCCAAGTTACGTGTGTAGCCATGGTTCCCTGAGGGAACGAGACACAGCATCGCAGAGCCATACTTCCAGCATCCCTACTAGAGCTATGTTTCATTCCTGGATGCTAACACCGGTTGCATCTCACATGCTTTTTAAGCCTCCTGGTCATTACGTCACCCACCCATTACGTCTTGCCCATCGTTTGAACTGATTACACATATGATTCAGAGCATGGTATCGCTGAAGGTGTTCTCCTAGCGTTTTCCGACGCAGCGTCTCGTTCCCTCTGGGAGCCATGGTTGCATACGTAACCTGGGACGTAATTGTCACAGTTTTATGTAATTTGTAATAGTAAAATATTGACAGCATACTGTTGTCCTCAGAATTAACAGGAGACAACCTGGTGGTGGTCGCCCACGTGTTTTGACTGACCAGCAGTAGTTAGCTGTGGTGGAAATGGTCAGGGCAAGGAATGACATACGGCTGTCTGAAATCAAGCAGGCTATTGAGTACAGTAATGACACCTTTGCCAAAGTGCTGTCAATTAGCCTTCCAACTATTGCCCGCCTTTTGAAGAAGCACCAGGTTTCTATGAAACAAATTGACTTGGTGTCTTTTGAGAAAAACAATGCCGGGTAAAACAACTGCGTTCAAAATATGTTCAGGTACAACACTAAATTGGTGTACTGTATGGCATACAATTTACAGTACTGACTAACAATGTCAACTATTATTTGTAAAAGAGCTAACCAAATACTTATTATTTTAGAGGGTGATGAAGCTGGACGCTGCTGTGAATCATCACAAGTATATTTTTGTTGATGAGGCAGGTTTCAATCTTGCAAAAACCAGACGCCATGGACGTAACCTTATTGGCCAAAGGGCAACCATCAGAGTGCCTGGACAACGTGGGGGAAACATCTCAATGTGTGCAGCTATATCTGAAGATGGTGTGGTAGGCTGTAGACCAGTTCTAGGATCATACAAAACTGAACACCTGATAGCTTTTCTAAATGAGCTTGAGCAGGCCTGTCAGGGTGAAGATGTAATTTATGTTATTGTGTGGGACAATGTCAGTTTCCACCATGCAAAGCTGGTTCGGGAATAATTTCAGGCACATCCTCGGTTCATGACCCTCTACCTTCCCCCATACTCTCCTTTCCTCAACCCATTTTAGGAATTATTCTCTACATGGAGGTGAAAGGTGTATGATCGCCATCCTCATGAGCATGTCACCCTTCTTCAAGCCATGGATGACGCTTGTGGTGATATAACTGCAGAGCAATGTCAAGCCTGGATTCATCATGCCAGAACATTTTTCCTACAGTGGGTGAACAATAAAGACATTCACTGTGATGTTGATGAAAATGTATGGACCAAATGTTGAAGCTTGATAATTAATGTGAAATTCAAGTTTACATTTACAGGTTATTTGTTTTTTTTTTTTTTTTTTTCACATGCAACCACAGTATAGTTGTAAACTAAACTAAAAATAAAATACTTGTTTTGCTTGCGTATGTAAATGACTTGATGTGTTCTATGATCACATTTTCATGTTGTATAATAATTATCATTTAAAAAAGAAAAATTATATAGTTTTTGTCAGTTTATCTGAACATAAGTGTAACATTTGCTGTGATGGCTGTATATACAGTTTTACAGTAAAGTAACATTCATTCAGCACAGAGGGCGATTTGAAACCTGTACCTTGTATTGTTTGCTACTGAATTAATTGATTTTTAAAAGTATGAAGTAGAAAAAAATATCTTACTGTTGTGTTTTGGTGATTAAACCAAATGTTTTCAATACATATCACAATGATATTGTGTTCTGAAACAATTATTATGTGGAAGGAAAATATGATCAGTTTAAAGTTTTTTTACTAAGAGTTTTGAAAATGTATACCTTACTTATGAAAATAGTACCAAAACAATTAAAGAAAAACACGTAGTGTTAGACTTTCTTAAATATGTCTCAGCCAAATTTCTTGGAAATACTTTGTGATGACAATGCACTCTATTATGGTTAAAAAATTATAAATTAATAAAACATAAATTAATATGATTAATGACAGACTATTTTAAAATGAAAAGAATCAAAAATCTTATGATGGCCGTAATTTAGATAGTTGATTATTGCCTCTTGATTCATACACATAGATAAGACAATTGTTAACTTAGTAGTGTAAAACTAAACAATTCATATATTCAGGAGTCGTACAATTAAAAATTAGGTACTTGTCATATCTATTGCGAGCCTATATTTCGCAGTCGAACCCTCACAAAAACAAGATTTCACTATTTTTGGAGTGACACACGTACAATTTTATTTATTTATTATTTATGTCAGAACTACCACTCATGCTCAATTTCTCAAACAACTTATATTATTAAATTAACTTAAATATTGACATTTCAATACTTTTATTATATCCTCCAATTCACATTATTATTATTATTATTATTTAACAAAGAAAATGTGTTACAAACTAAGTTAATGTCATATATCTGTATGTATTGTGAGCATAGATTTTGAAATCGATCCCTCACGAAAACAAAATCAAGATTTCACTTAGTATTTTAGAGTTATGCATATGCTTTTTATTGTTTGGTTTTATCAAGTTATTATTGTATTTATATTATTCAGTTTTATCCAATTCACATATTATTATTATTATTATTAATATTATTCTTAAAAAAAACATATATATATATTTTTTTTATAAACTTCTATTGATTATATACATTGGTATATAACCATCCTAGTATACTAATAAAAAAAGCTGTTTCAAAAGATTACATTTTAATTAATTCAATTAAGTATGTTCTGTCTGTTTTTGTTTGTTTGTATTTGTTTGTTTGTAGCATAATGTCAGATCCAAACTTCATGAAATACAATATACAGTGTATATATATACACTGTATGTATATACTGTATATAAGCAAAATATGAAATACAATCTAAAATATGGTAGTAATATAAATTACCCCCCCCCCCCATTAATAAATGTGCACTTCCTCAAATTCTAATACAAAATGCAGTTTTGCTTCCCTCAATTCAAATTCATGTGAAATTGAAGAACTGTGCTAGAATTTAAAAGGCATTCTCAGTTAAATTCTAATTAGCTCAAAGTCGTGATGTGAGGCATTCCAAAGCAGTCAATAAGAGGTTCTAGTCAAGTGAAGATGTTGTAGTGGAAGGCAGCAGCTGACAGTAGGGCAGCTTACCAAGGTTTTTGAGCAGAGCCCTTGTGTGTTGAGATACTTGAAAGCAGCTCTGATTAAAGAGACGCTGGATGTCATGTCTGCTATAGGCAGACCTATTGGACAGCTGCCAATAAAAGCACGTCCCCAGGGATGTTGAAACAGAGATAGCAGTCGGTAACTGACACAAAGTGCATGGCAACAGAGGGCTTCTCTGGAGGACAGAGGTCGGAGTTGTGCAGAATTGTGATAAACATATCGGCTGTCACAGTGTGAGGTGTGAATTGTTTGTGACTGAGAGATCGACTGCAATGTTACAGAACAGAATACTTTTCCCATTTATATGTAGCATTTGGACACAATTAAGCTGATATTCTAAAATAAGTAGTGTAAATTATGCTCGCAACATGAGAATGCAAGGCATGGACATAATTCCATATGAATTTAAAATAATCAAATTATAATAATTATAATATACAATAATCAAAATAATCATAATCACATGATGTGCCAATTAAGTAATGAAATAAATCACAACCATATTTCACATTAAAATTGAGATTCAGTTACAAATATTGTGTGAAGCATTAGAAATATATTTAACAGGCTTTAGAATTGTACATATTATTTGTTTTATTTCCATTTCACTGAACAAAATATACATTCATATTTATTTCCATATCATATAACTAAATTAAACAAACAAACAAAAAACAAAGACATACATAATAAATAAATAATTAGATATTAAATTAAATTAAATTAAGCTAAATTAATTGACACCACTGCTCAAAAATAATTATAAAAATAATTAAGATTTATTAATATTGCTATAAAAATAGATTCTTCTGCTCAATAAGGCTGCATTTATTTAATAAAACATGGAGTAACACGTATAATATTGTGAAAAATTGTTAAAATTTAAAAGGGTAGTTTCTATTTCAATATATTTTTAAATGTAATAAATTAATTCAGTGTAACTTGATCCCTCAGAAATAATTATAATATGCTGAATTTAGAATGTTTTTGTGGAAACCATGATACTTTTTTTGGATTCTTTGATAAATAGAGAGTTCAAAAGACCAACATTAATTAATTAATTAATTAATTATTCATGTAGCCAGGTTGTAAAATCATGTATGTGTTTAGAAAGTGACTTTCAAAAATGAAAATAACAAAGTAACAACAAAGCCTTCAAATGAAAGCTTTCAAATGCAGCACTTAGTGCAAACAGAATTAGCTGATATATTACGACATAAAGTGCCCTTTGCAAAACAGCGCATCTAGCACTCACATAAACAAATGCATATGATTTATCCTGACTGACACCATCAAAGTGAAAAGAAGGTCTCTGATTCTTGGAAATTGCAGCACAAAAGAGCTCGGAGGCAGGTATGCAGCTTTCCATAAAAATAAGACACAGCCTTATCAGGTTTGAAACAGCCTAGACATTTTCATCTTCCAGCTTGTGACAGAAAGATACCCTGTATTAAATGTCTGTGGACTGTTGTGTTTTTTGTTTTTTTTACCAGTTTGAGGATCAAACTTAATAATGATCTGGTTTAGGCATTAGCCCTGATATGACTGAGAAGGGACTCCTCACACAGCTTTATATCATTTAATCTCTGAGTTATAATCCATTTAAGATGTTTGTTGTCACATCTGTCAAGCAGGATCTTGTTAAAGCGAGCGATCAGCCTTGCACATATTTGACCCTGTCAGAAAATGAAGTGTGGCTAATATCCTTAGCTTGAGTGCTACTCTGCAGAATAACATGTCAGTGGATTCACAGCACTTTCTTACTTGGTGGATCCCCAAGAGTCAAACAAGTTCAGGTTATGTATTACACCTTGAATTTACAGAACATGCATCTCCAATAACCACTTGTGATCACCGCTAGAGAAGCAAACAGAGGAAGGCACTAGCATTGCCAAGGTTGTGGGTTCAATTCCCAGGGAATATGCATAATAAAATGTAGCTAAATCATAAGTCATATGCCAGAGCAAAAGCCAGAAATGTAAGTGTAAATGTGCCAAGACACATCAGTGTTTCTGACTTTACCTCCCAATAAAGATGAGTGCTTGGATAACAACATGTGCTGGGCATCAGGGCTGCATGTAGGACATCTTTAGATATCATCCAACTGATATTAACCCAAAATTAAATATTTATAAAATGCTTGTGAATGATATTGTCTATCAGAGCATAAGCTGGCTGCTTTAAAATTCTAGTTAAAGGGATATGACTAGTGATTACTAATACAGTGGGCTGGTTAGAGAAGGTCATACCATTATGACTCTAGCAATCCAAAATCACCAGTAGTTTATCCATTCAAATCATATATAATATAGAGCAACAACCATTCTCATACTGCAGTGGTACACTATCTATCTATCATTCTATCTATCTATCTATCTATCTATCTATCTATCTATCTATCTATCTATCTGTCTGTCTGTCTGTCTGTCTGTCTGTCTGTCTGTCTGTCTGTCTGTCTGTCTGTCTGTCTGTCTGTCTGTCTGTCTGTCTGTCTGTCTGTCTATCTATCTATCTATCTGTCTATCTGTCTATATGTCTATATGTCTGTCTGTCTGTCTGTCTGTCTGTCTGTCTAAATAAATAACTGAGATACTGAATGATTGCATGCAGTATACATAAAACCTGCAATACATCTATATTAAAAAATAACTTTATGGTGCGTTGAAGACCTATTTGTGGAAGTCTATTTCTGCCATGGGATCTTTCAAGTGACTTTGTATCTGTTTTTTTTTCTCAAAATTGTGAGTTTATGTCGTGCAGTTCTGACTTTAAATTATTTTTAAGAATTCAATAATATTTAAATTTTAATTCTGAGTTTACACCTCACAATTCACTTTTCTGTCTACAGGATAACAACAAACAAACAAACAAACAAAAAGTGTATTTTGACATGTCTTACAAATCATAACTCTGACTTTATATCTCACAATTATGACTTATGACCCTCCCCTTATTATTATTATTATTATATGATGGACTAGAAAAGTAGTGTTTTTCCCCAATACACAGAAACATCTTCCCCACTGACTTCCATTTAAAGTTATCTTTGTTGACTGTTCCATCATATACAGAGCAGCCAAAATATAGCATAAGTTTTATTATTTATTTCAGAAAAAAAAGTAGATTTATTGTTGCAAACCTAAAGGCAACAGTTTCTAAATGTCACTCAGCAAACCATTTTCAAACAGGCAGTATTTGCATTTGAATTGTGTTTTGATGACAGACTGACTTTATCATATTGAGCTTATTTGACAGCCATCTTTATGACAGTCCCCCGACCCATTAATACCGCCCCTCTACTTACCTCTCCTGTTTCTGAGCTTATTTCCCCAAAGAATTCCATTACCTTAAATTGTATTTGCTTGTTTGCACTGCATGCTGGGAATTCCCACAGATTGTTGTGCGATATCTGGTGAGTGATGAAATCAGATAGATTGAGGGTGAGTCACTCACTCGCTCGAGTCACCATAAAATTAACAAACTACTTCTGAATGATGATCCAGTCTTCCTCAGAGTCCCACCTCTTATAATTGACATCTAAACTGCTGCCACACTGGTGTAATATCTCAGCACTGCTCTCCGACAGCATCTGGTGGTCGATTATTATGTTTTTAGCATTTCTTAATAATGTAATATATATAATGCAGTTGATTTTTTCTTCATAGATTAACTTAACAGTAATTTTTCACATCAAATAAATTAGACTGTGATTTACTATATATATATATATATATATATATATAGTAGTTGCTTCTATTCCCATCATGACTATGAGATCCCGCCCACCACAAAAAAAAGAAAGATAATGAAAATAAATAAATCACTTCAGCAAAATATGGAGGCAGGAGCTTCAAGATGAAGACTGAATGCCCGATATTTGAAAAGTACTGATCACAACTTTGAAAAGAAATGTACGTATTCCCTTTATCAGTTGTTCCTATTAAAGATAGTTTTTAAAGTAAATATATGTAGTTTTTTGTATTTCTGCGACACCCCTAAGTGAGTGAATTCCCCTGTCATAATTATAGTGGGTAGCTGTAAACTTGCAATTGTTTCTGTTTTTTTATGGAGCCCCTAAGCCTAAAGGGACATGGTGAAAAAAAAAATCAAAGCAAACTTACATTTTTTTGTTCCCTCGCAAAAAGTTTCTGTTCTCTAGTAAAAATATTTGCATTCTCTAGCAAAACCAGTTGAGTTTGCTTTACAGCTTGCGGTCGTTCATATAGCTCCATGCATTCACAATGTAGCTGTTCATAGAGTTTTATTTTGAATGTAATTTTTGCTTTGAACTTTAAACTCAAGTATAAAGAACGTTCGGTTACGACTGTAACCTCGGTTCCCTGAAGAGGGAACGAATGCTGTGTAAAAACACGCTATGGGAACGCTTTGCGTGATAAGTCTTGAAGCACATGTGTAATCAATCCAAGGTGTAATTGGGACGCAAGAGCGGGTGACATCATGAACCAGGAGGCTATAAATCCTGCCCAAACGAAGCTGTCACTAGCTTAAAAGTCTGAGCAAGTCGCTTACAGGCACGAAGGAGATATGGCCGGGAACGCAACGTTCGTTCCCTCTTCAGGGAACCGAGGTTACAGTCGTAACCGAACGTTCCCTTACAAGGGAACTCTGTTGCGTAAAAACACGCTATGGGAACGTCAGTACAACATCACCATAGCGACAAGTGCCTGTCCTGTGTGAATCTTACGAGCAGCACTAGGACGAGAGCACTTGGGAACCTGGGGTAGAGTCCATGTCCAAATAATAAAATCTGAAGAATGTGTGCGGTGAGGAACAGTCTGCCGCATCACAAACTTCTTGGAGAGCAACTCCTGATATCAGGGCCTTGGGGGCCGCCATACTCCTGGTCGAGTGGGACCGGACAGCCATGGGAGAAGGTTGACCGGTCGACTCATAAGCAAGTGAGATGGCCTCGACCACCCACTTGCTCATTGTAACAAAGTTCGGACGAAGGAAGGAAGCGGACAAGGTTGGCTCGTGGAAACTCGGGTGATTTATTGCTTTCTTGATAAACTTAAACAGGTGCGCACTCTGCGCGTCCTCGGTACATCAACTCTCTCGGTTGTCTCAGCGATCACTCTCTGCGTTCGTTCTGGCTGTCTCTCTCGTCACAGACCATGCGCCCGAGTCTCCACTCCGTCTCTCAATGAACTCCCGTTCCACGGTGGCTTTTATCCGGTCTCCACGCCAATTACTGCAATCAGACACAGGTGTTCCTCATTTTGCACTTGACCCACTTACTTACCGCTGTCTCCTGAGTCTTTCTCCCGCTGCAGACTTCGCTGAAACAAATACCTTTAAACAAATTGTATATTTTTTTTTAGTGTAACATACAGCAGTTACAGGTAGTATTACATATGTTCATAAAATGTTATATTTTTAACATAAATTCAACATTAACACATTATTTTCTCAAAACATATTTTAAGGTAACATTTCCTCACATTGATTGCATCAGCCCTAATTAAGGTGATCAATTTAGGGTTTTACAAAGAATATGGAAAATGTATGTATGGTTAAATGATCACAAAACTGCATGAAATTATACAAGGCACATGACAAAACATGGAGTTCCTGGGGCATATCAGTAAGACTATCAGTATTTCACCACATTTACTGTGTTTCATTTTTGTTATATTGGCAGATACATTATTTAAGAATGAGCCATTAGATTACCTTTTATCAGAAGTCACCTTACAATATTATGCGACTGAGCCCAGGGGAAGAGAAATATTTGAAAGAAATTGTGATACATTTTTAAAGAAAGAAAAAAAACTTCTCAATATATGGTTGTCTGACTCATCATTTTGCCCACCCTTGTCTAAAGAGTATCATAGAAATCAATAACTGTCGCATCCTTCATCACTCCGAATCAATTTTGATGTCACCCTACATTAAGACAGCATTTTTGTATTTTATTAATACACATACCGGCCCATTTAGGTGTTACATTAAATCATATTGCATGCAAACAGACAGGTACTTTTGTAACACATCAGTGTACACTTTGTATAAAGCGGGCCTTTAGGGTTCCCTGCAGTGGATCTATACTGGAGTGGGGTGGATAAATGGGCTGTGGAGAATAGTGCTTCTAAAGAAGTGCACGGGCAATCAGTAAAGTAGCAGAATAAAGAGATTGGCCTGTGGCACACATCAGCACTAGAGGAAGAGTGCAAACACAAGGCAGCAAGCTGAAAAGATTTATCCAATCTTTTTGCGCTAACAGTACTCATCTAGCCCAACGACAGCTGATCCATTTGCACTGAGGTGACTTTTCTCCGCTGAAAAGGAATATGTTTGTTTTTGAGGGAAAGTTACTTTAGCACATAGCCTGTAGGTGAAACTGAAAGTTGTTTTAGAATGTGCACTTCAAATGCTGCGTCAGATTACATGTTGAAATGTCAAACAGAATGTCTTGTCATAAACTAATTGGCTCGTTTTGTAAAAGCTTTTCACACATTGCAGCTGCAGTGCAAAAGGAGTTACGCTTACTATCGTGCATAGATATGCCATCGTAAATCTTTGATATATCTGTGCTGACACATCACAACTATCGCAAATATCGGTGATTACTTTGAGGTCATGACAGCGAGCTATTCCAAATCCAAGTGAACAGTCTGAGCCCAAAGGCTTTTAAGCTAATTGCTTTCACCCCCTTCGATACAATTTTCTCCACAATTGATGACAGTGACGTATGACAGTTCTCAATACAAAACATGCTTATAAAGCTAATTATGTATTATGTTTTAAAGTCAAACATACTATAGGGAAATGCATTTACTCACATAAATGTGCATTAATATGCAAGAATGTGGCATTTTGATGTACGGCTCTTTACTCATTAAATATTTTGTTCTGCAGGTGGCGATTAATAAAAACAAACTAAGCCTAAAATAACAATATACAGGTATCATATCATGCAGTTCAACAGACTATACATTGGATGTCAACTTAGTGGGTGGCGTTAGAAGAAAGAAAAACTGTGGAGGATCAAAGTGAATATATATAGAGTATTAAATCTAATTCAATGTTATGACCATTTATATGATTGCCATAAAGTTAAGTCTATCCATTAATACACACCATCTTTTGAAAGTAAGAGCGGGTACAGCCTTTGTAACTTTTAATGTGTGAGGCTTCCAGTTGCATTCCCTTGCATTTATTTTTCATGTTCAAAAGCAGTCTGTTATGCTACTTGATATTGGAAACTGCTATGTATTATCATGTTATTTTAATGCATTGTCATAATCATAAACATTGTTTTGTTGCACAAATAGCCTCACAGTTCACAATCAGAAGTCTTGCACATTCACAGAAATGTTGCCACTGTTGGAATTTCAGTAAAACATATTTTACTAATTATTGTACTCTAAAGAAAATAAAGTTTTCAGAACAATTAAAATCAGGGGAATCTGATTTTCTAGCATGCATTGCTTCAGTTTGCAGAAGGAGAGTGATTTGGTCTGGCGGAGGAAGATGGCGCATGGCTGCTCGTCTGTTCTTTAATGTGGCTGTTTTGTATTTAATTTCTCTTTTAACTCAAAATGTTTTTTTACATTTATCTTTTATGACCGTCAAGCACTCCTTAATATCAGAGACTCTATTGAGGTTTTATGAAACACTGATTTGAGCCTTCATACTCAAATAACCCACCCCCTCGCTTCTTGGTGACTGTCCCGGCCTGTCAAAGCCGGATGTCGTGGAATTTTCATGGAAGAAAGCGCCCCAGAAAAGAGGAAAACGAAGGGGGTATTGCGGTAAAACTGAAGCTAAGCCTATCCCTTTTATCTCCATCATGACGTGGCTTGGATTGCTTTCAATATGGGCTTGGATATGGCCATTTTGTCTCGTGGTACTCGCTCGAGGTGGCATATCAGTGGATTTTACCTGTGATTCGGGATAATCTCTCCAACTCTTCCCATTGTTGGATACCACGTCTTCGCCCCGGGGGTGTAAGTCCCTGCAGTCTTGGCTCGCTGTGCCGTGCTGCACAACCGCACGTCAGGATTGGGTTGGTAAACGCAAGATCGCTTGTAAACAAGACATTCATTTTGCAAGATTTTTTTTATCTCAAATGAACTGGATTTTCTGCTAGTCACAGAGAACTGGCTGAATGCGGGAGATTCAAGTCCTTTCTCTAAACTTGTGCCCAAAATGTTTTTTTTTTTTTTAAACCGCCCTAGAATCTGCGACGGGGTGGTGGACTTGCATCGGTGTTCAAAAGTAGATTTTGTTGTAAAGCTCGTAAGACTGAATCTTTTTCAAGTTTTGAAGTACTTTTATTTCAGTTGAATGAATATCAACTAGCGATCGCTGTGGTTTATCGTCCTCCAAAACCAAATAAGGATAAAAAAAAAGAACTGTAAAACTTCTTAGGTGACGTTGTTCTTAATATTCATGTTTGCTGTAAGTCAAACCCCCTGGCCAAGGATTTTATTAGTTTAGTTGACTCTTTTGATTTTACTCAAGCGGTAAATGGTGCAACACAAACAAAGGCATACCTTAGATCTTGTATTGCTGCATGGTGTTTAAATCTGTGAACTTGAAATCCTTGAGCGAAGTTTTTTCTGACCATATGCCTGTTATATTTAATTGCTTGCTTCCTATTGATGTTTCAAAGACTAAGAATTTCTTTCTAAGCAGAATTTCTTGGAGTCAAATAATATTTTTGAAAAAATTCAATCTGGGCTTAGGAAACATCATAGCACTAAAACTGCACTTTTAAAAGTGTTGAATGATATTTTATTATCTGTAGATTCGGTGGACTCTTTGATAATTTTAGTATTAGATTTAAGTACTGCGTTTGATACCATCGATCATAGAATCCTTATATCACGCCTTGAACATTTTGTTGGCATTACAGGTTGTGCTCTTGGGATCACTGAATACGTGATATTTGTCAGATAAGTCTTGTTTGTTTGTTAAGTCTTGGTTCTCTTCATTTTTTTTTACATCTAAATGAGGGCAAAACAGAGGCCATTGTGTTTGGGTCTTCGGGGGCCCCGATTGTGATTCGGGAGTTCTGGATACCTGCAAAAAACTGTCTGTGAGAAATCTGGGTGCTAACTTTGATTCTGCACTAAAGTTCGATAACCAGATCAATTCTGTAGTCAGATCCAGTTTCTTCCAATTAAGATTGCTATCAAAAGCCAATAGTTTTTTGGTTGTTTTAGAGAGTTAGAGAGAGTGACCCATGCTTTTGTGTCATCACGGCTTGATTATTGTAATTCACTTTACAAGGGAATAAGTCAATCAAATATAAATCTACTCCAGATGGATCAAAATTAAACTGCCAGACTTTTGACTGGCACCCACAGATTTGATCATATCTCTCCCATACTATGCTCTTTGCACTGGTTGCCGGTCTGTTAAATAATTGATTTTAACATTTTACTGTTTGTTTTTAAAGCTTTGAGTGAAACGGCTCCTGAATATCTCAGTGATATTTTAAACCCAGATACACATTTTAGACCACTGAGGTCTTCAGAGAAAAGAGTGTTGATGGTCCCTAGATCTGAGGTTGAGGGGTGACCGTGCCTTTTCAATTGCTGGGCCAAAATTATGGAATAATCTTCCAGTCTCCCTCCGATTAGTTTCTTCAGAATCTGAATTTAAATCTAAGTGAAAAACTTACAATTTTTCAAGGGCTTATAACTGTCCTTAGAGTCTCTTTAGTTTATTCCGGTCAAAACTGTTCATATTGATTTGTCTTTTTATATCTACTGTATGACTTTTTTAACAAGGTTTATACAGCACAGTGGTCAACTACTGTTATTTTTATTGTGCTTTATAAATACATTTTGATTTGATTGATTTTGATTGTGTGCTTGCACAAGATTTTATGTTGGAATTTATAGGGGTTTCGATTATGCTGAAGTTTTGCATGGTTGTGCAAATTTTTAGCTGTGTCATGATTTGGTGAGTCCAAAAGGCATTGCATTTTTTTTCATTTTCTTTTACATGAGGTACAAGATGTTAGTTCCTGTATAATGACTCTTTCAACATTGACCACTTCTATGCTGACCCATTAAACCATGCCATATACTGAATGGCATTGTGAAAAAAGAACCTCCCCTAGACATCTTAATAATATAGATTGCACTCAATCTGTAGGGAAACCTTTTTTTATGAGTGTAGCTACTCTTTATTCTCTTGACAAAAAATTTGGCCAGCTTAATGGACTGGGACACACCATGACCGTGAATGCTTCATGAGATATTCTGCCTTGCCTCTGGCAGGTGATGTACCTTCCCTTTTTTGTTGAGTCTGGTTAATGCTCAGCAAATTAATGTAAGTTGATTCCCAATGTTTGTGCAAGTTGTTCAGCCATTCTCTAAAGAACTAGCTCCAGTACAATATAAATCACCATACTTGGCCACACGTCACTTCACTTTCACACTTTCACTTTCCAAGTGGTCCTAAGGCAGGGGCGTCCAATCCCTCTCACTATCCTGAAGAGTTACATTTCAATCCTAATCAAACACACCTGAACCTTTGAATCAAGGTATTCAGATTTGCCAACACCGTTTGTTATTATGCCTACTTTCCTACTAGTAGGCAACAGTAGATGTCAGAAGTGTGTAGTGTGTCAGAACTCATAAGGTGCTTTCGCACCAGAGTCACCTTTTTATAGCTCCTAAAACTATCAGTGACATAAGTGTATGCTGATTGGCCAAACATACATGAAACACCAGTTACCCAGCATTTTTAAAAAGCCATGTAAAAAATATTTACTCCACGAACATGGACAACAGCAAAAAAGGCATTTACCCAACCCAGGCTCATGAAAATATCTGCCTCTATATACATTTATGCAACACTGTAATTACTGTTACGGAAACATTGCAGTTTCAAAATAAAATGTCCAGTTACTTGCACTAAAACAAGTTCAATATGTGATCGATGCACATTTTTATTATGTTGGTACAGGCACATATTGCTGCATTTTTATTACACTGCTTGAGATACATATTGCGGCTGTTCAGAATTAAAATATTGAAAGTGTCGCTAAAAGCTAATGCTCTATCATGTTGGAAACATCCCATACACCAAACCCAACCCTAAACCTATCCAATAGTATTAACAAATGCAAAAGTGATAGAAAAATATTTTGTTGATGCAGCCGTACTATTTTAACTTATATTTGAGCTGTTTTGCCAAACCGTAGTTTCACAGGGTTCATACCAGAGCTCTCCATCACTCACGTGCAATGCCACAATGCCATTTTCCCCGGGCGCCGCAGCATAAATCGCTGGCCACTGCTCTGGGTGCGTGTTCACTGTGTGTGTGTGTGTGTGTTCACTGCTGTGTGTGTGCACTTTGATGGGTAAAATGCAGAGCACAAATTCCGAGTATGGGTCACCAAACTTGGCTGTATGTCATGTCACTTTCATATTGCATGAACTACAAAGCAAACCAACTGAATTAGAAAACGCATGCAAATAAAGCTGCATTAGTGATGACAATGTTCAAAAGTATCAGTTTTCAAATTTTGCAGGATGTTGAAGGGGTCATATGATGCGATTTTCCTTTCTCTTTGGAGTATTGAAAGCTGTACATGCATAGATATGATGCCTGAAGTTGCAAAGACTAAAGTCTCAAAACCAAATAGATATTCTTTATAAAAGTTAAGACTCTACCACGCCCCCCTAAAACGGCTCATTGAAACAAGCCCCCACATGTCTACATCACTATGTTGGAAGATTTGCAAAACACCGCCCATATATATACGAAAAGAAAGAGGGCGTAACTTTTATTCTCACTGTAGTATTGTTGCTTCCGCCGGCGCCATATCCTGGAGATGCTGTGTTTCATTGTGAAAGCAAAGGTACTTTGTGTCGGCTTCCAAAAGAAAACACAACTGGAAATCAGTGGTTAAGTTGTATTTACAACACTGTTCCAGAACAGTTCAACCCAAATATTAGAGTGTAGCAATACTAATGTGCAGTATGTGGAAAATAATGTTTTTTTAAACCTTAAACCACATAAACACATTGCATTACACCAAATAAAACAAATACTGTTCTTTTTAGCAACGTCATATGTCTTTAAAATTGTTATAAAAGTCATAACATATTCTGCCAGCAATTGTGTGAAAAATTAGGCTTTATTAATCAAAACTCTGTACCTGTAAATCATACTTTTGTGTGAATACAAGTTGTCAGAGTATGACTGCCTCTAGTGTTAATTTCAACTGGAAATTGCAGTGATTCATACATACAGGTATGTTTTTTTTCAATTTAGCAGAATATTATATAGAGATTTCCAATGAGCCTAAGTTAAATGTACCTGTTGTTACTCATTCTAAGCCTCGATGACAACACTAAAAGTTGTCATAGGAGATTTAGTCAGATTTCATGCTCTTTCAATTGCATAAATTGTGCGTTTACATTCCATCTCCGTTACCATGAATCCCACGGCCCACAACAAAAACAGCTCTAAACCGCCGTCCTCCATTCACCAGTTGTTGATGTTTGTAAATGCCGCAAATACAGACGTTGCTGTCGACCACATCGGAGTTCCTGCTGCCAGTGTGAATGCAACCAGGTAAATGGCCTGAGGGAGAAATTGGTTCTCTAGGAACCAAACCTATATGTATGTCCTTGGTTGGTATGTCGGACCAAACCTGGGAAATACATGGATCACAGAATTCTCTATTTACATTGACCCCACTGTGAACCCACAAGCCTAGAAAGAATGCTTAAATGGTCGTTGAATCTGTGCCCTGCAGGATTTTATCAGTTTAACCCCCATGTCCCAACCCAGCATCAACCCACCCTCCTAACCTGCTCTTGGCACACTGTGTTCATCACGAGGTCAGCCAGTTTTCTACAGTTTCATTGAACATCTGCCAACTGGAGAATGGCAAGTAAACATTAGGTTATTTGACTGCTCCTGCTGTCATTTCTGCTGGGTGGGACTGGCCTAAGTCCAAGAGATATGCAAATAATGACTGCAGCAAAAACAACATTGAAGTGGATTTCCAAGCTTGAGAAAAATGCCCCAACTTCATCTGGTACTCTTGTTTACAGGTATTGACTGAGTGGATGAGAATCATTTTCATAATATTGATTTAGGATGCGTGATCTGATGGATGGGGGATATTTGGAATGAGAACAGCATGGGTGTGGTGACAGGTTACAGTACAATTTTCTTGAGTCAAGTTTACATTAAGTTTGCAAGAGGCACCTAATCTGACACTTTCAGTCTTTCTTTGGTAATTGGATATCTGCGGGTGTGTTGTTATATTAAAGGGGTCATGAACTGCCTTTGTTTTAATTTGTACTGTTCTCCGATGTCCACTAATAATGTTATCAAGATTTTTCATCAAAAACATCATAGTTTATAATTAACTATATTCTGTCCTGATTTTAACCCCCCTCATCAGAACGCTCTGTTTGAATAGACATGGTGGATTGTAGACTCAGAAGTAAATGCCCACTGCTGTGATTGGCTAATAGTTGTGCATGTTTGACAGCGTATAACCTTCATAGAAGGATGCTACTGAGATTTAGGTTATAAACTCATAAATAACTCAATACATATCAAATGATCTGTATGAAGAGACAAAACAATAGTGACCACGTAACGAAAACAGTTAGTTTCACTAGTGTTGCGACATTACATTTACATTTACATTTAGTCATTTAGCAGACGCTTTTATCCAAAGCGACTTACAATTGGGGAATACATAAAGCGATTAATCTTGAAGAGGCAAACATACAGAGGAAGTGCCAATAACACCAAGTCTCAGGCATTGTTCAAATAAGTACAAGCTAGCAAGGGAAGGAGAGAAAGATAAAGAGAAAGATGAAGATTTTGAAAAAGTGAAAGAGATTTATTTATTTTTTTTATTTATTTATTTTTTTTTTTTAAACATTACTCCAATATAGTAGGCACAGCATCATCTTTTAGTTTCAATCTTTTTGAAAATCCCGTGTTGAACTGTGCCTTGTTTGTAAACGAATATACAATAAATTGTAGTGAGCAAAGGACCAAATTCTTACAGACGAAGTCTGGATCTGCATTAAAAAAGTTTCTTCCTACACAACTGGCAACTACATGGCATCTTGTTGCCTTCAGAGCCATCTATATTGCTTAGTTTTGTGTAGACCTGAGTGTTACCCTTTCTCGTAAACTAGATGCGTGAATCAGTAGGCATGGTTTACCAGGCAGCAATGTAGAATCGGTGGACATGGCTAATCAAACAAAGGCCAACAAATACTCAATGCTCTCATGCCACGTACAATCAACAAATCATCCTTTAAACAAATATTCAATTCAGTTCAATTCAAGTTTATTTGCATAGCCCTTTTCACGATGAAAATCATTACAAAGCAGCTTAACAGAACATTTAAGCTTCTACATTATATTTAGTAATAGTTTGTCAGTGGTGACTATCTCCAATTGATGTCCATAAGGCAGAAATGTATGGTAAAAATATAGAAGTTAGTTAATGTCATGTAATCAAACAGATGGTAAACCCTATTAACAGCAATTGTTATATGTTGTGATCAAATTTTTAATTTTAATTTTTGGCAAATGAGAGGCATAATTTGTAACAATGCTTGTTTTTTTTCTTATACAATATATTGGGATGCATTTAAAGTTAGTTTAATATGCTATATCCATTAAAATAAAAACTCAAGGACATTTAGATTTTCAAATAATTTAATACAAACACTGGTGACACAGCCACTTATGTCTTTGTAATAAAAAAACAAAAAACACAGACGTAATATAACACCACATACGTTATATTACAAGTTGCTCTGTGGTGTTACTAGAAAAGACAGTAACACCACAGACAGTAACACCACAGACAAATAGCCTAAATCCAGGCTTTTCTAAAATGGAGACTGCCTTCATGATGTTTTTAAGATCAGCAGGGACAAGTTTCTGTGCTATGATGGGGCCTGAAACTCGACTAAAAATCTTCATTAATATCTTTTTTTTCAGGAAGGAACCCAATTGAGAAGACAAAACATTTAAAAAAAAGTTAGACATAAATTTAAGATTTGAAATGGGTCTGTAATTTGCCGGTTCATAAGGATCTAGTTGTGTTTTTTTAAATAAGAGGCTTAATATCCACCAGCTTGAATGATTTTGGGATTTGACAAAGAGATAATGACAAGTTAATATTGAGAAGCGGTTCTTCTGCTACAGGTAACAACTCTTTCAGTAATTTAGTGGGTACAGGATCTAATAAACATGTTGTTGGTTTAGATGCAGTGATAAGTTTATTTAGCTCATCCTGTCCTATAGTAATAAAGCACTGCTGTTTCTCTTTGAGTGCAATGAATGAAGCTGAATTACAAGACGCCGTTGATTCTACATTTGTTATTGTATTTTGATGCTATCTATTTTATCAGTGAATAAATTCCTAAAGTCATCATTTACATGTATGCAAGTTTCCCTGTACAATGTGCATGATGCAAATTGACCCTTTGCAAAAACCCACCCTACTTAGTTACTGTTAATATGTCCAACAAACAATTACACTCTTACACTACACATCATGTTGTCACACAGTGAAAGATACATTGCAAAGCAAAGAGGAAGCTGACAACAAGCCAACAGACAAGACAGAGCAGGTTACTTTATGTATGAAACATTGTCTAAGCTTTCAAATGTTGTCATTTTTTAATAGAAGTTCAAACAATAGTTACAGGTTTTGTGGCTCTTTAATGTTTCGTGACAGATCACTGTAGTAACACCTTAGTTCTAGCGGCACATGTGAACATATCATCTTTTCATACTAAGGTCTACCTAAAGCACAATATAAACATGAATGAACATCAGAACATATTTTATTTTAAGTCCACCAAAGTTAATATACTCTCCTGTCTGATGCGTTTGTCTGGCAAGATAGCAGATTCAGATTGCCTGTCAAGCTAGCTCTTTGCAAGCAGTCAATCGTGTCATCAGAATAGTATGTGCATACTGTATGTGCATCGCCCAATTTCTGTAATTGCACATACTTTGTATACCCAGCTCACACATATGCATTGAATTTGTTTTTCACTAATCAGTTGCTCCACTGATTAGTTTTTGTTTTTTGTGTCCAACATTCATGATGTTGGTGACCTTTTTTTCAGGGTTGCAAAAGAGTTCATTTCTAAAAGAAACAGGCAGAAATTTACATTAGAGTTTTTCTTGTTCATTAATCTCCCAAATAGGATGTCAGTGTTCCTTTTGTGCTCACCGCTAATGGGCATTCAGTGTCTCGCCCTCCTTGTGACTTTGTCACGCTGCTGTCCATGGTGCTGGAGCATAATTGTCAGAGTAATGCTGACATACACACAGAGGGCTCATTCTCAAGGTCTCAAGGCTCAGCAGCCTGCCCACGTCTCATCTCAGCCCTGCTGTCCAGGGCAGAAAGGGTGATCCACGATGTTTTCTAAGCCAGTCTAAAAAGACACTTATGTTTTGTCATATAACAGGAGTGAGTGTGATTGCTTAGATGACTTTTAATGATCATATCCAATACTTTATAATGTTTTAACAGGGAAGAGCTAATTATTTTTTTTATTATGTCTGTTTAATAATGGCCATAGTAGACAATGCATTTGTGGTTCTGAAGAAATCATTTTATGCTGCTGAGTAATAAAACATACATTTTTTTGCTGCTCATTGATTTTGCATCTACAAACAAATTATGCTAGACCTCTGAACTAACTGAATTAGTAAGCAATAAGGTACAAGAGGTCAAGCTGCATGCCTTGAGTACCATATTGATTTTATAAAATTATTACCCATTACACATTATAAAAGTTTGCCCATTACACAATAGAAACATTAAAGCCAAAAATACATGTATTACATTTTACATTTTATGCATTTAGCAGACGCTTTTATCCAAAGCGACTTACATCCAATAGACATTCAGGCTGTACTTTTTGTGTTTTGTCAGTATGTGTGTTACCTGGGAATTTAGCCCACATCCTTTTGCGTTGCTAACGCAATGCTCTACCATTGAGCCACAGAAACGCTATTGATTTTACTTTTATTAAAATATTATCATTAAATGCCATCTTTCCACTAGAAAGATTGTTCCTGAAAGTGAATGTTCCCAACTGTTTTCATGCACTGCAGCTGTGGCTTTTAACACAATACTGTATATGATATTTCCTCAGACACATAGATTTGCTTATCTCTATCCATGAAGGTTTCTTTATTGAGAAGGTTATACTTTTTGTTCATATATAATTTAGAGGTCGGATACATAAAGCACAGCTCATACACTCACTTTCAGACGTCACAATATTTAATTTTGGTATACGTTTATCAATGTTTTGATTTGATTTGAGACTAAAATTGATCTGTCCCGTATACAAATGGATAATATTGCTTCAGTAGACTTGAATTAAACCGTTACAGTTGAATGGATTGCTTTTAAGATACCCTTATGTCTGTTTTGAGCCTAAAATGCTTATTGGTGAAATAGTGTGTTTAAATCCTGCAATAGGTTTATAGAAAGCAGTCAATCGTCAGTTGTCAGCACATGTGACAACAATCTAATTACAGCAGACTGTGAGTTATACCTCTGGGGTCTTATTGCGTCTTTGCCAAGAGATGAGTCTATAAGAAAACTTGATTTGCTTGATTTACACTATATTTCAGAATGATGAAATGCCTTGTCAGAGTCTAAAACACTGTCTGGCAGGGTATGAAGTCAAATACAACACAAATTATCCAGATCTTGACTGACACACTGCTATTCTTTTATTCATGCATGCTTTAATTTGCCCTTTGGCTACAGCATCTCTTCAACATTAAACATGTTATATTTTGCTTCCTAACAATGTCAGGCATTACCAGGCACATGTACAGGGGGGGCTGTATATTTTTATTGTAGCCAATAAAACAAAATGCATTTGAATTATAATTAACATGACAATGTGTTCAAAAAGGCAACTACTTGCTCAAAAGTCAGAAAATTCCTGTTTATTTTTACATATTTCATTTCATTTAACTTTATTTATAGAGCACTTTACAACTGCACCTACAAACCAAAGTGCCATACAATCAAGAAACACTCATTAAAACACAGAACTTAAGACAACACACATTCTACTAACAGCAAAGTCTAGCCCACACTCTCAAAGGCTAAAGACAAGAAGTAGTTTTTGACTTCAACTTTAAAAGCATTTAACGATGAGACCTCTCTAAGTACCCGAGGGAGACTATTCCAGAGCTTCAGCCCTGCAACAGCAAAGGCCTGATCCCCTTTTAACTTTAGATGAGTACGAAGGACAGTAAGCAATAACTTATTATTGGATCTTAGGTGCTTGACAAACAGCAATGAGCTCAGACACGTAAGCAGGGGCCATCCCATGCACTGCTTTAAAAACATATAAAAGAGTTTTATATTTTATCCTGTAGTTCACTGGTAGCCATTTGAGAGAAGCTAAAATAGGAGAGATATGATGACTTTTCTTAGCACCCACTAGCTGCTGCATTCTGAATTAATTGCAAGCGTGAAATAGTGTTCTGGCAGGACTCCACATACAAGACATTGCAATAGTCCAGACGAGACAAAACAAAGGCATTAATAACCTTCTCTAAGTCTTTTCTTGACAGAATAGTCTGTCATATATAATTTTTTTTATATATAAGCTTTATTTTTACATATCTTGCAATCTGAGGCATAGATACGGGTTGCGTGTATTTTGCTTGATGATTGATATTCCAGTCTGTTCGGAAACCTAAGCTCTCAAATATGGTTCTTTTAGTGAGTGGGTCGATAGAAGAAAAAAATTAAATTATAAACCAAACAATATTTCACTTTTACATATTTAAATATTCAATTTTTTGTTTTCATCAATAATCAAAGCTAGTGTCGATTTAATTACAAAACCATATATTATATTTTATCAGCCTGTTGCATAATTCATCAATGCCCATTTGTCATATACACCAACCAATCATGATCTGGCACAAGTTCAAATTTAATTGGACAATAATGTTAAGCTGAGCGGTTATTTTCCATTCTTATTCATAAATAGGTTGAACTTTACATGGGACAGACGAGCTTATTTGTGGAGTGACCTGGATCTGCTGTTTGTCTCATTTAATAAATCAAATTACACCACTGAGAAAATGGATGCTAAACGACTACAAAAGCACGGCACAAAACCGTGCAGTGCCAAACGTTGCATTAATGGTAATCAGTATTAAATTCACGGTTATGTATGATGTACCGTTAACTCTTTTATGAAACTCTCATAGTTAATGGAGCCCAAGTGTCACTTACAGGCCTATTATGTGAAGTGTAGGCTGGTGAAATGGTGATGTGAAAGAACTTTATTGTGTTCCCAATTATGCAGCATTATGAAAGTGTCTTAAGCCCAGCTCACACTGTGCGATTTTGGCCACGATTTGGTCGTCTGAGACAAATTTTGAAAATCCTAAAAGATTCCTGTAATCCTAGGCTAAAATCGGTTGTCTTTGATCGCTGGTTTGACATGTCCACCGACAGCCGATTAATGGCCGTTGCGATCAATCTTTTCCTCCGATTAAATTCTGGCAGTGTCAGAAGATTTCAGACACTTTCCTGCAGTGTGACATCTCCTACGACAACCGTCAAACCAAGAACCAATAGGTGCGCTTAACCTGATGACGCAATTAGCGCGACAACTTTAAACAACGAAAATGTCGAAAGGAGTCAGGTGGATAGTACAACAGGAAGAAAAATGTATTGAGCTATGGAGGGAAAAGGAGTGCTTGTATGACGTGTCGTCGCATGACAGGGTTAAAAAGGAAGCGGCTTGGAGAGATATAGGATGTTTAAACTCGAATAACAAAATTACCTCAAGTTCACGCTGTAGAACTGGAAGTCCATAAAGTCCTCTTTTGCCCATCCATGACTTGCTCCACACACGTCGTCTTCGTTTTTTCTTTTTATTATCAAGGCATGTAATTAATAAAACTAACGCTACACGTTGCTGTTGTTTGCTAGCTACCATTATAGCGAGAGAACGTGGGTCACGGATTGATGACGTAAAACTCCGGACAAGTCTTTCTTGAGTACGTCCGTTATTGTCGCATTTTTACTGTCGTACAGTCTGACATTAAGACAACTGAGATCCTACAGTTTGACATGGGGATCATGTTCGTACAGTGTGACAAGCAACAATCGCAAAAGACTATTAAAAATCGCACAGTGTGAGCCCGGCTTTATGCTCATCAAACTTGCATTGATTGGACAAAAAATACAGAAAAGAAAGAAAGAAAGAAAGAAAGAAAGAAAGAAAGAAAGAAAGAAAGAAAGAAAGAAAGATTTAAACAAACAAACATAAATAATAAATAAATAAACATGATTAATAACATTTAAACAAACAAATACATAAATAAATAAATACTCAACGAATATGTAAACAAACAAATACATAAATAAACAAATACTTAAAGAATATTTAAACAAACAAATAAATAAATAAACACATACTTAAAGAATATTTAAACAAATAAATAAATATTTGTTTTAATCATCTCTAAACATTGAACAAAAACATGCAAGTGAGATACAAACTCATAGGAATTAGCCACCTGTTCACCAAAGTGTAGATTGTGTTGGGTTGTTAGACATCCAAACAAGCAGTGTTGTTTTGCACTGAAGAGACACGTTGTTCAAAAAGCTGTGTATTTTTAACATAAAAAATTGCACACATCACCTCTAACGTGTGAGGTGTGTCCCTCTACTCTAATGTATGCAATCCAGTTTCTCTTAAAGGGTAACTATTGCAGGAATACCAAATATATGATTATAGTGCTAACTATGAATCCTCAGAGATTGTCGTGCATGTCATGCTGAAACACAGTTGTTGAATTCTCCTGAACACGTGCCACTTGACTGGTTTTGACATTTAACTCAAAACTCATGGACAGATCTCACCAGGGGATTCTTAGACATGATTCTTTCATAGCAAGGGAGCTGATACACATTGAGTCTCCCTGCATACACGGGCTGAGAATCTGAGCCCGGAATCATTATGGCTCTGAACATTGTTTATAATCCAATTACAATTCAGCAACGTTTCAGTGGCTCTTATTACAATTGTGATGACCTTGGGTGTCTCTGGAGGAATACAATGGCGGAGAGAAGCTCAATGTGAACTTTCAAAAAAATATTAGCTTTTGAATAATTCAGGGGTCAAAGAAATATATGAAGCAGAACAGTGGGATACAGTTTTTTATCGTTCTTATTGTATGCTGTATAAGTGAGCAGAATGCTTTTTTGAAAATCCCTGTCCACTGAACTGATTTAATATTGTTTGGTGGTATTGCTTGACATCTATAGAATTGTTATTATAAGGTGTCTTGAAATATTACAATTTGTTGTTTTTCAATACTTTAATTAATTAATTACAATTACATTTTTTACCATTTAAAACAACCATTTTACTGTCAAATGTAATGTATTGCTGTGATCAAAGCTGAATTCCCAGCATCATTACTCCTGTCTTCAGTTTCACATGATCATCAGAAATCTTTCTAATATGCTGATTCGCTGCTCAAGAAACATTTCTGATTATCTCAGTTGAAAAAGGTTGTCATCTAATAAAGTGTGGAAACTGTAATACATTGTCTTTTTTTTGGTTTCTTCGATGAACAGAAAGTATGAGGAACAGCATTTATTAGAAATAGAAATCTTTAAAAACATTGAAAAGCTGTCGATGGAAAAATATGCTTTCAGGAAGGAGATGGTATTACAGTATTTACCAGGGTTTAATGGGACGATCTTTGTCAAGGCTATTTATGACAACGTCTTTTCATTGAACAGCACACTATTAATTAATGTCTAGCAAAATATACATATTTAAGCATTCGGGTAGCCATTACATTAAACTAGAGTATAAGACATCTAGTACATATACTGTATATATATATATATATATATATATATAAATAAATAAACGTCTTACATTAAACTTATTACATTACTTGTTACATTAAAAGTTATATGCATATCTTAAATATCCAATGGGTAATTTACATTTGAAATCAATAGACAGTGATGAAGGCACATCCTGCTGAAAGCATTTAGATTTAGATGCCAATAAATGCCAGTAAAATCCCACCGATTTTTGCCTGTCTCATGAAAAAAAAAAAAAAAAAAACAATACGGCAAGGAGATTTCATCACAATTCAGGAGACATTTAGTTTGATATTAATCTTTTTTCGAGGGATCAATATACTCTAAAAGCAAATTGGCCCATGCCTTTAATCACTCTGAATGCTGCAAGTTTCTTAGAGCCCAATTATGCTGGTGATGCATGTTTGTATAAAAGCTTCCCTGTAGCCTGAAGATTTAAAGGACAGCTGTGTTGTGTTCATGTAAAATTGTTTCCCATTTGAAAGGAAACTCCACGCTGCGTCCTCTAGAGGGCGAATTGGGGATGCATTCAGCATGACCAGTGTCTGAAGCATTAATGAAAAAACGACAATGAACTTGACATTGGCAGATGGCAGCCTATGACGTAAGCGTTTGGGGGTATAAAAGAGCACCTGTGTAATACGTCATCCTCTTCTTTGTCTTCAAGCAAAACCATGTGTACAGAAGTACATGTGTTTGACTCACGAGATAATAGGATGTGCTCTTTATTTGCATTTGCGTGGCAACTACTGGCAGATGTAAAGCTTTACTCGAGTTTTAGTCAGGGTTTGCATGAGCACATTCGCTTCTCGGGGGAGTTGAACAAGCTTAATGCGATTTATTCTTGGCATTTTCTGTTCTCTCCTGATTCTTGAAGAATTTAGTGTTTGAACAGAGTGTGTGTTGCTTTAGGGGGAGCTAAATACATGCTGCGGGAAGTGATTGCGTTAAGTATGCCTTGGATGCTTGATTTCTCAAAAAAAAAGTTGAGAATTGAGCGCCTCCAACCCGCAGTTTCAGAGTCTCGCAGCTGCCGAGGCAGTTTAACAGACTGATCACGGGGATTGGAGGCAGGGCAAGGAAGGAATCTGACTGAGTAGTACTTTCTCTTTCAGAATTCATTTTCATTTATATCTGTTAAGAGAATAGGAACTGTGAAAAATTGATGATATCGGTTTTACTTCTTGGGTTGAGGATGGTTTGTGCTCCTCTCACCTAAGAGGGTTATACTGAGCAATCTGCTCCCTAGAGAAAAAAAATGAAAAAAAAGGGTTGCAGTTATGTCAGGTCGTCAGGCTCTCTCTGAGTCTGAGGACTGGTCTTGTGCCTCACTCCTCACCTTTGAGTGGATGCTATACTGAGCTACAGTTCCCTAGCTCCACTTAGGCAGTACTATTAGTATATAGGCTCTTACTTTGAGCCTACTAAAGGGTCTGCTAGTGTAAATGTCAGGTCGTGAGGTCTCCTCTTGTATTAGAGCCTCCCTAGTTATGCTGAGACCTCCACTCTTAGGAGCCTTAGTGTTAGCTAGGCTTCCCTCTCGTTTTAGTGGATGCTATTCTTAGCTGACAGTGTCCGCTCTCAGAGCTCCCTTTAGGCAGCACTATTAGTATATAGGCTCTATTGTGAGCCTCACTAGCTGTCTCTAGCGCTGAGTGTAGCAGATCTCCTCTTGTTTTAGAGAGTCGTTATACTGAGAGCTCCACTCTTAAGAGCTTCTCAACTAGGGCTAAGTGTTGTTAGGCTTCCTCTCGTTTTAGGGAGATATTCTGCTGAAGTGTCCGCTCTCCAGAGCTCCCCTTAGGCAGCATTATTAGTACATAGGCTCTATTGTGAGCCTCACTAGCTGTATCTAGCGCTGAGTGTAGTCAGGTCTCCTCTTGTTTTAGAGAGTCGTTATGATAAGACCGCCACTCTTAAGAGCCCCTCAATTAGGGTTGAGTGTTGTGGTCCTCCTCTCGTTCAAGAGAGTCACCCTGCTGAAGCCCCCTCTCTTCAGAACTCCGTCTTCGGCAGTAATGAGTATGTAGGCTCGTTTTGAGCCTCACTGACTGCCTCTAGCATTGAATTTAGCAAGGTCTCCTCTCGCTTTAGAGAGTCGTTATACTGAGACCTCCACTCTTAAGTGTTTCCCTACCAGGATCGAGTCTTACTGGGCTTCCTCTCGCTAAGAGAGTCATCCTGTTGAAGCCTCCGCTCTCCAGAGCTCCGCTTAGGCAGCACTATTAGTATATAGGCTCTATTGTGAGCCTCACTAGCTGTCTCTAGCGCTGAGTGTAGTCAGATCTCCTCTTGTTTTAGAGAGTCGTTATGCTGAGACCTCCACTCTTCAGAAGTCTTTGGCAGTAATATGAGTATGTAGGCTCTTTTTGTTCCTCAGTAACTGCCTCTTGATTTGGGTGTAGCTAGGTCTCCTCTCGCTTTAGAGAGTTGTTAAGCTGAGACCTCCACTCTTAGAGTTCCCCTACCAGGATCGAGTGTTGATAGGCTTCCTCTCATTTTAGAGAGTCATCCTGTTGCGACCACCACTCTTAAGAGCTTCTCAGGATCGAGTGTTGCTAGGCTTCCTCTCGTTTAAGAGAGTCATTCTTCTGAAGCCTCCGCTCTCCAGAGCTCCGCTTAGACAGCACTATTAGCATGTAGGCTCTATTGTGAGCCTCGCTAGCTGTCTCTAGGGCTGAGTGTAGTCATGTCTCCTCTCGTTTAAGAGAGTTGTTATGCTGAGACCTTCACTCTTAAGAGCTCCTCAACTAGGGTTAAGTGTTGTTGGGCTTCCTCTCATTTTAGAGAGTAATCCTGCTGAAGCCTCTTCTCTTCAGAACTCCGTCTTTGGCAGTAATAGGTATGTAGGCTCCTTTGAGCCTCACTAACTGCCTCTGGTATTGAGTTTAGCTAGGTCTCCTCTCACTTTAGAGAGTCATCATGCTGAGACCTCCACTCTTAAGAGTCTCCATACAAGGATTAATTATTGCTAGGCTTCGCTCGTTTAAGAGAGTCATTCTGCTGAACCCTCCGCTCTCCAGAGCTCTGCTTAGACAGCACTATTAGCATGTAGTCTCTATTGTGAGCCTCGCTAGTTGTCACTAGCACTAAGCGTAGTCAGGTCTCCTCTCGTTTAGAGAGTTGTTATGCTGAGACCTCACTCTTAAGAGTTCCCCTAACAGGATCAAGTGTTGCTAGGCTTCCTTTCGTTAAGGAAGTCATTCTGCTGAATCCTCACAAACTCCATTAGGCAGTATTAATGTTTAGGCTCTTTCTTCTGAGCCTCACTAACTGTCTCCAGCGTGTAGCTAGGTCTCCTCTCGTTAGAGAGTCATAATGCTGAGACCGGATGCTTTCGTCATAGGCTGCCACCTGCCAACGTCAAGTTCATTGTCATTTTTTTATCAATGGTTCAGACACCGGTCACGCCGAAGGCATTCCCATAGCGCCCTCTAGAGCAGGGGTTTTCAAACTGTGGTTCACGACCCTCTTGTCGGTCTCAGAGTAGGACAAGGTGGGTGGCACAAAGTCATTTGGCTGCAGCTAAATTTGCGTTTCAATGACACAGTTCAGTCTAGGGCTGCATGATATACCAACATTAATTACAAATTGCAATATTGCTTAGTGTGATTTTTGAATCACAAAGGCCACAATTTAAAACACGAGTTGCGTTTTGAAACCCGGGCATGCACTAGTTGCAATAACAGAGATGTTCTCAGAGTGATGGTTCAATAAAGGCTCGGTCCGCATTATTGATGAGAAGAAACTCATCAATAATGCTGTGCTGTGTTCTGCATGAGACTGCATAAACTGAACAATCAAAATGTTACGAAAACTGTTTCAGATATGTTAATTCAGTTCTACATCATCTGTTTGAACTCGGCATGCACTGCCTATCTTTACTGAGATATACTATATATTTTTTGTGTTTATTTAAAATGAGACACATCTGTTCATTACCCTGGGGGTAGGCTACGTGAGGTGCACGGAGGGGGTATGCGAACAAAATGCTCAATTTTGGCAGTAATTTAATTCTAACTTAAAGTGACATTAAAACAGAGCATTTGTTTTTTACAAGCAAATGGCGTTTCTAGCATAAAAACAGGAAATTGGGAGGGCCGTAAACAGTCAAATAACATAAAATTACCTCATCTTTTGCTGTCAAGACTGACTGCATCCACACAAGAATGGTGCGTACAATAGGATGACAGCTAAATATGCTGTTTTAGCAAATTGCGCTGTTGTTCATTGTATTGTTTAATTTAACTTATTAGCATGAAGAATAAATAGCTTATTGATGGACTGTATATGGAGATCGATTTAAGAAACCCTCGTTGAAACAGAAACACACTGTGCGAGTTATTGTTTCCTGTTAAAAATATGAGCAAGAATGCAATTTCCCCTGAATATATAAACGATTGCAAATGTGAAATTGATTTTAAATGACAGTTCAACAAAAAAGACAATATTAAGTGAACATTTTACGAGTGAAATTTAACATACATCTTAAAAAGAATATTGTCAAAGTTGTTTGTTTTATTTTACAATTAAATAATAACAGTTCCAATTAAATCCGCAACAGAACTGGTGTGTGTCTCCAAGCAACAGCGGTGTTTCGTTAGTGAAGGAATCTACAGCTTTGAACGACTCGGAGAGTCAGTGATTAACAATCCATTCTTAACTCTAGCCTTTTGCTTCCTTACTGAATGAATGAATGAATGATGTGACGCCTCGCTAATTAAGACGTTAATTTACCGCCACCTACTGGCGATTTTAGTTTTAAATCTACAAGTAGGCTATCACTTCGTTTTGCCACCATTTATTGCTTTATTTATTGTATTAATAATAGCCTACACTTACTGGAATGGTAAGAATATGACATAACATACAATTAACATACAATTGCCTAAAGGTAAAAAAAATCCCGTTTGTCAGGGCGCAGTGGAGGGAGCCCGTGTAATGAATGAGGTCTGAGTCCAAATGCAGGTAAGCAAGTAATTTAATAAACAAACATGCCAACAGGCAAAAAACAAAATGATATTAAAAAACGGGACACCTGCAGACGGCAACGCAGTGACGGTGTCCCGAGCGCAAAAACCGAACGCACTCGATCAGGTAGCAGGAACACAGTAATACATTAACACATACATACACATGTGCGTAAGCAATCTAACCAGACAGGGTGGTGCATGAGGACGGAATATAAAGGCAGTAACAATGGCGAACAGCTGAGGATGTGCTCAGTGACAGGTGTGTGTAATGAAGGGAAAATGAGTCCAGGAGGAAGGGAGATGGCGACCTCTGGTGGTGAGAGAGATGAACACCGGGCTGGACTACTGACACTGTTAATCAATTTAAGGTGGCAAATATTGTCCCATTATGGCAAAGGTGTTACTGCGGTCTAAGTGAAGGTAATCAGAAGAATGTTAAATGCTCCAGGGGGGGGTTACGCCACTGCAAAAAGTTTGAGAACCACTACACTCGCAGCGCAGATTACAGTATAGCTGCACCGGAGTGAGCATGTTTCAGTTTTATGGACCTATTTCATAGACTCATTAACATCTGTAAATGAAGAAATTAAAACATAAATATGAGTTGGGGAATTTTAGTTGTACTATAAAATAGTTTCTTAATTTACGCCATATAAAACTTTTAGTTAAGTATAAGCTTACAGTCATTTCAATTGTTGTAATTTTTTTTTTTATCTTAAATATTTGGGTGGGTCTCGAAATAGATTATACCTGTCTAGGTGGGTCGCGGAATGGAAAAGTTTGGGAACCCCTGCTCTAGATGACACAGCGTCTCATTCCCTATTCTCAGGGAATGTCTCTGTTTACATATGTAACCATTTCCCCCGAGTAGGGAACGAGACACTGCGTCCCCTAGGGGTCGCTATGGGGAACACCTTCAGCGTGACTCGTGTCTGAAGCATACAATATAAAAACACCACTTGTTGGCCGGCGACAGCCCATGACGTAGTGTCTCGTTCCCTACTCAGGGAACATGGTTACATATCTAACCCGAGATGTTCCCCTTCATGGGAACTTTGAACTCCCTCAGAATCAGAGGGAACTTAGACGCTCCGAAGGGAGCGGCAAGCTCATAGGTGACCCTCTAGGTGAGGGGAGCACTGCTAGCTCTACCGACAACGAGCTCTGGAGAGCGGAGAACTCATTCCTCAGAATGAGAGGGAACTCAGACGCTCCGAAGGGAGCGGCAAGCTCATAGGTGACCCTCTAGGTGAGGGGAGCAATGCTAGCTCTACCTATAATGAGCTCTGGAGAGCGGAGAAATCATTCCTCAGAATGAGAGGAAACTCAGACGCTCAGAAGGGAGCGGCATGCTCATAGGTGACCCTCTAGGTGAGGGGAGCACTGCTAGCTCTACCGACAACGAGCTCTGGAGAGCGGAGAACTCATTCCTCAGAATGAGAGGGAACTCAGATGCTCAGAAGGGAGCGGCATGCTCATAGGGGACCCTCTAGGTGAGGGGAGCAATGCTAGCTCTACCGACAGCGAGCTCTGGAGAGCGGAGAACTCATTCCTCAGAATGAGAGGGAACTCAGACGCTCAGAAGGGAGCGGCATGCTCATAGGTGACCCTCTAGGTGAGGGGAGCAATGCTAGCCTTACCGACAGCGAGCTCTGGGGAGCGGAGGACTCATCCTTCAGTGCTCAGAAGGGAGCGGCATGCTCATAGGTGACCCTCTAGGTGAGAGGAGCACTGCTAGCTCTACCGACAACGAGCTCTGGAGAGCGGAGAACTCATTCCTCAGAATGAGAGGGAACTCACTTTTTTCTTTTTGTCCTGGCTTAGCAGGAAATTTCCACCTAACCTCGGTCAGGTGGAGTTTACAGTGGATACAGGGGAATTAGAAAGGAATGAGAGGGCTTGCCTCTCTCTGACCTGCGCCTCTCTCTCAGGGGGAGGGGCATGAGTCGCGAAACTAGCCTTCTGAGCCCATCTCTGATCCTCAGACCGAGATGGGCTAGGACCCCTGGTTGTTCGGGCTCAGACCTGGACTTTATAGAACCTTATCCAGGTCTTTCCAGCAGATCAGTCTGGTACGCCATAGTGTGCAACGAAGTGACGGTCTGACCTGCTGCTGCATATGCCCTGCCATTTAAGCAAGATTCAGGGGCTTAGATGGCAAGGAGGGAGCCTTGAGAGAGGATGTCTCACCCACAGAGAGATAAGCTGGCTATCATCTCCTGCACAGGGGGCATCCCCTCATAGCCATTTTCACGCATCCCCTCAATGTCAGCATAACTAGTATGCTGAAACCTATGAATACGAGAAAAAAATTGCTTTTTCCACTCCTTCTCAACCTCCACATCGAGATTTTGAAGAAAGGAAGGCTCGCTCGAGCTGGGGATTTATATTCCAGAAAGATGTATTTTTCTGATCCATAATCTCCAATAACGTGTTCATATGCAGTGCAGGAGGATTGAGAGTGTTCAGTCTCAACTTCCTCACCCTCAAACATCTCCTGCTCTTCCTGGGCATAACCCAGCAGAGCACTAGCCGCTGAATCTGATGATGTCAGAAAGATCGCAAAATCACAATCCAGCAGCTCACTCTCGTTCTTGGCCAACGCACGCGAAAAGGAGCGGTCCCTCTCTAACTCATCGGCCACATCCAACTGCGAACCCCATGATTTCATTCGCCTCTGTGCCACGGCAGCGTTGGGTCCCGAATCGCAGGAAGCAGACGGCTGCCCCTCTTTCCTTGAAAAGAGGGACAGACGAGAGCGGGGCTTTTTCATAGAAATAGCTCACAGTGCACGCAGATTTTCCCCTCAAGGACATCGCGTGCGTGCTCCTTGCCCAAACAAAAGACGCAAAGATTGTGTGTGTCATCGGGTGTCGAATAATGAGGATGCGGATCCACACACAATCTTAAACGCCTTGCTAGTGCTCGCCATGATAGAGAGAAAACTGTACTCTTACCAGAATGCACGCTTCAAACAAAAACAGTCAGTCAAGACGAAGAAGAGGATGGTGTGTCCTCCCGGCGTCCCTTATATTGCGGTCGCGCCGGTAGTGACGTCATGGGCTGTCGCCAGCCAACAAGTGGTGTTTTTATATTGTATGCTTCAGACACGAGTCACGCTGAAGGCGTTCCCCATAGCGACCCCTAGGGGACGCAGTTCGAAGTTCCCATGAAGGGGAACCACGGTTATATGTGTAACCTGAGACGTTTATGTTGTTTTTTGTATTTCTGTTTGCAGTGTTCTATATGAAAATGAGTTGTTTTAATTAAACATAAATAACTATTTGTACAAATTCAGTCTATTTGTAGAAGGTTGTTTACACTTTGCAAATCTGGAATCTGATTGACATATATTGTCAACATTATTATAAATTATGTATTTCTAATAATATGCATGGAAATTGATGTTTATTGCTTCAGATTTCACACGTAAAATGTTTTTAAGATGTAGGTTAAATTTCTTATTCTTTTTAAGATGTAGGTTAAATTTCACACGTAAAATGTTCACTTAATATTGTCTTTTTTGTTGAACTGTCATTTAAAATCAATTTCACATTTGCAATCGTTTATATATTCAGGGGAAATTGCATTCTTGCTCATATTTTTAGCAGGAAACAATAACTTGCACAGTGTGTTTCTGTATCAACGAGGGTTTCTTAAATCGATCTCAATGTACAGTCCATCAATAAGCTATTTATGCTTCATGCTATTAAGTAGCATGAAGAATACATTTTGTTTCTCTGCTATTAAAGATCTAAAGTTTTAGAAACTGTAACAACTGCACGCTTTTAGTATTTTTTGTGCAGTTTTTTGTTTTTGCAGTTATTTAAAAGAATGTATGGAAACCAAAATATTACAGTCACTGCAAACCAAGTTATACAAACAATACTAATCTATATTTTATATTTTGAATAATTGGAGCCAGGTGTGTACTCACCATCCTTGAAGCAGCATCCTTGACACAAAAAAACATTTAGTCACTGTTTCATGATCAGAATGCTAAATGAGGGCAAAGTATGGCAAGACAAGCAAGCGAATGGATATTCAGAGCTGTATAATTGTAATTCTAAGGAAATAACTCTCGTTTCATTTTGCCTCAGAGTCAGAGATGAGATATGCTTCCATTTTCTCATTTCAAAAATATTTTATTCAGTTTGGAGGCTATTTCATCTGACTACTGCAATAATAGTGATTTTTCATCAGCTCTTACATTTATTGACCACTATAAAAAATCTAAATAAAGATATATTATGATTATATAAATATATATATATATATATATATATATATATATATGAAAAAAGTATTTTACGCTCATCAAGGTTGCACGTATTTGATTACAAAAATACAGTAAAAACAATAATATTGGGAAATATTGTAAAATGTAAATGATTCTTGTGATGCCAGGCTGAATTTATTATTATTGATACTCAGTTATTCATAATGATTCTTATTATTATCAGCATTAAAATCAATTATTACTGCTTTTTATATTTTATATATTTTGAATGCTTAATACATGTTAAGCATTAACAGGGGCTAGGGAGGAAAACGAGGGGCTGGTGAACGTCAGGACATGAGCAGATAATGACGGGAGAAACTCAAATAAAAGTAAAAAGTAGATCATTTAAAACTAGCTTAGAGTAAAAATTACTTTGTTACATTTTAACAGTGGGAGGGCGGCAAAAATGGGATAGGCCAAGGGTGTCAAACTCAGCCAAAGCCCTGCACAGTTTAGATATAACTAGATATAATTAAACACATATGATCCAGCTAATCTAATCATTTAGCCGTATTTGAAAACTTCATGGCATGTGTGTTGTAAATAAACTCTGCAGGGTTGCGGCCCTCCAGGAACTGGGTTTGACACCCATGGCATAGGCCTATAAATCTCAAACTATTTGTTTTTAATTAAAGCAATCATTTATTTAGAATAATAAGAAATTTGGGTGACCTCAATCTTACAAATTTATACGTAATCATAATCGATTTTACTTACAGCTTGAGCAGATCCAACGAGATTTAGTCACAAGCTCTTTTTAATACCTTTCACTGGCTAAATATTTTTAAAACAGGCAGACAAATGTAAAGGGTGACCAATAGCATTGATTTACTGAAAAAAAAGACAAAAAAAAACACCAGCACCAAAGAAATGGGAACTTCGGAGTGTAAGGGAAAAAAGGGCAAGTGGCCACAGGTTGAGCCCTACCTGTGCACATACCTGAGCCGCGGGAATGTGGGTGTGGCCCCATTCCATTACCTCGAACTCCACTAACACATCCACTGGGACAGACGATGTAGCTAGCCAGCTCACACACCTGCCAGACTTTCTTTTGGGCTTTGCCTCCTGGGCGATGACTGGCTCAGGTGTTGTCTCTGAAATTAGCATCGTGGCAGGCTCGAGCTCTGTATATGCGGTGGGCTCTGGCAAAGGCTTAATGCAGGGTGTGGGAGGTGGCTGGCTGGGCTCTGGATCCATAGTGGGCTGGTGATGTCCTCCTCATCGGCACAGATGGTGAACACCAATCCATTGTTCACCAGCACCCACTCTATGAACACGGAACATAATTAGAAAAAAAAGAGAGTGTGAGAAACTAAATTAATAAATAGAAAGGTCCATTTTAAATAATGTATTGTGCCCAACTCTATATTTCACTGCTTAGTATTGTAAGCACACTTCAAAAATGTCCGTACTGTCACTTACAGCTTTAACTTTGAGTTAATTTGAGTGCGAGAGCCGTAAATGTTAATCCTAAAATCTGTTTGACAAAATAGAGCTGTGCTTCCCAGATACCAAACGTCATTCTTTCCTTTGACTGGTTTTCAACAGGAGCGGATTGGGAAACAATGCAATAAAAAACTGCACTTAAGGTCACCAGCACTGACACACTCTCAAAGTCAGCACTTTTTTATGGGATTTTCTGGCCAGCTGAAAGAGGGGGATTGCCTTTTGTGCCTATTGGGTATTCTTACACCGCAGTGTTGATCCTGTTGAATTAGTCTTAGGGGAAGATTGTGACTGGCACTGCAGATATATAGACTCTTTCTGCATGCAACAGCGGGTTTTTGCATAGAAGATCGTAAACTGCAGCAATCATCACTCTATGAAGCAGTTTGATAAAAATGGTGTGACAAGTTTTCTTTCTCTCCCACACACACACACACACAAAATTGAAGTGTTACTCTAAATTGTGTGTTGTGTGTTACTCTAACACACACACTAAATTGAAGTATTACTCTTTGAGTTTAGGTAGACAAAGGTATAAGTGTGATTGAAAATGAAAAAAATAGATCAATATGAAATGATGATGCTCTTCCACACCACACCACACCACACCAAAAACTAGCATCGAGTGAATAAACCGATCAGTGAATATATATAACAAATTTGAAATGTGCTTTTGATTAAACTACACAAAAGCCAACATTACCTCACACATTCCATTATATATATCTCAATATTCGTTAGCTTTATTTAAATTGAGTGTCCATATACATTCCATGGGTTCATTTCAGTTCCCGAGAAACATTTATTTTGCTCTCTGCTGTTGCAGTTATGTTTTAAATGTATACATACATTTGGAAACCTGAAACTGGGATTTCTTGAATATTTATGTATACCAAAAACAATGGTAGGTCAAGATGAAATCAGTATTTCACCCTTGACTGTCCTTGTTTTCTCGGTACCTCTGTAATTATATACTGTACTGACGCTCATTCTCCGATATGCTGTTATTGTTTTTTTTTTTTGATGAAAATTAGTCTGAAAAAATTGCACTTGAGGAAAAAAGAAGTAAGCTATGTGTTTTAATTCAGCTTAATGGCAGTTGATCGGCTGATACATAAAGTAGGCAACATTTGACCAATCATTAGGGAGCTGCATATCATCATTTCATGATAATGATCAATCAATCAATCAATCAATCAATCAATCAAATATATGAATTAATCAATTGAACAAATGAATAGCATTACAGTAAAGCATCTACTATAATATAATAATACATGTCCTTATAATAAGTTTTTAAAGATCCTTGCAAAAATGTTAAAGTCAGAACAAAGTCTGTTAATTCAGAAGATATGTCTAGATTAAATGGTCATCAATGAAGAATTGAGATCTACTAACACATCACCTTCCTCTTCATTTTCTGCTATTTGACACGTTTAGTGGTATCTCTGACACTAATATACCTTAATCTATCAGAGCTGGACACAATTCATCATTGTAGAATTGGCTCCCTTTCGATTTGAATTGAAATGGAATGACAGGGAGAGGAATTTGAATCAATTATTCCCTCATTAATGTATTATTAATTACTTTAGTTAAAGATTTAGAAAAACAAATGGACTTTTTTACCCTCTCTGGTTCCTTGTGTTCCTATTATAAGTGACCCCATCATGTTTTACATTGTTTTTGAACAATGTCTGTACAGTTGCATTTAAAACTACCCAAACTCTCCACAGACTTACATTAGAAAAGAGCAAAAACACATGAAATGGAAAGAAAATGACATTCGGTCATTAGTAATGATTTAAGGCTATGGTCTTTCATTGTGTATACTATAAAATTAAAGTTTATGTACTAGATATTCATGTAAATACGGTATAAATTAAGCTAAATAAAACTGACTTTATATAAACTTATTGGAATTTCTTCTATTTTCAGCAGCTGGATTGTAATTTAAAGACATTTTTATCTAGCACACAGTCTGCCATGTACTGCACTGATCTTTAAGATCATTTATAAAGATTGCTTTGTACTATTGAGGTCATTGAAGGTTAGACGTTGGTGTTTAATGAAATCTGAATAAAATTATATGTATCAAAGGAAAGCTTCAATTACTTTTCCTATCAGTTTGCAGTTTCATTTAGCCACACACGATTGATTATAAGAGCAAGATTAAAACTTGATCTTGAAATTGTCTCATCGCTTTAAGATGGAATAATAGATTTACACCATTCTATTACTGTCTTATTAATGAGAATAAGCGCTCTATGTGAATATCAGTTCCATCTCCTCTTTAACAGTTTAGCTAGAAGGAGGAAAAGTGAGAGACTGACTCCCGGCCGGGACCCAGAGCCATGTGTGACCTCCAGGAGTTCCCCTCCCACGGCCCCCAGAATGCAACAGCAATCGAGGAGGCCCGAAGCAATGATTCAAAATCACACTATGAGGTAAACTGGAAACCTGACCACTTCTAAAGAAAGCAGTTTTTGCAACGGGACAATACTATATGTATCATTTGGCTTTTATCTTCTATTTTAACTTCATAATGACAGAGATAAAGCCATCAACTAGCATTTCTTCCCTATATCATAAATATATTACTGCTCCTTCAAATATTTTGCATAATAATACTGCAAATGTTCTGATGTAACAGATTGAACAAAATAGTTTATTTTTTTAGTGTGTACTCCTGGAATACATTAAGACTATTTATTTATTTGTAAAAAAAACAAATACAAATAATAATAATAATAATAATGTAAAAATGTTCAAATAATTTCTGCAGTTTATCAGCATAACCTGAAGATACTAGTTTGCACTCTTATTTTGATTAGTTTTTCTTCCCAAATAATCAGCATATAATTATATTATTCAATGCCAATAAAAATACAGTGAGTTATTATTATTATGATGTTTACTATATTAATGTTTACATTTGTGTAGGTATTAGTAATATTACATTACATTTTGCACATTTAATTAAAGTTTGTTACATAATTTAAGTATATGGATGATGCAGGGCTCAGTTTGAATTATGATGAATTAATCCTTTTAATTCAATATTTATTGACGAAAAAAGAAAGGAAATGATCATGTGCTGCATGGGGGAACATGTACCATATTGCCATCTTGTGGTAAAAGTATCTCTTAGCAAAATAGTTATGTGCCTTTAATATATGTTGTTGTTGCCCAATGTTTTTCCAACCCAGTCCTGTGTGCTTGACATTTCTGATCGAATCCCGGACCGACCCATTTAATCACACTGTTATTGTCACTCTTATTGAAATGAATCAGATGTGTAGTCAAAACAAGCATCACCATGAGACAATATTGAAGAAGCATATGCAAATAAGTCTGTTTTGTTTTGGCTGATAATTGAGAAAAAGGTCATGCTCCAAACAGAAGCGCCACTGAGACTCATTATATGTGGATTGACAGTCAGTGAATCCACATTAAATCACAGGAAAGAAAAGCAGAATTCAACCAACCGTTAATTTGTCTCATATATAATAATCACTGCAGCATTACAAGAACCAAATGATCCCTGTGCATAGGGAAAAGATGTGCAAACTGCTTTCTCTATACAGCAGTGGGATTTAATGAAGATCAAAAAGGATGTTCCCCTCCATGGGAACTCGAACTGCGTCCCCTAGGGGTCGCTACGGGGAACGCCCTCAGCGTGACTCGTGTCTGAAGATACATATGTAAAAACACCACCTGTTGGCCGGCGACAGCCCATGATGTCACTACCGGCGTGCCACAATATAAGTGCCGCCGGGAGATTACATCATCAGCTTTTTCGTCTTCACTGACTGGTTTGTTTGAAGCGTACAATCTGGTAAGAGTACAGTTTTCTCTCTATCAAATGGCGAGCACTAGCAAGGCGTTTAAGATTGTGTGTGGAAAAATCGGGACCCACCACGATGACACACACAATCTTTGCGTCTTTTGTTTGGGCAAGGAGCACGCACGCGATGTCCTTGAGGGGGAATCTGCATGCACTGTGAGCTTTTTCTATGTAAAAGCGCCGCTCTCGTCCTGTCCCTCTTTCCGAGGAAAGAGGGGCAGCCGTCTGCTTCCCGCGATTCGGGACCCACCGCTGCCGAGGCACGGAGGTAATGAAATTAGCAGTTGGATGTGGCCGATGAGTGAGAAAGAAAAGAGGGACCGCCCCTTTTCGCGCGCGTCGGCCGAGAACGAGAGTGAGCTGCTGGATTGTGACGATGCGATCTTTCTGACATAATCAGATTCAGCGGCTAGTGCTCTTCTCTGCATATGAACGAGTTTTTGGGGGTTGTGGATCATACAAATTAATCTTTCTGGCCAAATCACCCCCCCGGCCACCTAAGCCCTGAATCTCGCTTAAATGGCAGGGTATATGCAGCAGCAGGTCAGACCGTCGCTTCGTTGTCACACTAAGGCGTACCAGACTGATCTGCTGAAAGACCTGGATAAGGTTCTATATAATCCAGGTCTGAGCCCGAACAACCAGGGGTCTAGCCCATCTCGGTCTGAGGGTCAGAGATGGGCTCAGAAGGCTAGTCTCGCGACTCATGCCCCTCCCCCTCCTGCGGCTAGGGTGAGAGAGAGGCGCGGGTCAGAGAGAGGCAAGCCCTCTCATTCCTCTCTAATTCCCCTGTAACCACCGTAAATTTCACCTGACCTAGGCTTGCAGTCCCCTCAGCATGGTGAAGTGGGTATAACGTTCCCCGTAGCGACCCCTAGGGGACGCAGTTCGAGTTCCCATGGAGGGAACGTCTCAGGTTACGTATGTAACCATGGTTCCCCGAATGGGGAACGAGACACTGCGTCCCCTAGGCTTTGGGCCATACTTCGGACGCAAGCTTCAGACGAAGAAGCTGATGATGTAATCTCCCGGCGGCACTTATATTGTGGCACGCCGGTAGTGACGTCATGGGCTGTCGCCGGCCAACAGGTGGTGTTTTGACATATGTATCTTCAGACACGAGTCACGCTGAGGGCGTTCCCCGTAGCGACCCCTAGGGGACGCAGTGTCTCTTTCCCCATTCGGGGAACCATGGTTACATACGTAACCTGAGACGTTTTCATCTTCTTAGATTTTCTCCGGAGTTTCAGAATAAATCTCAAACTGTGTCAGGTTTTCCTCGATGCTATAGTCTGCAAGAAGACATTTTACTTTAAACTTTTCAGATTGCTCCAGGACTAAACTGAGCTATGGTATCTAATTCTATTTTAGAGCTTTAGTGTTTTCACAATGATAATTCTCAGAAATTTCTACCCGATAAAGATTTTGACCAAAGCTTGACATAACTATAATATAAATTTACTTTTTTTCAGTTATAGAAATCACTCTTACAAAATTCCAAGATATATTCAGGTTTTCAGAGACTGTGAGAACCCTGGTGCGAAATGAAATTAACTAAATATTGTTTTTATAAAAAAAAAAAAAAAAACATTTATATATAACATTTTTTATTTATTTATTAAAGCTTATGGTATTTTGTCTTCTTGCCCCCCGATAAAAGTGTGCTGAGACCCCTAGTGGGTTCTGGCCCCCTGTTGAGAACCTCTAAACCATTGCAATGTTTGAAGCTGTGAGAAATAGTTTTTTTGGTTGACACCACCAGTTTATCTTGATTTGCTCATAACACCCCATTGGGTACTTCTATTATTTTGAGCTCAGTCAAGGAAGTCTAATATATGTGGAGGACGCTATCAATCTTAATGGCAGTTGCTCAGCTGGTGCTACTTTTGAATGGTCATCAATAGAAAATGATACGTTTGCCCTCAGGATGGTGTAGTTACAGCATGTAGCAGCAGGAGCAAACCAACCAGACTAATAATTAAACTAATAAATGTGTGAAGCTTTCAAAATCTACTGTCCAGTGAGTGGCGCCAAGGTTAATGCTGTAGCGAGTTTAAAAATAACACACCATCTACACTAAACCCTTCCCTAAACCTAACTGATAGTGTTAACAAAAGCAAACACCACTTGCTTCTACACGTCTTTGCATTTTGAACAAAAGCAATGCTGCACTGAGCTAGTTTACTACATCAGAAAAGCCACACATATGGAGCTGTTTTCATGATGCAAACGTGAAAATGTACTCGTTTACAAATCAGGTGCATGGTACAATCTTCTTGAGCTCATAACATAGTACTGTGCAAGGGACCACAAGAAAATAAGTCTTTATTAATAGATAATATGCCCCAATACTCATAATTATGGAGAGAGAAAAAATAAATATATTTTTTTGTAGATTTACTGCCTCTAGTGTTCATTTCAGCTGGTAAGTCCAGTGAATTGTTTGTTAACTCTAGGTATGTTCTAGGAGCTGTACAGATATGGGTAGAGGGATGCACTTTCCTTGGCTGATTTAAGTAATGAGAAGACATAAGTGTGTCTATGTCCAATATATAATTGTAAATAGAATGAGCAGTGAAGATTCACAGCTTAAATAACTCGCAGGCTCTGATAGACTGGCACAGCAGTCTTTCCTCATTCCAGCTGATGCTTCACCTAATAGGCAGTCACTTCAAAATAATTCATATACCTGTAAATAGACACTGTGTGTCCTACCATAATTTGCAGAACATTAAATTGCAGAAAATAAAAACGATTCACCTGAAATGCCACTGAGACTCTACAATTGAAATGTGATGCATACTGTAAACTCCGAATTGCAAATAAACTGCCGCAAAACATTATGCATAGTAGAAATTATTGCATTTGGTTTGTATAAACTTCTTCATCTTTTTCTTCTTCTTTTTCTTCTTTTAAGTAATGTAAGTAATACATTCTGAATTTAAACGGAAAACAAACAAATAAATAAATAAGAAAGTAAGACATGACCATATGACATAATCATTGCTATAGTGGCCCCAACATTCATCTGGACACTTATGTCACTCTTAAAAAATATCTGATTTTGATTGTATTAGGTAAAATACAAAATCAAATATCATAAATGTCATCTATAAATATTCATCGACACATTTCTTTTTCTAGAACTAACTAACAACTTTTAACAAAAAACACTGCTTTAAATACATTATTTAGATGACTATATGCATGAGTTTTGACTTTGTTAGTGACATCAGATAAAGCCATGATGGCTATACCAGTACACCCCCAACTATCGCATCATCACATCATACTGAAAACACCCATAATTACAATGTTCCTTTGCTAGTAAATTGCAGTGTTTTGTCTCAATCACCACAGTGTAGTGTAGACAATAAAACTGCTATATGTGGAGAAAGTTGCTTTGCACTGTGTGGAGGTGTGAGGAACCTCTCTGAACATGTGGATGAAGAGAGCAGAGAAAGATGTTGAGATACATGAAGAAAGACAAGAAGTTCATCTCAGAAGAAAACAACAACACGAGAACAATATGTACCTGCAGGTTTCCACTGAGTGGCGCCAGAAGCCAGTTTAATTTTATTCCATACAGACGAGACTGTGTGTATGCAAAAGCTGTATAGACGTATACAACAATAGTGGTAGTATGTGTATAAAAAAAGCTTAGAAAAGTTTATATAAACACACGCGCACACACACACACACACACACACACACACACACACACACACACACACACACACACACACACACACACACACACACACACACACACACACACACACACACACACACACAGAGAGAGAGACACTAAATCTATTAAATGGTTAATCAAGCAAACAGAAAGCCCTGCAATGTAAAATAATGCAATGTAAAAAAAAATGTAAATCTGTAATGAAATTACCGCATTTTATTTTGAATTTCAGAAACAAACCTACCTATGTATTTATATAGACTTTGGCTTGCTCACTGGACAAGATGCATTGTGGCATGACTTTCAATCAAGCTTTATGATGAAATGATTTCAACAGATTCTCGAAAGACATGTATGCTATACAGTATGCTATACGAATAAATGTAGTTTTAATAAATCTAATAAAAGTGTAAAGAATAAAAAAAAATCTGTCACTGCACAAATAATATTTATAATTGATTATTTATAATTATTATAATTATTTATGTATAATACATATTTATAAATAATTTACATTGATTTATTTGAGATTCAATTAATATAATGAAAACTCTTCATTTATTTAGAGAAGTTGTAATACTAGGAAAATTTTGATGGCAAAAAGTATGAATTATTATAAAAAATATGAGGGCCGTTGTCACATCATAACCACAAGAGGGAGACAGAGCCATATAAATGCATATTTTTCCACCAGGACATAAGACATACGGTAAGAATTATTGTGTATATCCAAACAGTATGTAGACAAGTTAAATTAAAATACAAAATAATGCAATTTATAACACAACATGGCATATTTTTGGCTATTTTTAATCAAGCTAATCTAAAAAAAAAAATGTATGTAAAACTTAACAAGTATAAGACACAAGTGAAATACAGTTAAATTTCATGGAGTCACATTCTTGCTCTGTATGGGTATGGTGTGTACAGTTTTTGGGGTGGATGGGGGGTCGAGTCAAGATCACTCTCCACCTGTGGCGACAGCTGGATGAGGAAGGGATAAATTTAGCTAGATATATAGCCCGGGGTCTGGAAGTCCTGCAGTTCCCCTCGTCTGTCAAACTGTCTCTCTTTAATAGACAGAGGGGAGCTCGGGGACCATGGGAAAGTCAAATAATCATTTAAACGAGAACATGGCTCTGTTTCAGCGCAGACCCACATTTTTTTGGCCTCTGAAGGGATCTTGTTCACAATGGCAGAACCCGTCTCTATTCACAGCCTGACAACCCCTGATTCGTCAATTCTTTTCATGTCACTCAGCCAATAATGTCACAAATTCACTCTTTTCGGAGGATGAGATGCGTCCCCCACTGCGACACATTCTGGACGCGCTGACAACATTGACACGTTTCATCTAGCCTCAAATATTTGGAGTTTTATATTCATTGTTTATTTTTTGGTAAACTTGAAAAGGTTTGTTTTGCATATGTGCACAGCTTTGGGTGCAAAGTGCAATATGCGTCAAAGCATGATCATCTCATTTGCATAAAATCTGTGTCTAAGTGAAGGAGTGGGTCACATAAACATCTTTGGGCGACAGCCTGGCAGAAGTGTTTAGCTCAGCAGGCTTTGTACAGACGTCTGCTGAAAGAAACGTCTGGTGACAGGGTTCTTGAGAGGACACTGGAGCAGAATGGCAAAATGAGGGTATTTGTTCTGGACGGTTTGCTGTAGTTGTGTGAAAAGTTCTTTATTAGAGAGCAGTTTGGACTGTCATGATCTACTGGCATCAATCAAGGTCTTTATTCGCCATGCAATAAAGTGCATAAGTACAGCTGCATATCATTATTGATTTATTATTAAATGAGTAAATTAGTTATATTGGCAGCAGTTGTCAGCATCTGGCTCAAATATGACAAATTATCACATTCTCCTTATGTTGCAATGTGTTGATATTTAGTGTTCTGAATTTGCAAAAGGTGTTTTTTTTGTTTGTTTTTTGCTTTGATTCATTTTATCATTTCATCAGAAAGGTACACTATTACTGTTCCCTGTCAAAAAAAAAATACAAATAACATAAAAAAACATGCAAAGCTAAAGTGCGACCCTTTTACGAAAAGTTTAGAAGGGTTATATGTGTTAAGAAACATAGTCATTAAAGTGAACTCTTTTTTTAAGTACACTTAAGTGACCTTTTATTTCTTTAACATTATATATTATCAGCAAGTACAGTTTTTGCTTATTTGTTTGTTGTTTAAAATACACTGCAACTGCACATTTACAACTGTGAACTTCTTTTTCACAATTAATTATTTGAGTAATGCATAACTAAAAGCTCCGCAACCTTAAAACGCAGTTCTACCTCAAATATTATGTGTGTACCTCAAACAATAAACAAGTTATTACTGAATCATTCATGTAATAAATACTTTATGTGTATATGGACACAAGCTTCACATTTCTGTTTTTAAACCCTTTGGAATTCTGGTTTCATGCTCAAGTTTATTTTTTACTTTTAGAAGTATTTATTTAAATATAACAGTAAAAATAACTTATTATTAAAAATATTATTTTTTATTTATTTTATATTAGTTATTTTTTTTCTGTGGTAATTGAACAGTTGACCCATGCTCTCAAATTGAGCATTATGGAGCATTATTAGCAATCTGTTTTCATATTGCAGATTGCATGTAAATGCATATTGCATTTTTTTAGATCACTTTTTTTTCAAAACTCTCAGTTATCATCTTTGGCACAAAATGCATTCAACGACTGCCTCTTTCAATTTATACAAATTATTTTCTCTCTTAGACACAAACACCCCCCAAAACAGCACCAGTTTGCACATATTTACATACTCTTTTCAAAACTGTTAAATCTAAGTTAAAACTAAGTCAAACCTAAGTTCAAAAGTAATACCATATTGAAATATCTTCTGAATCTAAAAAATCTAATACTTGAAAAGCAAATCGATTTAACTGATTAATGCAACTCCTACACAGTTTCTGTTGTCTCATTGTTACAGCGTTATCTAGGCTTTCGTCTGCTGATGGTCATATATCAGAAAAGCACCAGGATTGGCAGTTAAACTTTAATAAGAGAGGAATAGTCCACTGGAGACATTCACAATTGAGTGAGTGAAAATCCTCAAGGACGAACTTAATTAATGGAAGTAATTAAGTGCCTTTTATCTCAAAGAAGAACAAAGAATGTTTCCTCAGCCGACAACGGAAATGGTCCACTCAAATAATGGAGGGAGGTCTTCGGGGGAATTTAAAGTGACAATATATCCTAATTTGGCAAACAAGTCAGTGGCTCTGGATGACTCTATTGTCTGACCAATGTTTTATCCCAGCATGCCCTGCTCTTCATGCAAACCTAGTTCTGCAGCCCACAACCTTTCTATCGCCTAAGGCATGGCAAACCGTGCCGTTTAGATGACTTGTCAAAGCCATTGTTAAGTGTTAGATTCTTTGGTTCGCTCAGTTACACAGCTTTACGAAGTCACAGTAAACTGATTGTATTATTTTGTCTTAGAAATTATTTGAATTTCTCCAGACAGTTCAGTACATAAACAACTGGAATAAATGGCATACTTGTTTGCATTCAAGTTACTGTGAAACAGCTTGAAACAAGACAATGCAAGTATATCTTGTATGATGAGCACACAGTTGCAACCGCGCCTCCTGTTATTGGCTGCTTGAATGCTGTTCAGCAGGCTGCTTTATTACCATATGACAGAATTAATGTATGGTTATAGCATTGTAAAGATGATAGATACAGAAGTATTGCTCCATGCACCACGCAGAGCAATCAGCCATGTGGAAAATCGGGCTAGAGCTTATGTTTTATTGGCATTCAAGTTCAGGCGGATGTGTCTGGAAATGTGTTACTTTCTCTTTACATTTTGTCAATTAATTACGGCCTGGTTTACAGTCTGAGTCAAAAATTTGCCAGAAATGGCAAAGGAAACTTGGCATGCTCGTGCGATAAGTAGGAGGATTTGAAAAGAGATAATTTTGAATGCGTCTTACTTTTGCAGCCATTAACAACATCAACACTGGCACTGAGTCTTTGACACATACACTCAATGAAGGCCATTCAACTTGAAATCCAAGTCACTAAAGTGTGTTATGGTGGCATTTTATTCAATTAAACAAAGCTTTTCATTTCATAGAGCAATATGCATGCAATATGCTTCCTAGATTAATAATTCTCTCGCAAATGAAAATTGTGTCTAATTAAAAATCATCCTTTATGTTGTTTAAAACCCTTTTTTTTTTTAATGCAACATGCATGGAAGACTTGTTCACAAAATAGTGTTTTACATCCCAAGCCTTTCAAAGATACACTAATATTGTGTTGTTATTCTTTTACAATCAGCTATTTAAATTGTTGCGATTGGATCATTGCGTTGGTGAACTGAATTCAATAACTGGGTCCATGAACCAGTTCTTATGCGCAGGTTGTTTTCAATTAACCAGATTATGAAATTCACAAATCAAACTGAAAAAGGTTATGAATTGGACGGATTCGTTCACAAGTTACACTTACTGACTCAATTATCCATTTGTAGTCACCTGCAAGTTAACAGTTCACTGGAGAGAAATATTAAACATTATATATTAGATTGATGCATTAAATTAACACTGCAGACTGCAGATGTCATGAAATTCAGATTTGATCACAGGAATAAATTACATTTTAAAATATATTCACACAAAAAGGCATTTTTTTACATTCTAATAATATTTCACATAATTACAGTTTTGTTATCAAATAAATACAACCTTGGTGAGCATACAATAATTATTTTTAAAACATTAAAACATATAAATGAATGTGGGTTTGTTTTTCACTCAAAGCAATTGTATGAATTCAGAAGAGTTTAATTGAAGTGTTTATATAATGCCTTGTAATATTTTTAGTGTATTAAAAGTCATTCAAAACTTATAAAATGTATTGTCTCTGTCCTTGATTTAAATCCAGAATAAACCACTAATTAACAACCGTAATGGCAATGCTTGCCTATATAAGCTTCACCTGTTTGTTAACAGTTTAAACCAAATTCTCCATAAAAATTATGTTATACCTCAATACAGAATTGGTGCATTATGTCATTGTATTATTGGTTACTTCAGCCGTCTTAACCACTATACAGTAGTTTAAAAGCAAAGCAAAGCCTGTGATGCTGGAAGCAATAGTGTCAGGTGACACTTAAAAGGAAAGCCATCTGCAGCAAAAGATATATGACCCAGTGGCTAAGTAATGGGCTTCTGTGTGAACAGTCCCTATAGACCCCCTAATGCCTTGTTAAGAATCTGTTGAGCCTATTTCGTCTCACTTTATTGCCACTAACATGGACATATTGTATTACTGACAGGAAGAAATAAGCACATGGCGACAAAATAATACAGCCTCAAATGTTAGTAAGAGGTTTGCTTCTCAGAAGGGAGCTTTTCCATCCGTGTGTGATGTGTGCAACTCCTGAGACAGAAAATTGGGGAGAAATATGATTTTAAGTAAATGGAAAAACTCTTTGCATTAAATAGTTTTGCCGTATCTATTTACAGCATGCTTGCTGCTGTTTTGTGTTTGAGGGACCGACTGCAATTGTGTGTGAAATTGAATTGGTGAAATGACAGATCTCTAAGGACCATGAATCAGTATTATTATTTGCCGTTTAGTTTAGGACACATGCTTGTTATGCTGGTAATATTTCAACAAATCATTACATTTATTCCCACTAATCTTAAATTTAAACCGTGAGAGATATTGTGTATGCCTTATTTATTATGTGACTGCATGGCATCACAATGAAGGCTATTTGGTCTTTATTAGAGAGAAAAGTGATTTTCTAAACTGTTGTCGCATTAAACACATGAATCACGTATAAAACTAAGCGAAATGTCTGATTTAAAAGTCACTATCCATTTTGTTAATAATAACAAGGCAGTAAAATAGATTTTCATTTAATGAATTGTACATATTGCTTGATCATGCAAAATCATTGCTATGCAGTTGCTACAATGTTTTGTCTGTTTGGGAGGTGGCTACACATTTGCTCAACTAAAAATAGTCCATCCCAAGAAATGTGATAAAAGTGGTCTAAAAGTTGAGTCTAATATAAGCCGAATCCCGGAAATATTGGGACGCTTATATTTTTATTTGAATAAAATGAAAACTAAAAGACTTTCAAATCACATGAGCCAATATTTTATTCAAAATAGAACATAGATAACATAACAAATGTTTAAACTGATACATTTTACAATTGTATGCACAAAATGAGCTCATTTCAAATTTGATGCCTACTATAGGTCTCAAAATAGTTGGGGAAGGGGGCATGTTTACCATGTTGTAGCATCTCCTCTTCTTTTCAAAACAGTTTAAAGACGTCTGGGCATCGAGGTTATGAGTTTCTGGAGTTTTGGTGTTGCAAGTCCCATTCTTGCCTGATATAGGTTTCCAGCTGCTGAAGAGTTTGTGGTCGTCTTTGACGCATTTTTCGTTTAATGATGCATCAGACGTTTTCTATAGGTAAAAGATCTGGACTGCAAGCAGGCCAATTCAGCACCCGGACTCTTCTACTATGAAGCCATGCTGTTGTAATAGCTGCAGTATGTGGTTTTGCATTGTCCTGCTGAAATACACGTCATCTGGAGGGGAGCATATGTTGCTCTAAAACCTTTATGCACCTTTCAGCATTCATAGTGCCTTCCAAAACATGTAAGCTGCCCATACCCTATACACTTATACACCCCCATACCATCAGATATGCTGGCTTTTGAACTGAATGCTGGGAGGTCTCGAAGCACGGAGGACACGGTGTCTGTGATTTCCAACAAGAATGACACATTTGGACTCGTCTGATCATAGAAACTTTTCCACTTTAAAACAGTCAATTATAAACGAGACTTGGCCCACATGAAACGACGGCGCTTCTGGACCATGGCTTCCGTTTTGCATGATAGAGCTTTATTTGGCATCTGCAGATGGCACAGTGGATTGTGTTTACCAACAGTGGTTTCTGAAATCATTCCTTGGCCCATTTAGTAATGTCAATTACAGAATCATGCCGATGAGTGATGCAGTGTCATCTGAGGGCTCGAAGACCATGGGCATCCAACAAAGGTATTTGGCCTTGTCCCTTATGCACAGAGATTTATCCAGTTTCTCTAAATCTTTTGATGATGTTATGCACTGTAGATGATTATATTTGCAAAGCTTTTGAAATTTGACGTTGAGGAACATTGTTTTTAAAGTATTCCACAATCTGTTTCACAGATTGGAGAGCCTCTGACCATCTTTCATACTGAGAGACTCTGCCTCTCTAAGGCATAGCTTGTATGGTACAGACCCGATGTCAATTAACTTAATTAGTTGCTAGATGTTCTCCCAGCTGAATCTTTTCAAAATATCTTGCTTTGTAAGCCCTTTGTTGCCCCCGTGCCTACTTTTTTTGAGACCTGTAGCAGGCATCACATTTGAAGTGAGCTAATTTATTGGATAAAAGTGTAACATTTCTGAGTTGAAACATGTGTTATGTTATCTAAGTTCTATTGTACATTTTATTTAAATTTTTATTCAAATAAAAAAAAACTTCCCAACATTTTCAGAATTCGGGTTGAAAGTAATGGCAAGCCTCTTGTTAACAGCTTTGTTTCTCTTCCATTGATGACTTATTGTTTTACGTCACTGTAAACTGGAGGCAACGATCTGTCGGTGGCTCAGATAAACTGAAAGTGGCACTTGACTGATAGGAAGATGAACCCATCATCTTCCTCTGTCCTACAAAATGTCCTGCTCAAGGACAGCCATCAATCTGACCCATGGAGACAAATAATTAATCACAGATTTGCTGACGTTTAAGGAAGGTAAATATGAGGCTAGGATGGAATTAATTTGTTATATTTTATTATATTGCTATAACTAAAAATACTTACTCTTGTAGATCTCAGAGAAAGTAGTGTTTGCAACGTGTCTTTGTCTAGTTTATTATTATTATTTTTAATTCACTGCAGATAGATAGGTCGACTGAAGGATGAACATTTTCCTACAGTTTTTCATAATATTCTCTGAACTTTACAAAATATCCAGTTATTTATTTCTGTATTTGTTTGTTTAGGGGGATATTAGGGATAACTTTTAATTTTATTATACAGGTTCATTATAAAGAATTAGAATATTGTGAATATTTTTTTTTTTGTAACTTATTTCAAAAAGTGAAACTTTCATATATTCTAGATTCATTACATGTAAAGCTAAACTTATAAAAGGTTTTTATTTTATTGTTCGTTTTAATGTTGATGATTAGAGCTTACAGCTCAAGCAAGTAAAAAATCCAGTATCTCAAAATATCAGAATATTTCCTAAAATCAATCAGAAAAAGGATTAGCAAACCAGAACAGTTCAAGTTATTTAAAGTATGTACATTTATGCACTCAATACTTTGTCTGGGCTCGTTTAGCACAAACTCCAGCCTCAGTGAGGTGTGGCATGGAAGCGATCAGCCTGTGTCACTGCTTAGTCACTGTTGAGTCTTCAGATTGTCTGGATTATTGGATTGACTGTTTCTCATCTTTCTCTTGAAAATATCCCATAGATTCCATATGGGGTTCAGGTCAGGCATATTAGCTGGCCAATCAAGCACATAAATATCATGTTCAGCAAACCACTCGCAAGAGGTTTTTGGTACTGTGGGCAGGTGCTAAAGTCCTGCCAGAAAAGGAAATCAGCATCTCCATAAAGCGTGTCTGCAGATGGAAGCATAAAGTGCTCCAAAATCACCTGGTAGATGGCTGCAATCACTTTGGACTTGATAAAACACAATGGACCAACACCAACAGATATCACGGCACACCAAATCATCACTGACTTCGGAAACTTCACACTGGACTTCAAGCTGCTTGGATTCTGTGCCTCATTAGTCTTCCTCCAGACCACAGACCTTGATTTCCAAATTAAATGCAAAATGTACTTTTATCTGAAAAGAGGACTTTGGACTGCTTAGCAACAGTCCAGTTCTGCTTCTCCTTAGCCCAGGTAAGATGCTTCTGATGTTGTTTCTCTTTCGGAAGTGGCTCGGTAGCCATTTTTTTCTGAAGACGTCTGAGCGCCGTGACTCTTGATGAGCTGACTCCAGCTTCAGTTCACTCCTTGTGACAGTATTGACAGTATTCTCAAGCTTGTAGTCATCCCTGTTGCTTGTGCACCTTTCCATACCCAATTTCCTCCTTCCAGTCAACTTTGCATTTAATATGCTTTGATACAGCACTATGTGAACATACACCCCTTTCAGTAATGACCCTCTGTGACTTATCCTCTTTGTGGATGGTGTCAATGCTCATCTTCTGGACCATTGCCAAGTCAGCAGCGTTCCCCATTATTGTGATTTCAAAGAACAAGAGATACCCTGGAATTTATACTGTAAAGATAGTAATTTAATGAAACTCAAATGTAAATATCGAAATATTTTGAGATATAGGATTTTTGACTTTCCTGAGCTGTAAGCTGTAATCATCAAATAATAAAATATATATATTTTTTTACTTTACATGTAATGAATCTAGAATATATGAAAGTTTCACTTCTTGAAATCAGTTACAGAAAAAAATGAACCTTTTCTGAATATTCTATTTTTTTAGATGCACCTGTGTACGATATAATAACTTTTGTATGTATATAACTTCCTGCCTTTATGGGAAGTATATAGTACAAAAAAACATGGGGATTTTAATTTTGAATATTTTCAAAATGTTCCAAATGTCAAGGTTTTTTTCATGTTTACATTCATTCAAATGGATAATAATAACAATAATAGAAATCTAAGCAATTAATATATTACAGCCACAAGCATATATTTCAAATCATCAATATTTTAAGTAATATAAACTCACACAAAGCAAACATTTTATATTATGGTTACATGTTTCAAGCGTGTAAAGGTTTGTAAGTGCATTGTAATATGACTTGAATTACAAAAACAACTGACTTTACTGTAAGCTTCAAAATGTGACTACACAATATAAACTGAAAGAGCATCAGGGAAGTACACAATCCAAAACCTGGAATCATAAAGAACAAAACACCAAGTTAAACATCCAACTAGACAACACACAAGTCTAAAATCTACACCAATCTAAACACACAAAGCTAATAAGACATATAGAAAATAAAACAACATAAACAGAAAATGCTTATCAAATGTGTTTTTGTAATTTCCTGTAATTTCCCAAAACTCTTTGTGATACTTCAGGCTGAAGATCACATAAAGATATACAAAATAAAATGTACAAATAAATGTAGAGATATGTGGTTACATTACCATTTCTTACTCAGAATTCCTTAAATATCAAGAATATAACCAAAATATGGCACACATTGACACAAAATAAATCTACAGTATTCAATTCTCAATCACAAAGTAACACTTTCAATAACTCTGTGTATTAAGAGATCACAGTGTGTTGGGCTCGGCCTCAGAATCTCAGGCGTTAAGTGCTGTAATTGCCCGCTGACAGGCTGGCACAGCAGTGAGGCGAGGCAAATCTGTGTTAATGATGTGTGGGGCTGCTAGATATCCCCTCATTTACACATCCAGCCAGGAGTCACTGAGCTGAAATATTAGTGGATCTTGGCCATCCTTCTTTACCGACCACCGGAAGCTGGAATTATGAGCTTCCCAATTCCAAATGGTCTCATCTATTAACGAGACGCACGTAATTGTGTGTGAGGCCACCGCCGTGGTAAGCTTTCGGACAGCAGTCATCATTAACCCCTGCAGTCTGACCTCGTCACATCTGGCTGTCGTGAGGAATGGCCGTTCTGGAGCTCAAGATGGATTAGCTCATCCATTCAGACGGCTGGACAGTAGGGCGATCTGTCAACGCCCTCATTCATAGTCCGCTGCAGTCAATTAAAAAACACGCTTTAGACGCACATGATTTCGATTGAGCCCAAACTGAACAATGAATTAAAAAGCTCTTTACGTTTGACGCGTTCAAATCTGCTGCTGGCTATAAGCTGGTAATGTAATGTTTGAGCAATTAATAAGACACACCATCTTACAAATATCCAGATGATGTCCTTATATGTGTAATATAAAACATAGGTTTATGATTTATTATGATTGAGAAACATATCTATTGAGTTTTGTTTTGTTATAGCTAGTTTATCATGAATTTTAATTTAAATAAATTACTTGTTCTATTAAAATTGGATGAATGGCCATTTTTTTATGTTTTAATGTTGTGAAAAAAGAAAACACTTATGCACATCAAGGTAATATTGTGAAATTGTATTGCAATTAAAAAAGGTTTCTATTTGAATATATTGTTAAATGTAAGTTATACTTGCGATCGAAGCTGTATTTTCAGCATCATTACTCCAGTCTTCAGTGTCACATGATCTTCAGAAATCATTCAAATATGCTGAGTTGCTGCTAAACAAACATTAACTATTATTATCAATGTTGAAAACAGTTGTGCTGCTTCTTATTTTCTTTAGGAAATATATTTTAACACCTTTTATTATTATTTTTTGATACATTTATTGCATCCTTGGTGAATAAAATGATTAATATATGTACTTAACATCTATAACAGTGAAACCGTAGGCAATGCAGTCATTTGTGAGCATTTCTGTCTCACCAGAAATTGACGTCAATAACAGTTTTGGCGAAAACTACTTTTAAAAGACATGCATTGCAATATTGCATTGCTGCCTAAAAAGATTCAGATGACTTTTTTCTCATCTTGGTTGGGCTTACTTGTGTGTTTTTAATATAAACAAGTAAATTTTTTGACAAATATAAAATAGTTTTTACACTAAAAGTGAAATGAATGAAAGGCGCATCTGAAATAAACCTTTCAGCTGTGCTGCCATTCTGGATTGCATGAAGAATAGGACACAGGAGAAAATAGTTCAAGACTCTTCAGCAAAAATAAACTAACAAAAGAAAACAAGATATACAAATGCTATGTTTATCTAAAGATACTTTTGCTTATTAGTATGGTTGAAATGAATATTCAAAGGTGAGCAGCAAAGAAACTGGTTACTAAAATGAGATTACATATATAAAGTCTTTTTGTGTTATTAAACATATTTAATTATTGCAGGTTTTCAACATATTCTGTGTTTGCTTTGCACTGTATTTATTGATTTTGAGGAATACTGAATCTGTTTTTGTGAAAGTGAGTAAATGCATGTTCACAAACAGTCTGAACTACAGTAAGCATCGTGTTCACACAGCGCACAAGGCCTCTGCACTTACACCCGATATCTCTCAACATAACACGAGAACTGTCAATCAATACATGATAACAGTCAGATCCACAGTTAGGGTAGGGATCAGGAATTCATCAGCCTTTCTAATCCTTTTGATTTCAAGTTTAGTTCATGTGAAGTGTCAGGGGTTGAGGTTTAGGCTGTGTTGTTCCATAAAAATAAACAAAATAAAAACACCCAGAAAATAAAGCACACTTTATAGGTATAATTCACCCAAAAAAAAAAAATTCTGTCATCATTTACTCACCCTCAAGTAGTTCCAAACCTGTATGAATTTTTTTTTTCTGCTGAACACAAAGGAATATATTTTGAAGAACGTTTGTAACCAGGCTTTTTTGGGGCACCATTGACTTCCATAATAGCAAAACAAATATTATGGAAGTCAATGGTGCCCCAGATCTGCTCTGTTTCCCACATTCTTCAGAATATCTTCATGTGTGTCCAACAGAACAAAGACAGTCATACAAGTTTGGAAATACTTGAGGGGGAGTAAATTACGACATCATTTTCATTTTTGGGTGAACTGTCCCTTTAAGTATCACTCAAGTAAATCCTTAAAAACAACAGAGAATTGGATGCAGCCCATAAAGGCAGATTGATCAGCTGTAGAATGTGTGTATGTGTAATGATCTGACCTTTGAGGGCATCTCTTCAGCTGCACTGAGTTTCATTAGCATAGCTGATCATTCCCACAGCAACAGATTGGCCAATATTTTCCCTCTTCTCTTGTTCCAAAGTCAAGGATCAAAGTTACTTGGCTGCTAGTCGGTATATGCTCGGAATACCAATCATTATAGCGCTGCCTCTATATGTGTGTGTTTTTCTTGCTTACTACTGCAAGGTTGAAGGAGGATTCACAGTCGTTCAATGAAACGCACAAGAGGAGGGGAGAGCAAGAGGAAAGGGGGGGAGGGAGAAAAAAGGACAATCCCAGATGGCACAACAGACGGTTTTGTGTGTTTCAGACAAAAACAGGAGCACTGATGTGTCTTGGAGAAATATGAATTGAAAACCACAGTTGTGCCAAGCTCCCAAAAAAAAAAAAAAAAAACTACAGAAAGAGATAAATGCACCTCATGGGATTACAGGATTGAAATATACACACAGAGTACAGTCAGGAATAGTTTGTGCCCTTTATTAAAAACAAGCTAAAATTATTCTAATGCTGACAAAAATAAATTGGTTGTGCTCATCAATACAGTCACATGCTTACATAAAATAAAAATTAATACATTTATCTTTTATTTTAAAATGTCATTATTTTTGACATTCTTGGATCCTGAGACATCTTGAATCCTGTATCCCTGCATCAGAGACATTGATTTGTGTGCTGAATTTCTACATTAATTCAGCATGTTTGGGGTCAGTGCCCAGTTGAAAGGTCCATCCAGGGGCATCTCAACCTCTTGGCAGAGGCAAGTAGGTTTTAGATAAAAATATCCTGGTGCTTATTAGAATTCATTATGCGATCGATCTGACTAGGAGCCCTGGATCACGAGCAGCCAGACAGCCCCACAGCATCGACTGCCTCGGTTCACCCATATTAATGGATGTCAGATGGATTTTGGATGCATATAAACTCATGTTCACATAAAAACCAAACAAACACAAACTTGTGAAAGGAATTCACAAAGAAATCAGATGACACTTTTTTGTGGTTACTTTATTTTGGAAATTAATAAAATAATAATAAGAAAAACAGACCAGAACAGAGTATCATAGAAATTATGAGCTTTCTAACATTAGGAAAACAAGTCCAGCAACACCCTACATAAACATTTAAATAAATAAATACATTTACTTTAAAACTATTTCCTAATTGTTAGTAAATTCATTTTTTGTTTAA